>JH651228.1:600000-1017088 GCA_000260095.1 Tetrahymena borealis
TTTACAAAAAACTTTAGAGAAAAATGGAATTTCTAATTCGAGAGGTTGATTGATGCTCTCATATCTCCACGAAAGTTGAAGTAGAAGAAGTGTTTACAATTTTTTGATCCCTTTAGTACTAATATTGCATAACCTCCTTTTCGAAAATCTCTTTCTGAATTGGTAAGTGGTAGATTAGATCTAAAGTGTAAATCTAGTATCAACCCACTTTAAGAGGATAAAGAGAATAATAAGAATTGTCGTCAAATGTATTATTAAGAATAAGAAGATCCGAACTTTGTTGCAATCTGCATACCAGTGATTTCTAAGAGGAACCCGAATCAGAGAGAGGTTAGGGCCTGAAAACCCATAAGTTTTTCTGTTTATTTACTAACCCTTATCAGATATCAATGATTTGGCTAAGGATTGAATATCCATAAAAAGTAATATTCAGAAGAAAATATCCTCTTTCTTTTTCGGACGATAGTTATTGGGGACTTGAAAGAACTCTTAGTAAATCGACATTGCAGACACTTTTTCTGAATCGAACGAATCAACCCTTTAGTAAATTTAATTTATGAAGGAGTCAACTCGTGGCGTCAATAGCATTAAAAAATGGGTCAAAGTACTTACAAAAGTATATGCTGCATGCTATTGTTCGATAATCTATTATTGAGAAACTGGCACTGAGAAAGAAGCTAATCGCCGTTTTCATCCTGTATTGGTAATTCTTTTTATTATTGAAACACTCTTTTCTTTGGTGCACACCTCATCAAATAGCTGCTACTTTAAGACTGAGGTTAGGAGCGAAAGATTGATTCCTTTCTTACGAGGGTATTCTAAAACCTTCGTGCAGCGATGAGTTCTCTAACTAAAAGGAATTTACTAAATAATTAGAACTATTCCTATGAAGTGCTACTTTAAAGATTTAGAGCGTTGAAATTTTAAGAGAGTTTCAATATAGATAAAACTGGTTCTACAAGATAATGTAAAGGGGCAAGATTCTATCTTGATTAGTCAGACAAAGTGAAAACTATGATAGAATAAAGGATTCTTGGATAGAGGTAAGGAGAAGCTCTTTTCAGTGCGTCACATTGTCAAAGTAAGTGAGTAATTCAGTGACTTAAAAAGCTGTTCCTATCATGTTTCTAAAGATTGTGACAATATAGGATGATATAAAGTATGAAAGTCTCCAAATTTAGGGTGCTACGGATTACAGTGATTAAGTTATTTTTTCGCCAACCAATCTAGTGTTCCTAAATTTGCTCAAATAAGAAATTATTCACTCTTACCATCTTGTTAAAAAGAGTTTCTTAACATCTTTAAGGTGAGAGAAAGAGAGAATACTTCTTACTAAACAATGTGTTACAGGTAATTAGGGTAGTCTGATTTAGTTTATGGGCAGTAATAATTCCTTGTTAGGTCAAGGTAATAGGACCTGTATATCAAGTCAACTACCCTATAGCTCTGTTAAAGAAAACACCCCTACTAACAATACTATATCGCCAAGTATTATGTTAGTCTTAAAAACGTCAATTGAACGTTATAATAACTATTAAGGAGTTAAAAAAAACTCCTGTTTAATAATAATTGCTATGTTTGCTAAGAGTTTCTAATGGAAATGATTGGAGAAAAAGGAAAGATTGAGAAGTGTTGAAGTTGAAGTGATCTAATAAGATTGAGATTAATTTTTTCAGTGCGATAGGTGAGTGAGAAAGCTCTCCCTTTACCCGGAACTTTCTTTTAATGTTGGTGGAAGTTTCCCCCCAACTTTTCTATTGGATTTTACTTTTTAGATTTCTCTAACTTGGTGGGGTATTTTAGGGGCTTTACAAATCTATAAATGATGAAATGAAAATTATAAAATCTATAGATAGTGGTTAAGATTTGTAAAGATTTAAGGGGTAATTATTATTATAAAAGAGTTAGAAGAAAATTGCTCAGTTCCAACCACAGCCAAAAGTGAGTCTTTCTTTATTTCTTTTTCCCCCATTTTATAATTAAAAATTTTTATTAACTAATCAATTAATATTATCAAAATACCACTCAAATGCTACAAAGAGCTAAATTTTCTTTGAATTTATCTTTTTTATTTTCATTTTATTAGAATTATTGTATTTCAGTTTTATTTCTTCAAAAGTAGGGTGACGGAATTAGACACAGAGAAAGACATAATGATTCAACTTCTATATAGGATTTGTTTATTTTATTTATTTTTTGGTTAGAATTTTAATACTTTAGCATTATTTTATATAAATTAGAACAAAAGAGAGATCATCATAAAAGAAGACACTTTTTTTGTATTGATTGTTTTATGCTTAATTTATTATTTTATTCTATTTTACTCATTTTAGTTTTACAAATAAGGAAAGGAGGACAAGACATATACCAGGATCAATTTTTTAATATAAATATTGTCAAAATAAAAAAAAATATCTTTATATGCTAATCTTTATGTAGTTTTATAAAAATTATTAAATCAAGCGATCCTATCTCCGATAAAAGACAAGAAACATACATATGGAGAAATCTACGGTTTTGGCTGATTGTCAGATAAGAGATTCTAATAGACGCTGGGGGTCAAAACGGCTCGGACTGGTCTCAAGATTGTCATGTGCTAGAGGGAGCCCCAATAATTGAGTGTGATCAATAAAATCAGTTTTTTAAATTAAGTTTTTAATTCTCGGCAAAAAATCCAACAAAGAACCACACGTATGCCCGTCGAAAAGAACCGATCTACACTCAAAAAGCTACCTTTAAAACATGCATTTCGTTACCTCTGAGAATCCTTGATCTTCTGAATTGGGTAATCTTGTAATTTGTCTAAAGGTGCTCCGATAAAAACTAATAACCAAAAATCCTTTATAATAACTAAAAAACCAAATATAATAACCAAGATGCTGCCCAAAAGTCCTTAGTCTCTCCTCTGCCCTGAAAGCCCTATTTTATCAAAATGAAAAAAAAATTCTTCTATTAAAAAAAATAAAAAAAATAAATTTTAAAAATGAATATCTCTTAAAAATCAAATAACATCAAATAAAATCAAATAACATTAAAAAAAAAAATAAAAACATTAAAAAATAAAAAACAAATAATAAATGAATAAAAAATGAAAATCACTCTTGAAGCTCCTTCTTAGAATAAAATTAAAAACATAAAAAAAAAACTTAAAATAAAAACTAAAAAAAAACTTAGAAAAAAACTTAGAAAAAAAACTTAGAACTAAAAACCAAACACCAATAAAACAAATAAAAAAAACTAATTAAAAAAAAAATAAAAAACTAAGAAAAAAAAAAATAAAAAATAAAAAAAAACTAAACAACATAAAATCAAAGAACATAAACTCAAATCAAACAACATTAAAACAAAGTTTCTTATTTAGCGCAAGCATGCCAAATTTTTTTTAGGAATTAATTAAATTAATTAAAAAATTGCAAAATTCTGCATAATTTACCAAAATACCAAATCAGCCATTCAATTTCGTCAAATACCTCGCAAACAGTTTGATTTTTTTTTAATGCATTCATTTTTCATAATAATAGTTACAATATCTTGATTAGATTTAATTTATACAAAATCTACACTTAGACAGCTAATTAGTTTTATTTTATTTTTAATCTTTTACTAAAAATTCTCTGCTATATACTTATAATTGTATTTAAATGTAAAAATAATTCAAATTAAATTTCTTGTTTTAATAATTATCAGTGCTTATTTAGCCAATTGCACTAATTATTTGATTTGAGGTTCAATAATTTATATTTAATAGTAAATTATTATGCCTTCAATAACTATTCATTTAATTAAAATACCCAAATAAGTATATACTATATAATCAATTTGAGAAACAAAGAATTAATCAATTTCTGAAAAATCAATATTTTTATTACTAAAATTCTTTAAAATAAAATCAATAAATTTAAAATACACATACAACAATATTTTGATGTTAATCCTTTAATAATTATTTATCGATGTTAATTCTTTAACAATTATATAAATTATAGAAGTTAATTTTAATAATACAGGAAAATTGATACTTATTAATTTATATAACTAACTAGTTTCTATTTTAAATTGAGGGAGTGATTTATGTACAATTTATTTTATTTAAAATCATAGTTTGATAGAATTTACATACTTTATTAAGTTGCTTTTAGCAATAGAAAAATTATTCATATTTTCTAAAGATTCTGCAAAAGGTGGGAGTTTCAAATGATTTGATGCCTTTTATGAGAATTAACCTGCATTTGAAAAATGAATTTTATTAGAACCTTTAATATTATATCCATTATTAATATGTTCCTTTATTTAAGATTTAGAGCTACCCTTAGTGAGAAGAATTGTTTACTATTAAGGAGGTTGGATACTTTTACTTTATTGAGATTTTTTATTTAATATGTTAGAATTTTCAAATATATTTTTTCTATTTTCTTATAAATTAATAGTTTTCAAAAAGACAAAATTTGTTGAGTTAGTTTTCCTAAGAGCCTTCTTATTAACTAAATTATGCATGCAGTTAGGATTATTTATAAATGAATTTCTAACTACTATTGGAGAACTCATATACTCTATAAACTCAATATCCACATTTTTTCCATCATGCTATTATTGATATTTTAATAAAGTTTTTATAACCAAAAATAAAAACAATTTCCAAAATTAGAAATTAATATTACTATTTATAATCCTTTATTATTTTTAGGTAACTAAGCTGGCTGATTAATTTGTGGCTTGAAAGTAAATAAATCTTATTCTGAATTAGGTAGTTCTTAAATTTTAATTGGCTCAGGAGGGTAAATTTGGTTTCCTTTAAATGAAAAAAAAAAATGAATTGTACTAATACTTTTTTGTAAATTCAACACTATCAAATTATAAATTTGCAAAATTTACCTAAGTATTTTTTTTCATGATAAGGAGAGCGATAAAACTATAAGGATTCCTTATTAGATTTCTCTCTTTTTATTTTACCTCCATTGTAAATTCTTAGACTAGGTGAACTCGAGGTAATTTGAATATGATTTATTAGTGGAGGTTTTGGAATAAAAGGAGCTACATTACTATCTTAGTCTCCCATTGGAGAAGTACTTTAAGAAATTACAGAGTGTTTCTATACTTTTGGAGCTCTCAATTATGATGTTTAGGAATATAAATCAACTGTATGGGTGGAGATTGTTGAAAATTTTTTATGAGGCATTACAGACTTAGCTTCTTTTATACTATGCAAATTGTTAACTTTTTTAATTGAGGGCAGTTGATGATCTGTACCAGATAATGGTCTGGAATGGTTTTAAGGAGGAGTTAATATTGATTCATATATTTCTTACTATATTTAAGATACTTCTGGTTTATACTCAATAATATGTTTATCAGTATTTAATTCATTTTAACTTAAAACGCTATCCAATTACTATTATTATGTTATTAAAACATCATTATTGGAGCTCTTTTCAATTAATTCTACATTATTTTCACTCATTCTCTATTTCTTTCAGATAATTAATCAGCGGATTGTTTATTTTTTATCAATAAAATGGATTTCTAATTAGCTTATTTATGATTTTTTTTATTAAATTACTTTTAATTATGCTGTGAAACTATTTTTTTGTTTTTGATTGAGTTAAATCAGAAAAAGAATAACAATGCAAGCAATAAACAAAGCCTACTTCGAAAAGAGATTTTACAAATCAGATTAAATCAAGCATCAAAAGTAAAATAATACATCATCTATCTATCTATCTACTAGGTAGATTTTAATCATAATTATAATTTTTTTCATCCTATCTATGAACATTAGTTAGTTTATTTATTTATGTATAAATATTTTTTTGTTTAAAAAATGAGTTTATTTACCTGTATTTTCTTATGATAGTTGAAATAGTCTATATCAAATGATCTCTCAACAAATTAAAAATAATCCAAAATATATAGAAAATTAAAATACTAAAAATATTGATTTAAATTACCTCGAAAATAAGATTTATGATTGTCCTTTTTTGTTTATATTAGAGAGAAAGCATTAATAATATACTTTTGATCTTCTATTTATTTTCTATTCAATTTATATCAAAAAAATTGGTTGATAAGATTTGGAAAACACACCAACCAACATCAGAAATAATTAATTTTTGATAGTAAGAATGTATTTAGTATTGCGATTATTTTAAAAAATAAAAAAAGGTATAAAGAGTTTTATGGATTAATAAAATTTAAAAGTTCATCCGATTGATAGTATCATTTTACCAGGTTCAAGATTTAATTTTAAACAATTAAATGAACAAATTAAGAGTAATACTTAGTGTTCTCTAGATTATATTGATAGTATTAGTCTGACAAAAATGAATATCAAAATTCCAGTTATAAATTACACTTGTAATGGCTAAAAAAGTGATCTTTATACAATTTATTTTCATGGAAATGGAGAAAATAATGTAGAACAAATGTATTTTTATAATGAACTGACATAAAATTTTAAATCTAACATAGTGGCTATGGAGTATTCTGGGTATGCATTGTATAATTCCTACATAGTAGACTCAGAATAAATCAAAGCAGATTCTATTACAACATTTGATTATTTAGTTAATCAAAAGGGTATCAAACCAGAAAATATTATTATTTTAGGAAGATCTATTGGTAGTGGACCTGCATGCTATTTAGCAAGTCAAAGAAAATGTGCAGGCGTTATTATTTTTAGTGGATTTTCTAGAATTGTAACATGGCTTAAAGAAAAAAATGTAAAAAGAGAATTAACAGAGAGATTTGACAATATTGATTGTGTAAAAAATATTAAAAGTCCTACTCTAATTATTCATGGAACCAAAGATAATGTAATTAATGTTAGTCATGCAAAAGATTTAGAAGCAGAATTTATTAAGCATCATCTTCCAGTTAAAGCACATTATGATGAAGAAATGCAGCATAATTATTACTCATTTGAAAAACTTGCTGAATATATCAATGAATTTGCTAAAGAATATAAAATAATTTAGTGATCTAGAGCTATTTACTACCAAAAAACTTCTTTAAAGAGTTAAACTGAAATTCATAAAATAAAAGTTGATAAACATTGCAAATTTTAATTGATTAAATAGAGAAGAAACAAGAATTAAAGAACTTTTTTAAAATATTTTGTAATTTTTTATTAATTAATGTAAGCTATCTATTTCTATTTCATGTTAACTTTTATTGAATTTATCACTAAATATTTTATCATTTTAAAATATTAAGGCTTACTATTTATTATTTGTAGTAAATTGGCTCTTTAAATAATCAATCAATATCATTTTGCTGGGGTAGATGTTTGAAATCTAGTTTTTAAAAGCTTAATAAAATTGAAATAATAAAAATAGATGATAGAATCAAAAAGTATACTACCAACCTACTTATGAGTAGTTTATGTTTATATACAATTAATAATTGGTAATTTGTTTTTAATTAATCTCATCTTCTACTTATCAAATCTTTAATAAATAAATAAATTAATCAATCAATCAATCATGTAGGCCTTTATAGAAGGACTATTTCCTAATTATCAATATGTATAATCTTTAGGTATAATACTCAATTTAATAATTATTTCTATGAAAGACTCTCATTTTATTAATTTGGGTTATCTATTTTAATGATTACTTAATATCTTTTACTTATTACTAAATTATTAGGAGAAGGGAAACTTACTGGAACTTGCAAAGTGATTGATAATACTAATGGACAAGAGCTATGTGTTAAACTAATTTATATAAAAGGAATAAGCGAAGATAATTTAAAAAGTATGGTTAAAATGGTATAAAGATTATCGAATATAAATAGCCCATATATAGTAAAAATAGTAAACTCAGCATATAACAATGATAAATCACATTTCATGTATGATAGATTAAATTAAATTGAGAACCTTTAAATTACTTATTAAATAAGAAAATGAACTATAATTGCAGCTAAAACTTTTATTTATGTAATAGAATAGTAAGCGAATTCATGAAAGGAGGAAACCTTAGAGATGAAATTGTTAAGCATATAAATCATAAGAAAGTTATCCTAGAAGATGAGGTTTGGGAGTATATATTTTAAGTAAAACACTTTTGAAACTTTTCTATTAAAACCAGAGAGTATTACTAACTAATATTTCATTATAATAAAATTTAATTGAAGATTACAAATGGCATTAAAGCTTTGCACGATAACAAAATAATTCACAGTGATCTTAAAGTAGATTTATTTAGTGCTTTTTTTTCAAAAATAAATTTATAATTTTAATAAAAACATTTAAACAGAGCTCTAATATATTCTTTACTGAAGATAAAAAGCAAATCAAAATTGGAGATATTAGTATACGAAAATACTTGGATGGTGAGAAATAAAATTTATTTAATGGCTGTCCTTACGCTATGAGGTAATTTTATTATAAAAGTATATTAATAACTTTGTAAAAAAATTAATAAATAAGCCCAGAAAGTTTTAGAGGTAAATTCTGCAAGAAATCCGATATTTGGAGTTTAGGATGTGTAATCTATGAGATGGCTGCCTAAACCCCACCTTTTTGGTCAAATGATTTAGAGGATTTGAGAAAAAAGGTTGACAATGCAAGAATCCCTAAAATAATAAATGTATCAAAGCACTTAATTTATTTGGTTGAAAGCCTCCTTAATCCTAATATAGGAAATAGACCAGAGCTGAGTATATTTTTCAAAATAGGGAAATAAAAAAATAATTTATTTTATTTTATTTAAAAAGAAAATATTATGAGATATGCTACTTCTGCTTAATTTAAATCTTCAAACTTAGACAAAATATTATTCCCTAAAAAAAACTTACAAAAAGGATCTTAATTATCCATTAGCACAATATCTACAAATACATATAGCCTTAATAAAAGCATAAATAACAATTCCTCATTTCTTCCTAAAATAAATGATTTTTAAGATTTTAAACTTCCATAAGCTACATCCACTGCAAACGGGTTGAATAATTTAGAATACTAAGTGAAACATTAATATAAACCTTAACCATTAAAATTAAAAAGAAATAGCTTAATAAAAAGCCCTACTCTAGGAAGCTTATTTTTATAAAAAAAGAATTTTAACGATGATACTTAAGACTTGCTTAATAATAGCATAGTAGGACATGGATATGATTAAAATACCAATAGGCTTAAGGAAGATAATACGAAAGATAGTACAATTACGCTTAATTAATCTATAACATAAAGCATAGAACCTAAACAGATCTCTTAGATTTACTCTCCTAAACCTCTTATTATCAATAAAAACTAGTAATTTACTTAATCTTAATTTATTTACTTCCTATTTGATTTATGCTATTTAATAAAATTCTTATCTAAAATATATAATTAATCAGATTCAAAGCTAAGAGGAAATCTTAAAATGAAATAGCTTAGTTAAATTTTGAATAGTAGCACATGTAGAAGTTAGAATAGGCAAAAAAAATACAATTATAATAAAAAAAGAGTGTTCCAAAAGACCTCTGTTCTAATCTTATATTATCTAGAAAATACAATTACTCTTAGAATCTGGATGGTTACAGAAAGAAAGTTCAAGAAGAGAGATAAATAGTTTTTATGATTGATGTAGCTAGAGTAGTGTAATAAAAATCTAACTCAGTGACTTCCCCTATAAATTAAATACCAAAGTGAAGAGTTTTCAACATTTTAATTATAAAAAAGATTTAATTTTAATATTTTTAAGATTGCAGTATTATATATTTAAATATGATAATTTCATTTAGTGCTCAGTGTATTGATTATTTGATTGATTGACTGGTTAAACTAACTTTTATTTAAGTTTAATAAATAATTATTTTTTAAATTCTTTTTTACTTATTATTAATTATAATTTCAAATTTGTTAATAATAAAATGTATGTTACTATTATATTACCAAGATAATTATAAAAAAATTAAAAACTTGAACTATTTCAAAGTAGCACTTAATTAAAACAATTAAAATATCAAATTCAAAACTTCCTTCATACTTGTGGAAGATATAGCTACAGTTCATACAAACAATGGGTAATTGTCAAAATCTTATCAACTTGCATTAGTAACCATAATCCCAGATTATTAATACTCCTTTAACAGTAGAAACTACAGAATTAAAACAGACTCCAGGTAAATAAAAACGTTATATGCATACTAATTTACAAAAATTTAATGTTCTACTCATTATGATTTGTGCTACAAATAACTCTAAGAATTTAATGCTTAGGATAAGATTGCCAATATATTCCTTTTATAGACAATATAGAATTAATCAAAATATGGTATTAAATAGCCTAAAAGCTCTAAGGAGATTAAAATTGAAGAGGAGAATTCTAATAACAACAAATTCCAACCTAAATCTCTATCTATTTATAGCCGTTAATCTACTGTAATGTATTAATATTTTTCTTTTTTATTTGATAAAGGATTTTAAAAGAGGCCTATAGGAGTGTAAGCTCCATAATTCAGTGGTACATGCTTAATAAATGGAGGATATTCTTAAAAATCTCTGAGAGATTTCAATGGGAAATATCTAGTTATTTTGTTTTATAGTTTAGAAGATCAGCTAACTTATGGAGAATTGATAAACTTTGATAATATGTATGAGCAATTTCAAAGTAGAAATTGCGATATTATAATTATTATCGATGATAAGATAGATAGAATCAAACATTAATTAAATGCACATATAAATAAACCAAAATAAATTTAAGAAATTTAATAAACAGGAGGGTAAACTGCATTACCAGGATTTACCAACTCTTAAGCATCTTAAGGGGAAGGAGTATTAAAATTTTGTGTTTTTGGTGATCCTGAGGGGAAAATATTTAATAATTTTAAGGTACCAACAACAGATTCTAATAAATGTTATAGATACAAAGCAGTTTATTTGCTTGACAAATTGGGAATAATACAATACTTGAATATATACAATTCTAATATTAGGTGTGATCCTAATTAGGTAATTTAACTGCTTACTGATATTTCTGACACTCCTTTGAGCAAGTAGCTTTCGTTGTTTGAGAGAGTAGGAGGAAGTAGAGTTTTGATAGAAGCAGTTGAGTTATTCTATAATAATTTACCTAATAATCCTTTTTTAGATGAGTTTTTTAAAAATCTTAACTACCGTAATATGAAGATTAAATAAGCTGAATACTTGAATTATTTATTCCATTTACCTATAGGAGGTTAAAAAGATCTTAAAATTTTTACTTAAATGAATGGAAAGAATATTAGTGACTCTCATAAAGGATTTATAGTACCTCCTAACATTTATGAAATTTATGTTAGAACATTTTGTAAAATATTTGGAAGGCTAGATGTAGACTAAAACACAACTTAAGAAATTTATGAGAGATTTTAATTAATAAAACCTATGATATTCCCAAATTTAGTACATTAAAAAAGTACATATGAATTGCTTGGTTCCACTTAAGATTCTATCACTCTATTTGTTGATATACTATTTGGCAAAGTATTGGTTGATGATTAAATAGGTTCATTTTTTAAGGGTATAGATATGAATAAATTAAAATAAACACAAAAATCCTTTTTTTCTCATGCTTTTGGTGGTCCTTCTACGTAATATTTTATTAAACAATAAGGAAAACTCAAAATTATTTTTAATGAAATAGATATGATACTAAGAAACTAATAGATTCTCACTAGCACCTAAGACTAAATGATCACCATTTTGAGGCATTTATAGATTATATTTGCGAATCTTTAACATAAATGTCTATACCACCTGATTAAGTTCAACCAATAAGCAAATAATTTTAATCTATAAGAAATATATTTGTTGCTAATAGCAACCCCCAGATTCAAGAAAATAGTGCTTATAATACTTTATTACAATCTTCCTTATACCACTCATAACACAAATAAGATACATTTTAATAAACACTATATTATAGAATTGGAGGTAAGTAAGTAGTTGATTAATTTCTAGCTACCTTTCAATAGAGAATATTAGCGGACCCAAGAGTAAATTATATATTTAAATCTGATTAAGCTATAAATTAAATGGATATGTATGAACAGCTCCTACTAGCTATGGGTGGATAAATCAAGTACATTTCTTTAATAAATTTATGTTAATATTTTTATTTAATTCATTTTAAAGATAAAAAAATATAAAGGGGTCTGGTTTCTCAAATTAGAAAGGATTAGAGTCTTAATCTTCTTAAATCTAAAGTGGAAGAATGCCAGTTAAGATGACAGAGGTACAATTTAGCTAAATGAAATAACATCTGCTTAATTCTGCAAGAACATTTTCTATTGATTTTGAAAAAGTTGTAGAGATCGGTTAAATTTATGAGAGCTTAAGGGGAATAGCTTTCTATATAATTCCATAAAAGACAATTTATGAGTAATTTGGGGGTGAGAATGGTGTACTTTCATCAGTTAATATTTTTTATGATAAAATACAATTTGATCATAGATTAAATATCTTATTTAAAACAATACCTGTTTAAAAGTAAAAGGAAATGTTTTATAACTTAATATCCTTCTGTGTTGGTAGTCCTAATTAGTAATTATTACAATTTAATGGCAATAGTTTTTTAAAATATCCAAACAATATAATAAATAGATATGATTCTTCCAAAATGAAGCAGCAAACATTTGAACTTCATATGAGAGACATTCATTTAGAAGGGTTAGAATAGAATCTCATTTCAACTCTAAGAGATATGATGCAATCTGATAAGGATATTATGAATTCTATTCATTTACTACAAACCATTAAAAAAGATTTAATTATACCAATCGGGACTTTATTGGATGAGATAGGAGGAGAATTAGTCATAGATTAAGCTATTCAACGATTTTACCTAAAGTTACTCAATCATGATCACCTTAAAAATATGTTTAAATACCTTGAAAAAGATAATCAGATAAATAAATTAAGGAGTTTTATTATCTAGTTGTTTGGAGGTCCTGAGAAGTAATTTAACATATGATTAATAATAGATTTACAATTTATTTTTTAATTTAATCTTCAGTTATAAAGGAAGGAACATGTAATAAGCACATGGTCATCTAGGAATATCAGACTCTCAATTTGATAAATTTAAAGTACTTTTTAATTAATCTTTTAGAGAATTGGGAGGAAAAATGGATATAATACCAAAGATATCATATAAATTAGAAACATTAAGAAAGGATATTGTTGATAGAAATTAAAGTATATTTGAGAGACTTGGAGGAGAGAGATTATTAAATATAGTAGTGGACCTATTTTATTAAAAAGTATTGAGGGATGAAAGAGTTAATTTCTTCTTCTAAAAGCTAGATATGAACCATTAAAAATAGATGATGAAACATTTCTTATCAATGATGTTAGGCGGAGATTAAAAGTAATTTAAAATGCATTTAATAAGAAAAAATTATTTATAAAAATTGATATTTTTATTTAAATAGTTATAAAGGTAAAAGCATGAAAGAAGCTCATTAACATTTAGAATTAAATAATCTTCACTTTGATGTAATTAAGGCTATTTTGATGGATACATTGATTGAGTTAGATATTGATTATTCCTTGATCGATAAAATAGAGAATGATATCATCGAACCACTAAGAAAAGAAATAATTATTCATGTTCAGTCTCCAAATTATAATTACTTTTGATATTAACATTTAGCTAAAGAAAAATCAATAATTATCAATCTAGAGTAAGAAAGCTTAACATCTTCCTATGAATTTACTACATACATTATTATTTGACAGTAAGTTGGCCCCGACAAGGTTTAATTAAATTACTTTTCAAGCTAATAAAGTCATAGGGATTTTTATTAAAATATTTTTGAAATCGAAAATGAAATTAATGTCTATAAATTCTTAAAAATTTTTGCAAATGTTTGTATATAAAATATAAAATTGTTTTATAAAGTGTAATATTACTGTGTGATTCAACGGATTCTTAAATATTTTTATGAGTTTCTTATAACTGAAATACTTATAGTTTAGCAAATATCTACTCAAACTATTTTTTATATTACTTACTATTATTTATGAAAAGTAATTCCTTACATTAGAATCATTTTAAAAATTTTAAAAGAAATTTAAACAACTTTTGAGTAAACCCTGAAGAAAAATAGGGAAAATAATTTTAATTGCGCAAAGAGATTATCAAGTAAAGGTAAGAATTTATAAGTGTTTTTATTTTAAAAATGGTTATTATTTTAGTAATGTACAATAAAAGTAATGAGTAAATAAAAATAATTGAATTGATTTCCTTAGAAGATAGATTAGAATGGAAGATTTGAAAAGGATTTCCTTCTTTAAAAGATTTAATTACATTCAAGATATAAACTCAATAATTTACGATAGGAATCTAAAGGGTGATTTTTATGTTAACCACTAACTATTGGATTATATTAATAAAAAAAGATGATACCAGAAATAGAATCATAAGAAAAGGTAGAAGTAATTCGCATAAAGGTATAGCAATTCTCTACCTCCAATTTCAATTCATCATCTATCCATTAATATTTAAAAAATATTCAATCCATCCTAGTTTTAATTAAATTTGATATTTTAATTGAAAATTATCCCACGTTTTTAAGTTGCGAGATCTTAAATATTATAATCATTATAAAATAAATCTTAAAATCAGGGTTTTTAATTTAGATAATATCAATAATGTTTTCTATTGAAAACTTCCTTTGTTAATCTATTACCTCTTCTCAATTACCAACCCATCTAATCTATTATTTACAAATATAATCTTATTTTTTTCCCCCCTTCCTAATTCTTATTAGCATTTTTTTTAACTTAAATTAAAATGTTCTATTCTAATTACTTGTTAATTAATTAGTGTGAAGGTAGGATTGACATTTCTGATTAAAGTGAATAATCAATCAATCAATCTATTAAGGCATAAGCAAATAGATAGTGAATTACATCACTATCTATATATAATACTGATTCATTTTAATAGAAGGTATATTTTGGGAAAAATTTTGGCAATATTTTTTTTCTTATAGTAGGATTTATATTAAGTAAAATGCTGATGATATACAAAAAAACAAAAAAATATTGCCAAATAGTTTGACTGGCTGTCCTATAGTAGTAGGAATCAAGCAACATTAATGTACTAAAAAAGGAGGGAGAGAAGAAAAAAAACAAACAATAAAAAACAACCGCGAAAGTCCAAATTTACAAATAAAAAAAGAAAGGAAATATAAATCAAAGTCTTTTAATCATAATCATAATAAAAATTAAGCATTTTAAAAGAAATAAAGAAATAACTGATAAGCATAATATCATTTACGCAAGTACAAAAGATATATTATTTTTTCAAAGATGGGTACTCGCAGAAGATAATAAGCGGTCTCAAATGATGAGAGTAGTAGTAAATAATAGGAAGTAACTGGTAGAACCCTCAGAGCTAGAACAAAGAAGCTCAAGGTAGTCTCAGATTCAGAGGACGATTTCGAAGATGAACTTGTAAATATCTATCATTTTTATCGTCTATCACACTTCTCCTCTTTCTTTAACTTTTTTTTACTTTGATTTTTTTTACTTTTGGGTATTCGTTTACAAGCTTATATTAACTTACCATCAAGAGGTAATACAAGATAAAAAGACTTACTGCTAATAAGATTTATAACACATCATAGCATTCGATGTAGGAACCAAGCAACCAATTAAAATATATCTCATAAAAATAACACATTAAGCACAACAACTTCCATTTTATAATAAGTCAATAGCATTCAAAATACAGATTTCATTAAGATTTCTTAGTATCCATCACTTACTAATCCCATTAAATAAGTGAAGATAATCTAAGAAGACTTAAAAGATAGAAAAACACACAAAGAAAGATGGACTAAAAATTTATATTCTTAAAATAACAATGAATACTTATCATATTTTAACATATAATATAGGAAGCCTAATATCATGATGAGGAAGAAGATTTTGATGAAGAAGCTGACCGCAAACCAAAATCAAAAAAGAATTTAAAGAAGAATAGCAGTATTAAACCTAGTAATAATGGTAAAGGTAAAAGAGGCAAAGGAAAGCAAAAGAAAAATGAAGATTCAATGCAAGAAGAGGAAGATGAATCCATTTAAGGAGGAGAAGAGGATAATAACAATGGTGATAATGAAGTAGAAGAAGAGGAAGAAGGAAAGGAATAAGATGGAGCTCAAGAACATGGGGAATATGCAGAAGATGATGTTGAAGATGAAATTTCCGATGACTACGAATATGACTCAGATGAAAAAGCCAATAGTAACAACATTAATATTAAATAATTAGATACATTTTTCAATAATTTGCAGCAGAAATATAATTATTTTTAAGTTCCCAAATCATTAAAATAATTGCAAAGAATTACCATTAGGATTAGTATAGTGGGTGTAATATAAATTAATAAGCCACCTATATTTTTCTTCATATATTACTAACCTATAAGTAAAATAATGATCCTTTCTTACAGATTCTTATAAACTCCTCGGAATTGTTTAAATTGTTTATCTAAATAATGGAGCAAATATTTAAAGATAAAATCTAAGTAAAAAATAAAAATTATTGCATTATATAGCCATTTTCTAGATTGCATTATTGAATTATTGACGTGTAAAAATAAAATATCAATTTAGGAGAGAGATTAAAGATTTATATAAGCTTACGCAGCATGAGAATTTATAGATTTACTTAATTTATACTGAAATTCTTTGCGAATATAAAAAGGTTAAGGATGATTTAGATAAATATATATATAGGTTTTAATTTAATTTTTGAGGATGAATAAAAGCAATAATTTTTTAAGACATATCAGGAATAATAATAGACATAAGAAGTTCTAATTGGATTTAAAAATAATGCAATTATTTAAGAGGAGAGTTAGAAATTTATTATGGGATAAATATTTAAAAGGGATATGATAACTAGATAGATTTTCTTACTAGATGAGAGATAATTTAATAATGAGTTAAGAATTGATTAAAATAAAAATTAATGTGAAATTATAGTTTTCATCTTACTAGAGAAAATTTGAAAGGTAGCTAAAAAGGAAAGAGAAAGAGAGTGAGTGAGTGAATGTATATATGTATGAATTAATCTATGAGTATTCTAAAAATTAAAGCAGAGGTTTAAATAATAATAAATAGAATGAAAGACTGAAAGAAAATTTAAAGGAAAGGAGAAAGTGCTTATTATTAATTTAGTATTATTGGAATGGGAAAAAAGAAAGAAAAAATTTTGTGAATAAATAAAAATAATGATTGTGAGCGGACGGACAATGCTCAAAAGGACAAAAAGAGAAGTGAATGAAATAAATGAAGTAGATCAGAATATTCAATTTTAATATGAAGAAAAAGACAATAATAAAATTTAGGAGTTGTAATGAGAAAAATTAATAATACGTCATTTCGAAGGAAAAGGAATGTGAAATTGCATCACCCTCACTCATACAAAATCGAATATAATGTTTTTTTAAAATTTTGTTCACTGATTAAGAAAAAATAACAAATTTGAACCAAATCAATAAATAATACCTGAATTCTTTTAATATTTTAATTTTTCACACTTCACCTACCATATCAACAATACTGATACCATTACCTATTATTTTCTTATTTCTTACAGCTTACTTGTAAAATGGCACCAAAAAAAATTTTTTTTACTCAAAGTAATTTGTAATGTTCAAACACTCCAACAAATTTTTAACAATATAAAATTATATTAATGTCTGCAAATTATTGACCGATAACCGTAAAAAACAAATATGACTATTTATTAACATATTCCTTTCAAATGATATTAATAGAAGTTCAACGTGATGAAGTATATAATCTATCCGAAACTGATGCTAATGAAAGTTGGTGTTTCATTTGCAGAGAACAAGGTAAACTCATTTGTTGTGAAAATTGCTCAAAGACTTTCCACTTGACTTGTGTTGGTATCAAGAAGCCTCCCACTGGTGCTTGGGAATGCCCTTATTGCAGAGAAGAAAACAAAGATATCTGCTGTGCTTGTGATAAGAGTGCAAAGGAAGCTGAAATTAAAGTTACTTGTTCTCTCTGTTACCGTTTAATGCATTTTGAATGTTTAGGAATTCCTCTAAGGCAACTTGTAGATTGTCCCATGAATAGAAATTATTTCTTGGATGCTGATACTTTAACTATTTTACAATCCATAAATGAAAAAGATGATTCAGAAGTAACTAATGAGAAAATGAAAAACTTGACTGAAGGCATAAAAAAACTTCACTCTGAAGGTATAAATCTAAATTTTTAATAAATTGAATCATTAATCCTTTCATTCTAAAAATAGGAAAATAGATTTTATATTCTTGCTTTACTTGTATTGGTTACTTTGGCATCGATAAAATTCAAGATTCTGTTCAAACTGAAGTTGGTGCATGCTACATTACCAAATTAACCAGTAATAAATACATCATTCTTATAATCATAAGATTTAAAATATTTTTTAAAATTGCAACAGATGCTGCATATATTCATAGTTACTGGCTTCCAGAATCAGTAGTAGAAAGAAGAATCCCAAGAAAGTTGAAAAATTTCAAGGATAAGAAGAAATAGGTAAAGGTTTAACTTGATGAAGAAGAATTAGAAATTGTATTAGCTGTTGAAGAGCCTATTGATGCATTCGAAGAAAATATTAAGATTGAGAGAATTATTGATTGTAAACGCCCTATTAAGCACTCCAAGCGCTCTTATAAAGATATTTATGATTCAATTTTTAGCAAATATGGAGATTTATATGAAAAGCAAATCGTATTTGGTGCTAAAACCAATTATAAATTCCTTATAAAATGGTAAGGTCTCTTCTATGATGAATGCACATTTGAAGATGAATACATTGTCCTTAAGTATAAAGACATCCTTAAAAAATATCTTTAAATCAAAATGTTTGAAGAAACTATTGGTAAGATTTTTATCATAAATTTTAAGTTAGGAAAATTAATTAACTGGCAATCTTAATCAAATAGGTACTCCTAAATTCTAAGAAGAAAGAGAGAATAAAAGAATCATTACTACTCAGGTAGTGAAGAAATATAAACAATAACCTAACTTTATTACCGGTGGTTCTTTACATAAATTTTAAATTGATGGTGTTAATTGGCTTTCAGAAAGTTATAATAAGTAAAATAATGTTATCCTTGCTGATGAAATGGGTCTCGGTAAAACTGTACAAACTGTTTCTTTCTTGAACTTTTTATTCTATGAAAAGAATATTGATGGACCTTTCATGGTTGTCGCTCCTGCTTCAACTTTATACAATTGGCTTAGAGAATTCGCTATTTGGGGAGATAAATTTAATGTACTTGTTTACACTGGTAATCAAAGTTCTCGTAGTTTAGTAAGACATCGTGAATTCTATTTCAAACTTAAAAATCCCTCAAAGAAGGGTAAGAAGAAAAAAGATTTGGTTCCTAAGTTTAATGCTCTTATTACCAGTTATGATACTGCTATTAATGATGCTCACTTCCTAAGAAAAATCCAATGGGAGTGCTTGGTTGTTGATGAAGCCCACAGACTTAAAAATAACGAATCCAAATTCTTCAAAATTTCATCTACTATTTAAACCAGACACAAAGTTTTACTTACAGGTATTTATTTATCAGCTAATTTCTAAAAATAATATTTTAACTAAAAATTATAAATTAAAATTAGGTACTCCTTTGTAAAATAACATTTTAGAATTGTTAAACTTGATTGAATTCATTTGTCCTCAAAAGGCCAAAACAATGAAGAACTTCGAAAGCTTAAAAATGTTCTTAACTACTTCTACTTAAGCTCCCAGTAAATAATAATAGTAATAAGATGATCAAATTCCAGAAGCCGAAAGAAAGAAAGCTTTAAGCGAATTAACCAAAATGCTTGGACCTCACTTGCTTCGTCGTAAGAAAACTGATGTTGATTTGGAATTACCTGAAATGGAAGAAATTATTATAAAGATTTCTTTAACTGATACCTAAAAATATTACTACAAGAACGTTTTGGTAAAGAACTATGATAATTTGAAATTATTAGACACTAAATCAAAGAATTTCTCTAAGTTCTCTTTACTTAATATCCTTATGAGTCTTCGTCTTGTTTGCAATCATCCTTCTCTTTTCTTATATAAAAAGAAGTATTTAATTCCTAAAAAAGATAAATTCTAAGAGGAATTCGTTGATTGCTCAAATAAATTAAAATTCTTGGAACGTATGATTCCTAAACTCCTTTTAAATAACCATAAGATGCTTATCTTCTCCTAATTCACAATGATGCTTGATATTCTTGGTGAATTCTTTAACTTTAAAGGATGGGCTGTAAATAAATTTTTTCTTTATTTTATTATTTTAATATTAAAAATATTATATATATTAATTTAGTTTGAAAGACTTGATGGTACTACTTCTGTTATTGATCGTTAAAAAACTATTGATGCTTTCAATCAAAAGGATTCTAAGGCTAAGATCTTCCTCTTATCTACACGTGCTGGTGGTCTCGGTAAATATATTTTTCAAAATAAATTCTTATTATACTAATAAAAAAATATAATTTATTAATCCTTCTTTTATGAATAGGTATCAACTTGACTTCTGCTGATACAATTTTCTTCACTGATAGTGATTTTAATCCTTACAGAGATGTTTAAGCTATTAGTAGAGCTTATCGTATGGGTTAAGAATCAAAGGTTAAAGTATATAGATTGGTTAGTAAGTATTCTGCAGAAGAACGTATTATTGAAATTGCTACTAGAAAGTTACTCTTGGAATCTATCATTATTAATCCTATTAACAAATTCACAAAAGAAGATTTCGAAACTATCTTGAAAAACGGTACATATGAAATGTTTAACAAGAATCTTGAAGAAAAGGATTAAGAATTTACTGATGAGCAAATTGATGCTCTTATTAGTAGAGAAGGAGATATGATAAAGGGTACCGATGTTGAAAATGTATCTCTTCGTAAATCAGATCTTAATGATTATTACTTGAGTGGTTTTAAATTTAATTCTTACAACTTTGAAACCGTCGATGAACGTGTCAAACGTAATGATGAGGAAGAAAAGTAAAAGGATTAAAAGAAATATTGGGAAACTCTACTTGATGATTAAGCTAAATAATTGCAAAATTAACAAGCTAGCGAATTAGGTAAGGGTAAGAGAGTTAGAAAGATGATCAACAGTACTCTTCAAGACGATCATAACCGTACTAGTGATTCATACTCTGAATTCGATGGAGAAAATGAAAAGGAAAAATCCGCTTCTGAAAGTGATGGTGGTGTTGACGAAGTTGCCGAAAACTATACCAAAAAAGTAAGTTCTAAGAACAACAATGTTGCTAGTAATGCTAATAATTACTTCTAGGTAAATATAAAATTTCTTTTCTCTTAATAATTATGTATTAAATGTAATATTAAATATAAAAGGAGGATCAACAAAATAAAGGATTAGTTCATAAGAATAAGAAGACTACTGATAAAATTTTGAAATACTTTGATGAAGAAATATATGCTAAATCTCACATGAAATTCGCTAATATGAGCGACATCGATCGTTTCTAATTTGTATTAAATGGATTTAATGAATTCCACAGAATGGAATTCCTATCATTCATTCTTGAATTTGGTATGGATTTCAACTCTATAGATTAATTCTGGCTTGAGCTCTTAAAGAATAGATCTGAAGCTTTCAAAAAGGACCACAAACCTTCTTACATGGATTTCAAGAAATATCTTAAGGAGTTCTATGCTGCCCTTCTCTTCTACAAAAGATTAGAAAAACTCGACAATGCTGTCTTCTGCGGTTTATCAGTAATATTTTTGATTTAAAATAATATTCTAAATATTCTTAATTTATCTAATAGCCCGAATAAGTTGTCAGAAGAGTTGGAGGTTTATCAGTATTACGTAAAAAATACAATTACTTCACAAAAAAACCAGAAAAGTTCAGAGTTTCTCATAAAGGTATTATCAAATTAAAATAAAATCCAAGCGATATCTAATCTTAACATTTATTATAAAATAGAATACTCATTCCATCAAGCAAAGGTTGATGAAAATAATAAAGTAGAATTCTAAAAGAATAAATGGACTAATTATGACGATTATCTTTTAGTTCATGGTGTATTTACTGTAGGTTTTGGTAATTGGGAAAAATTACTTGAAAATAAAATTCTTTGGGATTACCCTCAAGACCTTAACTTAAGTATATGGTAGATTATCTTCCATAAGTTCGATGAAAAAGAAGATAGAGATATTGCCAGTGTTGATGAAGAACTTGGATAAAAGTAATAAATAAAAATTTTTATAATTCTACTAAATTAATTTATTAATTTAATTTTTTTAAATGAAAAATAGGTATGTTATTAGAAAATTATAGAATAGAGCAAACAACATAATGAACTTCTTGCTTGATATGGATGAAGGAAAGAAAGAAGAATGATTGATTGATTGAAGTGATTTCCTTATCAACAATAAATACTGTATAATCTAAATTCTTAATACAACCACACATAAATATAAACATTAAATACATTTATTAACTGATTTGGTGCATAAAGCAGACAGAGAGAAAGAAGGCTAATAGAAAACTATTATTATGTCGTTTTGACATAATTCAGCTTACTGGCTTGATGCCTCCTATTTTGTTTGCTTGTTATATAAACATATAAAATTACTTTTTAATAATATTAATTTGAACCTATAAAATAATTTATTCATATACTCTTCTTGTAATACTTGTTGTTAGAGCACTTTTTTCCTCCACCATTTTAAATAATATATTTTTCTTAGAATTATTTAATATTTCTTAGCTATATCAGATTCAATTCTAAAAGTACAAAATAAATAAATCAATTAATTAAATCTTGAAAAAGATTTTTGAATAAAGAGCAATTACTAATTACTTTTTAGTTAAGTGAGTGAGAGAGTGAGTGAATAATTGAATGGTAACTCAAGATTATTACTTTTACCAAATAAATTTTAATAGTTTGTTTATCACTAAATCCTTTGATATAATCTAATAATTTGAGTTCTATAAAAAAAATTATTGGCTGAGAATCTTTTAATGTGAATCTATACTTTAATTACTCATTATTACTCTGAGGTAAAAAAACAAATATTTAACACATAAAAAAATTATTACAAAACTAAAATCAAAACATATAAAATTAAGAAGAAATGCATGTTTCAAGAAATGTGAGCCCTTCCCCAAAGTGTAGGATATATAATGTTGATGGCTCAGGCAGAGATACTTATATTTCATTTAATAGTGGAGGTTATATCAGATCTCAAGGAGCAAACTTTGCCCTATCTAACATTAGTAATACAAATAGGAGTTTAATTTATTTATTAAACTCGTTTTTACCTCTTTAAATTAGAAAATACTAATAGAATTCCCTCCAGCTGCATTGCAAGAGTCCCACCTTAACCGAAATATAATCATTATAAAAGTGATGGCACAGGAAGAGATTCATATATATCGTAAAATATTGTTTTTAATTAAACTTATTGAGAATTTAAGCTATGGTTATAAACTTCTTTGAATTAGAATGATCTTACTGAAACCAATTTCTTATTTTAAATCAAATTAGGTATAATTCAGGAGGATTTGTGAATGCATAGACTGCTTTTTCAACAAAATTAAGAGAATATCCAATCGAATAAAGATAAAAGAGAAGTAACTCCTTCGATATATCTTACACTATGAGGTTACCTAGTATTTAGGATGAAAGAAAAATGCATCAAATTTAAGAAAAACATAGATAAATAAGAGAAAACTTCAATAGATTAGCTCAGCCAAAATCACCTAGTTAATCTCCTGATAACTCAATAAATCCTTGCAGATGCACAACAAAGAATACCCTAAACTCTTCTTTAATTTAATATGAATCCTCCATAGTAGATACTTCACCAACTAAAAGAACTAAACATTTAAATTCTAAAACTCTTCACTTAAAGGATTTAGTATCTACTAGCAACTATAATAAAGGAATCACAGATTTAAAATAATAAATGTTTTAAAAGAGTAAATAAAATGCTTTATTAGAGGATGAACTTTTATTAAATCAAAAATAGAATATGAAAACTTTACCTTCCATGGGTAGATCAACAATGTATGATAGGTCAATGAATGGTTAATAATTTTATGAGTAGTACTCTAATCAATTATTAAAAACATAAGAATACTGATAAATCAATAACCTCTTTTATCGCTACTAACAAATCTTGTTTCAATAAAAATATAAAACGGACTCAAAAAAATAAATTTATTATAATATGTATCATTTATATTTGATGCACTTTGTAATTCTTATAAAGCCATTTACACATAATTTAAAACTTTTAATGTTATCTCGATTTAAGTTAGTTATTTTTAAATTGATCTATAAGAATAAGAATATTAAATAACTAACTATATTTATAGAGATGTATTAAAAGAATAATTGTAAATTTTCAACGAATAAATTACTATCAGTAAGTAAGTATTTTTACCAAATGAAGGGTGTTTAATACAAGATATAACTAATTAAAAACAAACAAAAATAATTGGAGAAGAAAGGCGCGATTTTAGACTATGATTATATAGTTTATTATCTAAAAACAGTTCCTTTGGAAAAACATTTAGTTTTGATAAAGAAGGGTGTGTTCTTTATGTAGCTAATGGAAATTAATTTGATCTGACAAGTGAAGATATTAAGGAAAAGAAAATTATTAAAAAAAAATATATAAAATTCATTTAAAGTTTTTTTCTTATTTTCCACAAATAATCAGCAATTAAAAAGAAGGATAGATATCAAGAATACAAGAAATAAATAGTGAATTTAGGATCTGAATAGAAATGAATGTAATTAATTAATTACATATAGAAAAATTAAAGCAGAAGAATAGAATAATAGTATTATCCAACCAACCTCATTCTTAAATATTTTAATTGAATAAATTATAGGATGATTAGAAGAAAAATTCAATAGAAAATGCAATGAAAGCATATGGTTAGAGTAAATTTTAATATATTCAGATTTGATTAATGCACACTAAACAAATATTGCATATTTTAATTATCATTTTTCATGATCAACAAAAAATAGGTGAAGGAGCCGCATAATCATAGGATTAAATGTATTCTCAATATTAATAATATTATAATTACGGATAATATCCAAACCAAGGTAATATTTCTTTAATTGATTTTCTATATTTCCACTCCTTCATTTCACATCTTTATTGTTTATTTGAATATGATTTAAGATTTGCAGAAATACAAATTGAAAAGTTAAACCCTTCTTGACAAAAAAATATAATTTTACTTCATTTCAAGTAGTTAAGGATAATAAATTTGAGATATTTTAAGTTAGTTACTATCAGCAAATGAAATAGAAGGGAATATCAAGTGCATTATTTAATATTAAATTAATAAAAATAGGTGGTTCTTACAATTATCAAGCAAATCCAGCTTATGCAGGACAATATAATTATCAACAATACAACTAGTATTATTAATAATATTATGGATAGCCTTAATCTGCTTCTAACTATTACTAGCAGTATGGATATGGAACAGCTGCTCCTGGTACATAAAATTCTTATTATTAAGCTTAAAACTATACCCCTTAAAGTATGCCTGTCAAATAAAATATAGTCTCTGTAAATAAATAAATCCTTCTACCTCTTTCACTACATCATAATATATAATTTTCTTCTTATTATTATTCACATAAAATAGTATGGAACACCTTCTTAGAATACAACCAAACCAGCTGCTACATTCTCTCCTAATGCCTCATATTCTGCTCAAGGAAAGATTGATAATAAATCTTCATAGCCAGAATAATCAATTGATCCTTTACTTGATGAAATTAAAAGAACAGTTTTGTAATTATTAAAATTATTTTAAAAAAAAAGATTAGAGTATTTTCTAAGTAGAATAAATGGCTCTATTAAAATAGAGATTTTGGAATAATAACATTTAGGTTATGTATTTTAAAAGTAAATGATAATAATAATAAATTTATAAGTTAAACGTCTACCAAAATATTAAATATTGAATTAAGTAGATAATTGATGTTAAAGAAATTTAGAAATCATTAATGGGATTAATTGATGGATTTATTGTTTAATTTAACAATCAAATAAGAGAGATATTTATTATAGATTAATCATAATACTTTAATTAAAAAATATATAAATTTTTCTTTACAGTTTTATTTATTAAATAATCTCAAAAATTTAACTAATAAAGAAATGATTAGATGATAAATAGAAAGAGTAGATGGAGTTAAGAAGCAATAGTTCCAAGTGATATCTACGACCAATTCGAAAAGAAATCTGAAAAGAAGAAATTCGATTTTGATTTATTAAATATGTTAAATGAATAGTAAAAGACGTAATTCACATAATATTTAAGAAAATGTTTTGACAAATGCTAGAATGCTAAGGAGTAGTAGCTGATGAGTAGCATGTTACTAACAAACTTAACTACACTTATTTTCAAAAAGAGCTTTGATACTGTTAAATGGGATACTTATTATATGCCTCTTTTACCACGTGAAAAGGATAAACCTGTATCTACTGTTCCTTAGTTTGCATTTACAGCATCAACTTCTTCTTCCAATGCACCTGCTAATACTTTAAGTATTCCAGGACTCTCCTTTGATTCAAGTTCCTATATGGGAGGAGGACAAACATAGTAACAATACTAATAATAAATACCCTCACAATTCCTTAATAAAGATTCATTTTAATAATAGCCAGAACTGAAAAACTCAACGACAACCAATACCTTGCCATTTTCTATAAATGCTCAGCCCACTACTTCGATTAACTAACTTTACAACAACAACAATAACCATTTATAACAGGCTAACTAATAAAACTAATATTCTTAATAATACCAAAACTACAATAAAAATAATAATCATAATCATAACCAACATCACAACAATAACAATAACAACATGTCTTAATTTGGAAAACTTAATAAATAAAATAATAGCGATGATAGTCATAATAATAATAATAAGACAATTAATGGTAAACGCCAAAACTAAGTTGACATAAAAGATGTTGTAAAAAATCAATAAAATAAAAAGCAATAGAAAATAGAAAATAAACAAAAGCAGTAGTAAATAGCCGTTAATACACCCCCTATTCTACTATCTCTATCAAATGCTGATACTGATTAAGATTTTGAATAGCTTGTTACTAAATGGAATATTGTTGGAACTTGTACTGACATCGAAAAACCTTATCTTCGTCTCACCAGAGAGCCCTCAGCAGATTAAGTACGTCCTGAAGAAGTGTTGAAGAAATCATTGAAGTTCTTAATGAACAAATGGAAGAACCGCGACTGCGAATACTCTTATATTTAATCACAGTTCCGTTCTATCCGTCAAGATATGATCATCCAGCACATTCGTAATGAATTCACTGCGAAAGTCTGTGAGTATAATGCTAGAATCTGTCTAGAAGTTGATGATGTGGGTTAATATGTTTAATGTTGTGCAACTCTTTTTGATCTCTACACCAGTGGCGTCAATGGAGAGAAAGAAGAATTTTATTGCTACAAAATTATTGATTAAGGCTTAGACAATAAATCTGCATTAGAATTACCAAAGCTTATCAATGAAGTTTAATAATTTATTGATCATCCGTTGATTTAGTTTGCAATTGAGTAATTATTTATTAAAAAGAAAAAATATTTCTTTTATCTTAAAATTTCTTTTAAATTATTTTACCTATTTAAATGGTAGCTTAATCAGAGCTCATGATACAGGAAATGTTTATAAATTCTTCTAACTCTATGAAAAAGCACCAAATATGTGTTAATGTATTATTGAAAGAAATATGACAAAGTATAGGCTTTGGGCTCTTGTTATCTTATCAAAAGCGTAAATAAATATTTTTAATAATTAAGAATAAAACTAATGAGAAATTTGTTATTAACCTAAAAGTTATTCAAGCAAAATGGCATTAGAAGATATAGTCAGTTTGGCAAAATTCGATGATGTTGATCATGCAAGAGATTTTGTGACAAGTACAGGTAAAGAATTAAAAATTTAATGTGAAAGAATAATATTTTAAATACCATAAATTTACAAAATGAATAGGTGGAGTGTTAGATGAAAGTGGTAAGGAAGTATTGTTAAAGGATAGTTATAGAGGATTTGTAGATACATTTTAGTACATTTGATTGATTCATTATATTAAATTATAGACTGGTTTTTAAATAGAAATAATTTTAATTAATTAACTTATTATTCTGTTAGTAATAAAATATCTTTTTATTGTTTATATCTAGTATATATATATATTTATCTTATAGCTTCAACTCTCCTTAAAAATCAACTCCATTCATATCATATATTCATCTATTTATTCATCCATAAAACTACCCATCTTTCTAACATATTTTAAAATGACTTTTCTAGAATTAATTGTTTCATTAAAATTGTAATCACTCATAATAATAGAGATGTGTGTAAAAAATACAATTTTATGAATAATTTATTGTTTTTTAGTTGAATGAATTAATTAAGATAGATAAAAATACTTAAATTGGAATATTTGCTACTTAATTAAATTACACTTAATCATTCAGCATTTTTAGATTTTAGTTAGAATAGAAAAATACAAATGTAATTATTGAATGTAAATAAGTGTTAATTAGTCTAAATTAAAGATACTGATACATTTATTTATTAAAGCTATCATTGTGCCTACAATTTATGAGGAGATAGACCTATTATATTAAAAACCCAGAATTTCAGTAGTGATTTATTAGTTGATAGATAGAAAATGCTAAGCTTAAAAGTGTAAATATATATGGAATAAGTAAGAATTAATGAATAGTTTGAGTGAGGATTAATAGTAATTGATTTTTAATATATAATATGCATTAAAATTTATGTATTTAGTTTAAAATGTTTAAAAATTTTTATTTTTTTGAATTGTTATGTTTTTTTCAGTAATTATGGTTAAAAGAATTACTGAGATATCTTTCTGCAAATTTAAGTAATATTTCATAGTAATTTTGTATTTATTCTTTATTGGCTTTGATGATGAATCAAATAAGTTCATATTCAACTAATTCAGCTGAGGCTTTTCTGTATTCACGATTTTGGTTAGTTGCAGCTAATAAATTGACATGTAGAGATAGAGTGTCTATAACTTTTTAACTCTTTTCAGATTTAGAGTAGAGATAGTTTTTTCTTATTTTAATGCATAGCTAGCATAAAGATAGGGAATGCTTCAATAGTTTATTTCTTTCTTCATCATCTTAGATTGTTTAACTTTATTGATACCAAGCTTATGCCTTGAGGTAGTAAATATCACCAATAATTGATGATTAATTATATCTGTCTTTAAGAATTTCTTTGGCTATTTGAGTAGCTTCTTCTAGCATAATTATACATTCAGTAATATTTCCTCTTGCTAGATAAGCTTAACTTTCATATAATAAACTCTAGCAGAATTCTAAGGTTACTCTAAGCTTACTTTGTTCAAAGAATTCTTTCATTTCTGCAAATAAAGCATGGATAGAATTGTACTATCTTTAGATCAAGAAGATTTTGAGTTTTTGATTCATCAGCTATAAGAATACTAGAGGTTGTTTATGCCTTTAGAATAGTTATTTTCCTTATTCAATTAAATAGAGAGCTTATTCAAGCTATTAGCGATCAATAAATATCCCTATTTTAAGCAAGAAAGCTTCAATCTTACGAGGATTCTAGATGTGATTACTTTCCTCTATACAATGGTCAATCTCACCTTATTCCCTAAGATATTCGCAATACAAGCAATAATATTTAGAGATGTCAAATTACTCATGTTGTTTTAAATTGCTTTTCTTTAATTCATTGGATTTATTCATTTTATTACTTTCAATAATTTATTCTGATCTTTATAGAGATAGATCTTCTTTTTTTTAATCGCCTTCTTAGACTTTAACATGCATCTAAACACATTATTCAAGTGAAGAAAAACAGCGATCAACTTTTTTAAGGAGACCGCAACGAAGCAGGATAGATGCATAATATAATTAAAGATTTTAAATACAAGGCTGATTTACTATTGTTTAGTAACCTTCAAATGTCTTAAATAGCTTTTCCATCAAGTTTATTGTCTCTTAATAGTTTGTTTAATCTTAGCTTAGTTGCTCAAAGGCTTATATGCAGAAATAAATAAGATCTAATTGATCCTCTTTTTAAGCATTTGTGGTAGAATTTTCTTGGTCTGTTGGAGTGTTTTAATTAATTTATTTATCTGCATATGTAGGAGTTTGCTTTTTTAATTCATCATTCAACTTTATAGGTTATTAAGAGTAATTGAAACTTAGCTATCCGTGAGTTTTTTCTTGTGCTCTCGATTAATATTTTAATTGTAATTTAATGAGAGAAATACAATCGTTAATGTGCTTCACTATTTTATCTCTCAGCTTTTGAGATTATTGTGGAGTTAGTAATGCTTAATTAGTGGATTTAATCTGAGCAAGGTGTTTATTGAATATATTACCAGCCAACTACCACACTTTTTGAGGAGAGCACTGGGTTAATTTACTCACAACAAGTCCTCTTGAAGGGACAAGTTACTAAGAATTTATGCCAACAGTAAGATGATTAGGTATTCCTATAGTCTCCTCTTTATATGTCTATCCTATTTATAGAGTATTCATCTCCACAGAAAATTAGTTAATCTTATTATTATTAGGAAATGAGAATCTGGTAGATTCACTATAGGTGTCCCCAATCTTGAATTATTTTAAGCTGTTATCTATTAGGATACAAATAAGTTGTTAAAAATGTAAATTCATCATAGAAGATTGAAGAAATAAGCATTTATATTAGTAATTGAATTTATCTTACATTTAGGAGCTTAATTGGGATCAAGAACAGGTGAAAGCTGGCTATCTTCAGCAAATGTTTATTTTTATCTATTGTTACTAAAGAGTTTTTTCATCATGGGTGAGTATGTTTAAATCAGTTTATGTGAGTTCCTATCTGTCTGGCTGCTGTTTATGTTGGGGATTCTGTAGGAGGTTTTTAGAAGTGGTAATGGTATTAAAAAATTTTTAATGAAAATATTATAATAAAAAGATTAATCAAAATTCACAATTTCTAATAATCCTATTAATTGTCTTTTTTAATTAATATTTTCCATAAGATTAATACTTCCTCTTCTATCTTATCTTCTTAAGACAACCAATTAGATGAGATTCTATAATTTCTTCACATTAAGACCTTACTACTAACTCAATAATTACTACTGAATTCTATGGAAGTTTATAAACAACACTAATAAACACCAATTATCACAAATCCCAATAAGAAAAATTAAATTGTAATAAAGTCAAAAGTTCTACATTCTATTTAGGTATTGATGAGAAATATTATTGATTATAATAAAGTAATAAGCAATGCTTGATTGATTGGTTGATTTAGAATTTAATTTTTTATAATATTTTCCTCAATAAAAAGAATAATCCATCTCTCTTCTAAAAAATATCATTTAATTGATTTAGTCAATTTTACTTTTCTCTTCTAAGTTGTTTTCTATACCGCTAAAATTCTATGGATGAAATAATTACCATACTCTAATATTTTATCATTTTGAGCTATGTTTTTTATCATAGAAAAAAGCATATGACGAAAGCCATATAATTATTAAAGAGCTAGAGATAAAACTCATCATGTAAATGGATTTAAATAACTAAGATATTAATTAAATTGAATATTGTTTTCTAACCTTACATTACTATTTAATCGAAAAATACTAATTTAATTTGTAAATTAGATAAATAATTTAATAATTAACTGGGTATGTTTTCTAAAAGTTACTTCATTAAACTTTATTCAAAAATTTTTGTTGATATTTGAGAAAATATAAACGATTTAAAATTATTACCCCACAATTTATTTTAAATTCATTTTTATTTTATGAAGGTAGTTGTAGTAGGTAGGTAATTAATTATCTAACTATCTTCCCTTTCAGAGGGAAAGTTTATAAATAGAAATTAAATAATATTCTATATTTCAATGAGATTAAATAGGAGATGATTTATACATTTAAGATTATTCTAGGAATCAAATAAATTCAGATAGAAAGTTATATCTTTCTAAGAAAAAATACATGAAAAAAATTACAATATCGTTTATGATTTAATTAAATTAGATAAATAAATAGCTTATTTTATAAACTGACTGATCACCTGATTACGTTATTACCGACAGGAATACCAAATTTAGAATTGTTATTTTATAGCATCTTATTTAAACCTTCTTCATCCTCATCATCATCGTTTTCATCAAAGTTATTGTTGAATTTACTTACAGAAGGGATAACATTAGAAGAAGGTGGTTTAATGTTTTATTAATTATTATTAGAAGAACCAGCACGCTTGTCATTAGATTATTATATTTTAGGTTAATAAAGAACAGGTTTATCTCCTCCTCCATTTGCAACATAAGATGGTACTGGTAAAGGATTAGGGTTATTTGATTTCATATTGGTACTAGTATTATTTCTTTTTTAAATATCTTCTAGTAATCCTTATTTAACAGGTTTAGCATTATTCATTTTATTTAGCTCTATTTCACCAGGTAATTACTAAACTGACTAATCAGGATTCAAATACATTATAGATTCATCTTTAACTAAAGCCGGTTAGTAAACACTATCATTCAAATAAGATTAGTTATTCATATTTTAATCATTCAAAGGATGAGAGCGATACTTTTCAGGATCGATTATGGGCTTTTAACGAGAAACGACAAAGCGTTAAACACGGTTACGCTCAATAAAATCTACCATACGATTTGTTGAGAAGAAATATGCAATTTAAGCTACTAAAGCAAAACAGCTAACAACAATTAAAATTACAGAGCTGTTATACATACGAACCATATAAGAGCGACATAGGCCTTAATACATGCTTTTAAAATCTGTAGCAAGGAAGCCACATTATAAAATATTCTAAATGCCAGTTGATGAATCAGTAACCATTTTAATTAACTTTTATGAAGAAGTTCTGAAACTTGTATTCACTGTAGAATAAAGAGAATTGACTTTAGTCAAATAACTATTCGAATCTGTTTAATACTTATCAAATTAAATTTTAACTTTATCTTTTAAAACTGTATTTAGTTCCTTTACATATGTGCTTAACGAATTAAAATATGTTTGGTAATTACTCTTATAATCACCTATATTAGTACACGATGATGTTATTAAACCCATTCTGTTTTTTATAAACAACTGGTCATAAGTAGCATTATCTAGAGGGATACAACAAGGTTGGCTTATAGGTGAGACATTTTGACAAAGGACACTGCTTGCAGGACAAAGAGTTTAATAATAAACAATAGTATCACGAGAGAATGCACCACAACTGAGAGAGAATTATGCATTCTAGCTACCATCAGATGGTTTATAGTCATAATTAGACCAGCTATTCAACTTATCTAAAGTTTAAGAAGGAAGATCATACTATTAGAAGCCACTTGCAGATGAAATTTGAACACCTTCCTTTGAAAAATCAATATAACTACTCAACTAACTCTACCAACTATAAATATATCTCTAATCTAAATTTTAAGTAAATAGAGACGATTTACTATCTATATTGTTTAAATCGTTTTTCACCTCATTAATCTTTAAAAACTATGTTTCTAATCCAAACTAAGTAGATAAATTACCATCTCCAAAAAAGCATGTTTTCAATTCTTTTGTGCCAATAAAGTTAATTAATGAATCGAATTCTACAGAGTCGGTAGCTAGTAATTTAATACCCTCACAGTTTTCCATTAATCCTACAGCTTGAGTGTATCCAATAAGTGCAGCAGCAAAACTTAAAATGGACATAATAGATAATATCATCCAAGTAACATAAACTCCATACTTCACAAATGATAATTTACACCATAACACAAGAGTAATTGAAAGTAATCCTAATAATCCAAAAGCTATTGTTATTCCATAAATAGCATTGCCTGCATTATATACAAACAAACCAGCAGTCTTAGTCTTATTTTTAAAATAAAAATTTTGTATGAAAATTGATATTCTATGATTAAATATTCTAAATGTTCATGATAAAGTCTAAAATCCAAAGTATTAAAGATATTTTTTATCGTTTATTTTGTATAAAAATAATTAATTTTTAATTACATCTTGCATCTATTTTTCTACAAGAGCTTTAAAATTTTCAATTTTTGTTTTAAATGTATTCACTCTTGTCGACCCTGCATCAAATTCATTTTTAATTGTAGCAGCTTCATTACCGAGAACAGCTGAACTATCTCGAAGCTTAACTAAAAGATTTGTTTCAAGTGCAGTCTTTGTTTAGAATTCTTATTCCAGAGAGCCAATAACTTTAGTTTAATCAAGGACAGCTTGAGAACCTAATATCTTTAAATTTGGATTTATATTAGAATTATAATAAACTGCTTTGAAAAATAAAATGAATTAATGTATTTACAAATATTATATCTGGTTGGACTTGCTTAGGCACTGATCTATTAGGATTAGGAAGAGTAACTTATAAATTACTTAAAGCTTACATATTAGAAATTTAAGTGTGAATATCGTTTATATCAGAAAGGAATGATGTGCTTAGGAAATTATTCAAGTAGATGTCTTTTGTAGTAATTAATTCAGTTCCAATATTACGCAATTAAGTCTCAATATTGTCAATACCCTACCATTTCTACTCAGTATAACCATATACAAGATGATTTACCATTGTAAGGCTCTAACAAATACCCCTATTCATTGATTTAACAAGTGTTTTGTTTGTAGATAAACCAGCTATACTGAAACCAAATAGAATGATTGTTGTTATAACTGCAGAAACTATTGAACATCCTATAGACCAATTAGCATAGGGTTCTTTCTCGATATCTCTTTTAAAACAAGATATGCAACTTTAGCAAAATACTTACATGAATTCTACAAAAAATACAATAAAAGCTATGATCCCTGCAATTAATAATCCAACATAAACAGCTGGTAAACTATCAAGATATGAGTTCCAATTTTAATCTGTTTTCATCGCTTCCAATGCTTTATTATCTCCTCTTAAATTCTACATATTTTCAATTGCTCTTAAATAGTCTTCATTGTAAGGTTAGCTTGCTATATCTTCTTAATCAGCGCAAGATGATGTCATTAAATTTGATGATATTAAATTACGCTTATTTTTTCCATGTTCATTCTAATTTTCGAATGAGTAAGATACTTAAAATTCATCGTCTGATATAGATCTAAAATATGTCAATAGCAAATAGGATAATGCTATTACTCCCGAAATAGCTAATTTGACTAATTTCATTTTTATTCAATTAGAATTCCTTTAAGAATTATATTATTAATACTTTCTTATATTAGTTGAATTCTATCAGTCACTTATTCCTTTTAAAAATAAATAAGGAAATCTTTAATTAAAATTTGTGGTTTAATTTTACAATTTTCTAACGCTTCTTTATCCTCATATATTAACCATGACTTAATCATTCATAATAATTATGTGTTCTAAGTAGGTATTGTGTTAAAGAAGGGTTTTCCTTTTTGCTTCCAATCAACTGATAATAATCTTTTATTTTTAGTGGTAAAGAAGTTAGATTGATTCTCTACAATAAATTATAAAAAAATTTATTTCCATTTATTTTGTTTTGGATATTTAAATACTTTCATTTTTTACCTGAAATTTAGAAAAAACATTATGATATTTTTGAAATTTATAACATTATTCTACTAATTTGTTTCTTTAAAAATGCTAAGACTGCAACATATTTTATTTTAAATAAGATATTGAAAAAAAATTTAGCATAAATTAACTCCAAACAAATTAAATTAAATCTTTGTTTAAAATTGCTAAACAAATAATTTATCATAGATTTCAAAAGAATTTAATTTATACAGTTTATAATTGTTATTGTTAAATTATGTTAATTGCTAGTAAACTTAGATAATAGAGTGGATTTATGGCTTCTTTATTGCAGTAAGCATAATTATTGGTATTCAAATAATTCTAGAATTAATTATAAGTAAAATAAATTGATTATTTATTATCAAATCCATATGAAATTCAATTTATGTTATTTCCTTTCAAATTAGATATAGAAAGAGAATTTAAATTAATTGTTCTTGTCATATATCTTTAAAATTCTATTTAAAAAATAATAATTTAGGCAATAAAATTATTAAAATCTATAATAGTTTAGTACTTTTTAATATTTATATAGTTACTTTTGTTACATAATTCTATTTATTTATTTATTTTCATTTATTATTGGGAAACATTTAAGGATTCAATTTTATAAATTTGATTAATAGGAAATATTAAAAATTGAGTCTAAATTTTAATTTAATTTTTTTTTTAAAGGATTCCTCAAAGTAAAAATTTTTAGTTTTGATACTTATTATTATATTTGTTTTGTTGATTTTGGAAATTATTTTTATTCAAAAAATATTCCTATTAACCTTATTTTACTAATTAAAAAAGCTCATTTAAAAGTTGAGAAAGCAAATTATACATATTTAATTATTCTATTTGGTAAAATTATAAAATTATTATCTTTTTGAATTACATAAATGAGGCTTGATTAATGTAGAGGTTTAATTGAAGGATAGCATAAGGATAATAAAACTAGTTAAAGGGGCTTTAAAAAATAGGATTATTTTACAAAAAGGCGTATTATGCTTGAATAGGAAGGGGTAGTAATTTAAACTGGAAATAATATAATAATAGTTATTTAATTTAAAGATAAGAAATTAGATTAGATTTGGAAAGAAAAAAGAAAGAGTTAAATAAAAAATGGATAAGTAATCAAGTGAATATAACGATTAATCAAGGAAAGAGTAGATTAATTTGATAGAATTCCTTAATAAGAAATCAGGTTAATCTCATAGCTGTAAAAAAGATGATTAAGACAGCAGTTTAGAAAACAATATCTCTTAAGATTCTGATGAAGTAGATATGAATGGAGTTTAGAATGAAAGTGATAATAATAATGATATAAATGTAATCCAGATGCAAAATTTCTTTTTTCGCTTTAACTTTTTTTATAAAATAAGTTGGATCATCCTGAAAACCAAAATACAAAAATTCATAGGAATTAATCTCACAAAGATGCTACCTCTAGTTTTTAAGGTAGGAATGTGAATCAAACAGCTAATAATTCTATTGCGTCCTATAAATCCAAAAAGTAAATATCACAAACTCCCATTAACAAATAATTCCATATTTAGAAAATGTTTAGGAATAGCTTTAAATCTTTAGGATTATGAATAGAATAATCCTTCAAACATATGGGATTTAAAATTGTTTTTTGAGAAATTCTCTTAATAATGTATTATAAAAATTAACAGAGTAACTAAGAAGAGTAAAAATAACTAGAATGTTAGAAATAACATATTAAAAACAACTCCTATTAATTTATCGTAGAGAAATTTCTTATCAACTAATTCCCATAATGAGGGAGAAGAAGAAGAATATAAGGATTAAATCCAAAGTGAATCAACCTAAAATTAATCAAATAGATATTCTACCTTCAGTTCTAACTAAAACAGAGTAGATGATGATGAAGACTAATATTAAACTATCGAAGATGAAGAATAAGAGGGAAATTATCACAGAGATACTTATTAGTCTCAAAGATATTAAGGTATAAATGTTAATCCTTAAATCGATAATTTGGATAATAACTAAGACAATCTATAGGGATAAGAAAGAAGTAGAAGTTCTTCAGATCCTTTTACACAGCAAGAATAAGGAAATAACGCTTTACATCCCTTATAAACTCTATTTCCAGATTTGATATTTCCTCGCCAATCTAGAACTAATAATTCTGATCTAAATCGTAATCCATTTTCGCACTCTAGCCGTATTACTTAGTCCTATTTAGCCTAGCTCAGTAATCAACAAGGAGGGAGTAGAAATTCTAGATTAAGAAGAGATCTCCTCTAAATGAGAAATAGATATCGTAATTCTTCTTCATCTGATAGGTACAATAACAATTGTCCAGAAGGCTTTTAAATTTAATCAACTGAGGCAGCTCAAAACTAAATTAGATATTTCATCTGTGCTGGAATTTCACTCTTTCTTATCTTCTGCTTTATCCTTTATACCATGAAAAATTAACATAATATTTTTTATTTCGTTATTATCGCAGCTATGATTCTTAGTTTAGTTTACATAATCTTAAAAATCAAAAGAATCAACTAGAGTAGGTAAAACTAGATTCATGAAAATAATTACTTCTCCTATCGCTTTACTAACTCTGCAAATAACGAAAATAATAATGAAAATTACATCTAAGATGATGAAAATGACATCTTTGGAAGAATACCTAATTAGTAAGCAAGATATACAGGAGAAAGAAGAAACATTGGAAGATACTTAAATAGAATGTTAATATTTAACTCTCTCTTTAATATTCTAAATCAATTATAGCAGCAGTAAATTAATGCTGAGACAGGGTATAATGAAGAATAACTCAATTAGATAGGAGGTGCTCATAAGCATTAAGATCTAAAAATGTTATTAAAGCTTTAGAAGGAATAAAATGAAGATAATATTTAAGACAATCAAAATTAATCAAATGCAGCTTAAGAAGAAGATGATGATGATTCCTGCATAGTTTGCTTAGAAAAGTATAATATTGATGGGGATGTAAGAATCCTTAAGTGTTAACATTATTTCCATTAAATTTGTGTAGATGAATGGCTCAAAAAGAAAAAAGAATGCCCAGTTTGTAGATAATGCCCTTTAGTAGTAGACCCTTCTCCTAATTAAGTAGCTGATCCATCTAATTTAAATCCTTAAGGCTAATATCCGTTGTAAATTTTCGGAGAATAAAACCCATTTAGAAGAATCTAACCTTATATTGGCAGAAGTCGTAGATCAAATATGAACTTGGTTTTCGTTTATTAATGAATGAGAGATTCAAGTAAATACTGAATAAAAATATCAATTCATCCATCCTTATATATATATTTATAATTAATTTAACTTTCTAACTTATTCCGAAATGAAATTTACTTTAAATTCCTAAATAACATTAATCTAATTGATGATTATTTATTTGGCTGACATCTTAGTTTGAAATTAAATAGAAAAGAATGCTTGAATAATACTTTATAATAACATAGATGTTATCAAATTCTATTTAACTTTATATAAAAATAATTAATATTAACCCTATCTATTTATCTATCTACCTACCTACCTACCTAACTTCCTCCTTCCCTCCCTCATATATCATTTATATATGTGCCTATCTATATATTTCTAAAAATGTACTAAACACTCTATTATTATATTCTTTTAAATCTTCATCTTATCTCTATTTATCTATCTATATCTTTAGTTACTTTCAAGAGTAAATCAATAATATGGCTTATAAAATTATTAAATAATCAATTATCAGTATAACAAATTTAATAGTTAATAAGATTAAAAAAAGATAATTTTAAACACATCAAATTTTATTTATAAACTAGATTAAAAATATTCTATTTTATGTAAATTAAGCCTTAACAAATCAGAGAGATAATACTTTTAATATAGAACATAGTTATATTTAGTTATTTTAAAATTTAGATAGTCTCTTATCTTTAGTTAAATCATATTACTTATTAATTTTTCTAACTTTAAAGGGTACCTAATTATACTAAAACCTATCTTCTAGTCTCAATTTTAATAAAATGAAAAAGTGTATTGATTAGGAAATATTTAACTAATATATTACTAACAGTGATTATTTGTGTAAAATTACACATAATTATCCCAAATCAATCATTCAATCAACACTTCTTAAAACATACAGTTAACATAACTTTGATTATTTAAAAATTGCTGTCATTTAATATAATATGAATTAATTACAGATTGTGATCATTAAACTTTTAAAAGAAGCTATTAAATAAATGTTTAATGAATATTTTCAAATTATTATTAAATAATTAAAAAATTGATTTTATAAAAACCTAAATCAACTAAATTCTCCTTTGATATAAAATATCAGTAGAAATATAAAGTTTTGTTAAAACAGTAGTTATTCAAGATTATAGAATAGATTGAGCAAGTATGTCTGTAAGATCAATTATTGATGTAGTAGTTCATGTTTAGAACTTTAGAAATATAGATCTCTTTTATTAAGGGCTCTATTTCTTAAAATTCACCATTTATTAATAGAAGGGCAAAGATGTAAATATATTATTGTTTGGAATATAGATTAAAATGAAGTAGCAGAAAAGATTAATAATTTAGCATTAATTAAAGAACTTAATCATCCAAGTTTCATTAATAAGATTTATCAAATATTAAAATAGTAAAAAGTATTTGCTCACCCATACAATATCTCTGAAAACTACAAGCCCTACTCAAATGATTTCTAGTAGCCAAAAGGATAAAAATTCACTGATTCTTAATTATTTAGACCAGCAGGAATAATCGATTAAACTAGTTCATTTTATACTAAATCATTCTTTATTAAATTCTGCGAAGAGGAAGTAGAATTAAATGATTTTTGTCATTTTCGTATAGAATTGGATGCTGGAAAATAAGGAGAGAATCCAGAAATGTATATGGAAGTCGAATTAATGTTTTTTGATTGTATGAACAATTCTAACTCAAAGAATACTGCAGGATAAGGTGGAAAAGATGGAAACAAAGATTCAAATAAAAATGAAAACAAGGATAACATAAACACTACAACAAATACAAATAAAAGCAAAGAAGAATGCTGCCTTTTTAATGAAAGCAAATCTCTTTCAACAGTCAAATTTAAATTGAATGAGATCGTTGAAGGAATTCATGAATTTGTCCCTCTACTCTTTGAAGAGGCAAACTTCTGTGTTGCAAATATTCTATTGCATACTATTAGATTAGGTAAGAATTATTAAAAAGATATAGATAGTATTTTACTAAATTATTTTCTATCTTAGATTATCGTTTTAGAGTAATACCTATTTAAGTCTCTGAATTTGCTAGATTCAAACCTGAAGAGAGATTAGCTTTAATGGATCTCTAAAAGAATTAATCTGCTTAAAAAACACTGTCTATATATGAAACAGTGTAAAAGTAGTTGGGCAGTAAATATTATTGTTTGGATATAATAGTTACTTATTTAACAAATTTTAACTCCTAAAAATAGATATAGATTATGAGGGTATGTATAACATTTTTGTAGAGAGTTTAAAGAAAACCTATAGTAAATTATACAATCACTACAATAAAATGAATAGTAGATGCATTCTTGATAAGTAGAAGAAAACATTTAAGAAGTACTTGGTAATAGAATTATTTTTATTTTTTAATCTCTCATAATTTGAATTATCCTTTAATGATAATAATCCCTTAAAAAAGTCAACTCTATTTTCAAATTGATTTCTTAATAATAGAAACATTTTTAAATGTAAATAAAAATTATTTTTTTAATATAAGTAACCTCCAAGCAAGTTGATAACCCCTGAATACGTAACAAACGAGAACGTTAGAGATTATACATAAACTCATACAAACGCAAATGGAAAGTAAAATTAAAATAAAGACTTCAATACAGTATTGTAGGAGAGATTTAAATCCAAAGATCCAGAAACAATCACTCACTCAATTTTAAACGAAGCTAATCTTATCAGTGGATAACTATTCTAACTCTGGCATAAATACTTAGATCTTTACAAAATTTCTCCTCTATATTGCCTTGCACTCTTAAAATTCGAATACTAATAAAAGATAAAGGAAAGGCTTTAGATCTTTATTGTAAAATAAAAAATAACTAATTAAGATTTCAAAAAGCTACACGAATAGAGTAAAGTAGAATAAAATGAGAAGATAGCTTATAAAATGAGACCAACTCTGCCAATCTTAGAATCTAAATTTTTAAATGTAAAATAGTGTAATTTGACTTCCATATTCTAAAGTTTACTTTAATTACTAGAAAGTTGAATCAATTTATACCAGTTTCAAGACAGAACATTCACCTATCGTATTTGAAGAACTTATAGTGAAAGATATCAAAGAAAAAAATGAAGAGAACATTGTAAAAATGATTTAATTGTTAGCAGTCACTCAATTTTTATCATAATAAATTAAAACTAGATTGAATATGAATAGAATGGTGAGAATGAAAATCTTTATTATAAGGGTATCCATCTCTTTGTTTTAGTCCATGGTTTCTAAGGAAATGCTTATGATATGAAGATGCTCAAAAATTACTTGAATTATATGCATCCTGAAGCTATGTTCCTTTGTTCTATTTACAATGAGGATAATACTGAAGGAGATATAGATGAAATGGGTAAAAACCTCGCAAATGAAATCTAAACTTTTATTGCTGATAATTGTTCTGGAGAAAACTTAGGAAGGTAATACTAAAGCTTATCAATTTTAAATAGCTAATCTAACTAAATTATTTTTATAGAATAAGTTTGATTGGTTTCAGTTTGGGAGGTGTCATTATAAGATCAGCCTTGCCTCTATTAGAAGAATATTCAGAAAAGATGTATACTTTTATGAGTTTATCTTCTCCTCATTTAGGATTTATGTATAACCCAAATAAAATCATTGATGCTGGTATATGGATTTTAAAAAGATGGAAAAAGAGTACTAGTCTTTAATAACTTACTATGGCAGATAGCAAAGATATAGAAAATACTTTCTTATATAAACTCTCTAAAGCTAAGGGGTTAGGATGGTTCAAAAATGTTTGTTTGGTTTCAAGTTATCAAGATAGCTATTCTCCTTTTGATTCTGCAAGAATAGAAATGACTAAAGAAGCCATCAAGGATGCTTAGTAAATAAAATTGACAATAAAATCACATTTGTAAAACAAATATTATTAAATATAATAGGAAAGGAAAACTTTATAACGAAATGACTTAAAATATCTTAAGTCAGTTATCTACAAATTCGTTACATAGGCTAGATGTTCACTTCCACATATAAGAAAAGTAGATTATTTTTAAAAAACTATCTTTCTTAAAAATTACTTAATAATTATTTAGAAACATTGATACATTGATCGGTAGAGCTGCCCACATTTAATTCTTGGAATGCTAACCATTAATCAGAATATTAGTATAAAATTACGACACCTTCTTTAGATGAAATAATTAGTGTGTATGCTTTATTTTAAATAGATTAAGAATAATTAAAAAATAAAATAATTAAAAATTCTTGCATCAATAATTAACTTTAAACTTTTAAAAAAGTCAATTAAAATATCTTTTGTGATTAAAACTGCATTTCCTTGTATATAAAAATTGATTCTTTCTTTTTCAAATGAATTTACATACCTTATCATCTAAAGTTTTTTCAATTATTCTATAAAATAAACAAAAACCAACTTATTATTTGTAATATCTAACTAATTTAATTTATCATTAAGAATTTGTGGAGTAAAACTATTTTATTAGAAGAATAGTGCTAACCTTTTTACTGATAAATTTTGATATAGATTATTTTATATCCTCTAAAGTTAATTTCTGTTTGAACAATTTTTCTTGAATAAAACACTTTTATAGTGGATTTTAATATTTTTTGCTATTTTAAAATTAGGTAAAAAGAAAACAGAATTTATTATATCTACCATTATTAAGTTCAAAATAAAAATATTATTATAATTAATAAACTATCCTCTTTACAAATTCAATTATGATGTACAAAAAAAAACATTTATATGCATTAATTAATCAAATAGATAAGATATAGATATAGTTTAATTTTAAATTATTTTTAGAAATTATATCCAATTCCACTCTTTATAACAAGGTCACTTCATTTTAGATCTAAAATCAATTAATTATTTTTAAAAAAAATCAAAAAAGAAATGGAATAAGAATCAATATTTAAAAGATTTAAATTATTAGACATTAAAAGATTTTGTGTACAATTTCATTATAGAAAAGATATTATGTGTCTCACATAAAAAGTGATTAATGAAAACTATTTCCTATTTATTTTATTGATTAAAATAAACAAAATATGAATTCTTTTATTTTATTATTTTATTTTTTATTTTTAATTTTCATTTATTTTGTCTCATGAAGTATTAATCTTAGTAATTTATTTAATAATTCTACTATTATTAGGGTTTGTAACTCTGGTTGTAAGAGGAATATGCTTAATTCAGTGCAATATTTATGTTATCTTTCAAAGGCTATGTTTTGTTTCTTATTTAATTATAATCAATTCTGTTTGTTTATTAATTAATTAAATTTATGTGAGTATTTTAATCATCTAAATCTTTTGAATTCTAGTGGATAGGTTCATAATAATTTATATTTGGCCTAGTCTCCTAATCATTCCTTGTATTCGAATTCACCTTCCCACTCTATTTAAAACTCAATTACATTTATTGCCTCTAAATATAATCTTAATAAGCAAGCTATTAGGAGTTATTATTAGGCTTATTTAGATTAGAGCTATTATTAATTGGCAATGGTGTAGAATAGCCACTTTATTTCTAGTTAGTGGGTACTATACTTTTTATATTTGAAATTTGACTACTAGTATTATTATAAATTTTCTATATTTAGTTATTATTAGGGTATTACTAATTATTGTATTAAGGAGGTTATTAATACTATTAGTTTTCTATTGCTATTTAACTGTCTTTTTAATATTTTCTTACACCTCCTTAATGTTATTAGTCAACAATATTTTATTAATGAATTTCACTATTTTAATTTTATTATTAAAGTATTCTATATTAATCATTTGTAGTTTATACTTAATTTAAATTTTCTTAAACTCCCTTAAAATTTATACAACTTCTTGGTGCTTTCCTTGAATCTTCTTCAGCTAGAGAGAAATTTGTTTTTCTGAGAGTAACATCATTTTTTATCGAAGGGTAATTTTCATAAATAAATGAAAGTTCCTATTGATTAAGAGAAATTTGATCCTATAAGTATTAGATGTACTTTTAACTTTGCCTTCTTTAAAACTATTTGTTAAAATAAAAATTTTCCTTTAATTCCTATATTTTTTTATACTTTAATAATGTCGATTTATCTTTCAAAAAGAGTTTCTGGCTCTGCAAAAAGGAAAGCAAATGATTGAGCTTATTTTATATCCTAGAAACTATTTATTTTAGGGTCTGTCTATTTGTTGCAGAATCCACAAATAACATCTGCTGAGTTTTCAATAGTTTTGGAATTGCTTTTCCATTTCTGAATGCACTCTTTGCAGAATATACAACGACAACATAGGAAGTAGGCAGCTTTTTATTCTATTAATAAATGAATTCGGTTATATTGATATTTTGTCATTTGAATAGGAAAATTAATTACAGAAACAAGAAACACAAAGTGACTTATAAGCATCCTCTTTCATTTTTTAAATTTTATATTTTTAAGGTAACTTTAGGCAGAACAAATAATAATAAATTTACAGTCATAATTAATATTTAATTGATTCCATTTGTAGTAAAAGTTAGTGTGATTCATAAAATTTTTGAAAAAAAATTAGCTAGATAAAACATGAAATGTTATTAAAAATCTATATTTATGATTAAGATAAAAGTGATGAAATAATATATATATATAACATCTATAAGTAGAATTTGAATAATTTCTAATTTTTGATAAATTTTATGCTATCAAATATAATATGATATTCTCAGTCTAAAAGAAAATTCATAATTGTTGATTTCTAAGTTGAAGATATCTAAGATTGAAATTTATTAAATTTAATTATTTATTTTTCAAAAATAGAATATTTGAAGTTATTGTATCCTTATCCTAGATGCTCTTAGTTAAAATTTAGGTAAAAAAATTTAATTTAATTAAGTTATAATCATAAAAGAAAATTTGAAAATTAGGTAAAAAAAGATAAATTGAATAAATAAGAATTATTATAATACCTATAAAAATTAGGTAAAAAATAAATAAAATAGATAAATTTAATAATAACTTTTATTAGTATTGACTCTAGAATGTTTACAGGTTATGTTAAAAATAAGTTAGATAGAAATACTAAATATCTGTTTATTATTTTATCATAATTTATAAAGAAAGTATACTATTCTAATAAAAAATTATAGTGTGTATTAATTTATTGATTGATTGATGATAGAAGTATTCAAAAATATTTTTAAAGATTAAAATTCATATGTTATTCTTATAAACCAAGAAAATTAAAAATCTCATATTTTAGTAAATTTTTTAATGATATAGAAAAAATTTGTATAAATTAATGAATAAAAGTGTTTTATAAAACATTGAGTAATAAATAAATAAATAAATACATCAACCAATTAATTAGCCTTTTAGGTATAGTTACTTCAAATATAAGATGCTTGTAGGCCTGCATTCTATTACTTCTTTTATTATTACCTATTTATATTTCCAATCATATTTATGATGGACTATTCTTAAACTCTTTTATTTCTTTTACATTTAAAATATTTTAGATATACTAAATTAAATTTTTTTTCTTAATCATCATTTATCAATTATTTATGATCTTTAATATTTTTTTAAAAAGAGCTGATGAGGAACTAAAAAGTATAATAAAATAAATTAAAAAAAAAACTAATCATTGAAAAAAATTCTTAAAAAATATGGAAACATTTAGTTCATTATTAGCCGGAGCTGGCTCAGTTATAGCCACTAAAGCTGGAGTTTGCTTGCTTGGATTTAAATCATCTGGAATTGCTGCAGGTAGCTATGCTGCAAGTATGATGTCAGGTGCTGCTGCTTCTGCTGGAGGAGGTATTGCTTCTGGATCAACTGTATCTGTATTATAAAGTATAGGTGCTGCCGGATTAGGGGTAACAGCTACAGGAGGAATCTTTTTAGTAGGTTTAGGAGTTAAACTTCTATTTTTCTGATAGATAAATTTAAAAATAAAAATTAATTTAAATGTATTTTATATATACTTACTTATTAATTTGCATTAAATAGATTAATTTTTTATAATATAGTTTATAAATATTTATTTTATTGTAAAGATGAAAATAAATATTAGCAAATAATTGCATAAACAAAAAAACAAATATTAATAATATTTTGTAAAATTTTACTAATTCTTTTAACATAACTCATTTGTGTTCTTACATGTAAGTAGTTAGTAATTATTGAAAATAAGATGAAGAAATCTTTTAATTTTTAAATGAAATGGAATAACATAAATAGCAACAATAAAGTATTAATTTTTAACTAGATAATTTAATTTTTGAATTCAATCAAGATCCCATTAGAACTTACTTTTAGAATTTCTAGCTTATTATTAGTTTTATCTTCTATAAGTTTGTGAGTAATTAGAAGGAGTGGTGGTAGATGAAGAAAAGAAGAACCATCTAAAAATAAATATCAGGAAGATAAATAGTAATAAATATGAAAAGAATACATAAATATTAGCATATCTTCTGAGATTGGTTCTAGGGAACTTTGAGGGAGGAAGTGGGGAATAGAATCCATTCTTAGCAAAGTCGATAAAGAATGAAATTTACAAGAAAATATAAAATAAGATTTTGCTTTCGAAGGAGGCAAGTGGAGCATTCCATGATTAGAAATTGTAAGAAAGTCTTTTATTTTCAATTTGGAAGGAAGGGTCTTTTTTGCCATCTCTATCATCTCGATAACTTTCCCTAAAAGCGTTGTTATTAAAATAACCAGCATTGGAGTAAGATCTATTTTAGATATAACTCAATTTGTTTTGTAGGTAAGTACAAATTTAAACTGGATCATTCTCATCAGGAGGAAGATAGAATGAACCATCAATTTCAGCCATTACTGGTATAGGCTTTTAAGATACTTTCTTTTTTAAATATTAAGTGATAAATGTGATGATTTTGCGAAGTGGTTCTAGAGATTCTGGAGTGATAAAGACTCTATAGAGATCATCATTTTCTCTTAACAAGAAAAATTCATTTGCATGCTTGATTGTCACAAGGTCAAGATTATTTAATCTTGAAATCAAGTCTTCATAATTAGCAGCTCCTCCTCTTGATCCATTCAAACTACTATTAATAGATCTATCATCATATTCTCTCTTTTTAAAGACTATATCTATTAATAATGTGAAGACCAAGTAATCACTCAAAGTTAGTTCTTTAATTGATGAAAAAGCACTTGTAAATTTATTGAGAAGAAGAGTGCAAGAGCTGGCAAGAATCTTAAATCTAACTTAAGATAATTCATCACTGAAGAAACCTATTTGCTATCTGTATGTAGTGGAAACATATTATTGTTAATAACTACTCGAAGATCCATAACGAGTATTATCATAAACGAATAGGCTAGGTAACAACTTATCAAATTCTTAATCATTAAAACAATATTACCAAGAAACTGGTCTAGAGGGAATAGAAGGAGGTTATTAGTTAAGTTATCCGAATAAGGGATTAACATATTAACTGGTTCCCATTCCAGCATTAATTGTGTTATTAACCCCACTATTTTAAATTTAATTACCAACTCCAAGATTTGAGTTTCTGCTTTAAATTATATTACTAGAAAGAAGATATTCATCAGCAGATGTTAAATAACTAAATAAATCATTTTCACAAGAGTGCTTTTCAAAGTATTTATGATGGCCAATTAAACTTGCAAGTAAGCGACCTTGATCATAAAGGGTCTCTCTAGCTTATTTAGAAACATCTTTCTACCAATCGTCAAGACTTATTGAGAGGAAGTAGCACAGCTTTTTGTAGAAAAGAGTTAACATATTATCTTCACCATGATCACGGAAATATTCAAGTTAGAATTGATCTGCAGTGAAATCCATGTTATCAAATTCTCTATACTTGCTATATTACTAACGCAACCTAATAAAGTATTATTAAGAGGATTTAGAGTATTAATTATTTCCATAGTTCACACTTTGAGGAGCAGCAGGGCCAAGATAAGGAGAAGAATAGCTGGCAACTTAAGAGGATTACTTTCTACTTCCTTAATTTGCATAGATCATACTTGAGGTTGAGTTACGTTAACTGCCTTACATAGAGTAGTAATTATTATTAACATTAGAATTTCCTCTCAAGTTAGAACTTGTTGCAGTTGAGTATAATGAAGAGATAGTTAAAAGCTTAAAGTGACGTCTTTTGTAGTGAAGTAAAATCAGTAGTGCTTAGAAAATATAGTTAGAGTGAACAGTGAATGATTCTTTACCCTTCTTTCCATAAAATTCTTTAATATTAGAAATAGTCATAAAGTGTTGCAAGATAGTATTTTTGCTATAGCCGCTGAAATTATCAATAATATCAGTTGTAGAGGATATTAAGGATTGCTATTAATTATGTGTGGATTACCCAGATAAATTATTTAGGTTGTGTTGTTGTTAGTGGTTTTGAGTGTTTGAAGTGCTTCCCAATTTACTACCACCGCTTAGTTAAGATTCATACATATTGCCATGCAATTTAGAATCGCCTGAGATTGTAGAAGTCTCACTCTCTGCTGTGTTCATTTATTTTTTTCTTCCAGGATAGCTCTATCTAACTTCACTATACTACAAGCCATCAAGAATAGAATAATGCAGCAAGATTTCAATATTATGGGGATGGATGTTGAATATCTACTCAACGATTAAATGCTCTTCAAGAATAAAGCAGAACTTCTTAAATAAATTCTTCTTATCTTTATGCTCCTACATTTAAGAAAGTGAAAGGAAATCAAAGTATTCCAAATATCTACGAGTGAGTAACAAGAAGGGGTTTTGAATAAATTCAATAACATAAGGATCATTTTCATTATCTTAGATTTATCTTGCATTCTTCATACTGGTTGAGGGACGGAAATTCTTTAAATTAAATGCTAAAGCAAACAAAAACCAATCGCCAGGATTTATAACAATAAATTGATCAGTAATATGTGAGACCTCACTAGAGAAAAGATTCTAAAATCTGGTCAAACTAGGATGTTTCCATACCTATTATATAAACAAAATTATTTAATATTTGAATTCCTTTTCTGATTACAAGCAATAATAGCTATTTGCTAAATTGATAAAATGATTTTGGTATTAAATTATAGCTAGAAATTCTTTTGAGTAGGCTAACAAATAATAATTTTTATGCATCTTTTAATTAAAATAACTATACTTCTATCTTTGGATTGCTATTTTATTTATTCAATAAAATCATTCACATTGATAACAATGATATTTGCTGTAAATAAATAAACTCTTTGTATTTCTTTCATATTTATATAAATTTAAAGCGTTATAAATAACTTACACAGCTCTTTCTCAATTCTGTAATATGATCTGGTAGAACATTTGACAAAAGTTAAAATTTTTATCCTTCAACTAATTCCTTTTCGAATAGAAGAGTGTAGATATTCTCTCTATAACTCCAGCTTTCGATTTGTTGACTAATTACAGGAGGACTAAGTAAAAGAATTAACTATCTCATGTTTTCTTCAGCATTGACTAATTGATTTTAATAAATTTAGTTAGATAATTATTTTAATTTTGATTATCCTCTTTTAAATAGTATAAATATATTTCAAAAATATTCGCTTAAAGAAGTATTCAATTCTATTACCTGTTGAAAAGCGTGAAGGATTATTTAAGTCTTCAAAAGATTGAGTTAGCCAACCTTTTTTATTCTCTGCTCCTAAAATTATGTATAGAATATTAGGTAAATCAGTTAAGAAATCTCTAGCTTTTTCAGAGATTGGGTCTTAGGAAATCTATTCAATAATATTCCATAAATATTGGATGCCATTGGCAATACTTTTATCTTTCAATATCTAAGAATGTGTCATTTAATATGTGCTTATAGTCTATTTTTTATATCTATATTATCTAAGTTTTAGTCTATTATTTTGCAGATGAAAGTTAATTTGAAATATTCTTTCTTTCCCTTTTCTAAACTCTTGATTTTAGAAGGCTGTCCTTATTAATTATCTTCAATAAAATGGCTTTTCTTGCTATTGGTGTTTATGTATCTTTTTAGGACACAAATTAATTTGTAAATAATAATTAACTTATTTATATATTTTTTTTTGCTATCAAATTTCTATGTTAAATCTGTATGAATTTCTTTTTTAGATCTTCTTAACACTTCAAATTAAGAAATTCATATCCCTCCTATTTGACAAAATTTTATAATTAAGTCAACTTTAAGCATCTAGTCAATTTATCTTCTTCTTCTTATATGATAGTGGATCGCTCACTTAATTTATTTCATAAATCTATCAGTGAAGTATACTCAATTTTTATATGCAATACTTTCTAACAATAAGATTTTTGTTTGTTTGTTTGTTTATTTGTTTTTTTAATTTTTTAAAAAAAGATATAAATTTGAAATTTTCATATACAACAAATAAATAAGCAAACCAACTAACTAACTAACATGCAAATAAATATCTCATTAAATTGTGTCGAAATCCATCTTATCTAAAGGAGATAGGAATGAAATTCAACAGAAAAATCTTTTTTATTTACAAATAAAATCCTCAAAAATTAAATATTTTTCTAATATTAAATTATAATTCAATATTAGAATTTAGTTTTCATGTTGTAATAGACATTACGAATAAACCACCGTCTTCACCACCAAAAGCAAATTTATTTGAGAAATTACCATAATCCACAGAGTATATTCCCTTTCTAAACCCTGTAATATATCCAATTGGTTGATAATCTTTATTTTGATCAAATAACCTAACTTCATTAAGCCCGAATGAACAAGCTAAAATACTTTCATTATTACTTTTACTGAATTAGCACCCATAAACAAATGCACCTGTATCTTCCTTTTTACCATAATTCCAATCAACAGTTTTAATTAAAGTTCTCTACTTAAAATCCCAAATCTATATTTAATCTCTTGATCTATTTGATCCTGTCAATATAGTACCATTTTAATAATCCAAAGAATCACCTTTTTGAAAGAAAAAATTTTAGAATTTATGATTTGAATAATATTTTACCTCCAATTTTAGGCCCAATAAATCCTCCAACTGATTTGCCTTATCTTATATCCCAGATATGTACATTGGTATCCCAACCTCCACTTATAAATAAATTAGAGTCCTCAGGTAAGAACTTTAGAGAAAAAACTCTATTATTATGACCAGGATCTTACCATTCTGAACCTTTAAATTCTGAAACTACAGATTTTTCATTTTCATCATAAAGTCTAATCTAATGATGTTAAAATAATTGCTAAATATTAAATCACATTAAAAAATAAACTATTCTTACTTTATTATCACTTCCAGATGTAATGAAATTATTTCCCTCTCTACTATAATCTATACAGTTTATTTAATTTCCCTTTTCTTCAATTCTATTCAATTCCTTTCCTTAAGAATAAAAAATTATATTTGATTCATAAAAATAAAATCTGAATGTATTTATTTATTTATTTTACCTGTTGTAACATGCCAATGAACTAATTATCCATCTGCTCCACCAGTAATAAGCACATTTTTTGTTGATGCTGAATAAGAAGTAGGTCTCCATCTAATTATAAATTATAAAAAAACAAATAAATAATTAATCCTTTAATTTGATAATTATTTATTTTATTAAAATAGTTTACCTAAGACAGGTTGCAGGTATGTTAATATTTCCTTTGCCAGTCTTTACATTTACCTTTAATTTATCTGCATATTAAATTAAATAAGTTAATGTTAGAAAAATAAATCTATGATAAATTACCTGTATGCAAATGATAAATCTTTAGGGAACCATCACCACAAACTTTTCAATAAAATAAAATATACTAACTTAAAAATCATAGTTAACTTCTTGATAAAATCTTTTCTAAAAAGAATATCTTGTTTGGAAATCCTAATTAATTTTTAATTTATATCTACCTGCGGCAACCATTGTGTCTTCAGGATCGAATCTTAAATTCATTATTGGAGATTCTGAATTGAATATGTTCTTTTTAACTAATCTCTTTCCCATACCTTTGGCTTCAACGATGCTTTATTAGTTTAAAATTTGGAATTTTACTTAAATGTAATATCTTAATTCAACAGTGGATGTTATTTTTTTTAAAGATCAAACTAAAGCAAAAAAATTTAATTGTTAAAATCTTTAGAAGATAGATAATATAATGATGCTTAATAAAATGAAAAGATTACTCGTGCCTAAAGTAGTCATATTCTGCTGAACTTTAAGTATCCATATTGATGATTTTTAATTTTTACTTAGTTTAGATAGATAGTTTCAAACTAACTTTTTAATTAATATTTTAGTTTTAAAAATCAAATGAATTTGGATGTAAACAGATACATACTATTACAAGATAGATTGTATTTAAGAAATTTTGAATAAAGTATAATTTATTTATTTATTGGTAGTAAATAAAGGATCAAGTAAAAATAGTTTACATTATTTTATTGTTTTCCAATTTAATCTAATTCAAATAACTATGAAAATCCTAATATAAATAGATTTTAACTAATCGAATTAATGGTAAATGCAGTAAAGTGGATTTATAAAAAAGACTGACACACAATTTACAAGATGTAGGCCGATACAACCATAGTAGATAAATTATCAATATTATTTTTTATACACAAATAGATTAGATATATGAAAGAAATTTCTTTCATTTTTTAATATTTTATAAAAAATAATCAACTTTTCAAAGATGATTTAAATCATAATCAGTTTCATTAGTATTTTTGATGATGGAAGTATCTAAAAATAGCTAAGATATTGAAATTTTGACTGTCCAAACCAATAAAGTTAAACAAGTCAATAAATATTTTAATGTTATCATGAGTTAGCTCAGGAACAAATACTTCATATTTACCTAGGTAATCAGTTTCTTCTCCTTCTCCTTCTCTGAAGGATACATTTCTGTGAACTTATTAGTGAGCATTATCTTAAATACTATCATCTTTTTAGAAGAAGTAAAAACCAAAATCTTCAATCAATTTTCTAAAGTTCTTCTTATGTGATTTATAATCTCTTTCTTTAGCAGCTTGAGATTTTTTATCAGATTCAGTCATATTAGTCTTCAATTCCAAACTTCTTTGAAGTAAGTTATCAAGTTCAAGTTCACTCATATAAATCTATGTTAAGAATGAAATTAATAATTATGATGAAACTATATTAATAGTAATTTTACTGATCCATAAAGAACTTCCTTTTCTTCATTAATGATAATTTTATTAACATCCTAAGCATCACCTGAGTTTGGTACAATTTTAGTTTTGTCTAAAGGTCCAAAAATATAAAGGAATTTGTATTCCTCTGCTTGACGATTTAAGATACTCTTTACTAGTATGCTTCCTAAATAATTATTATAATTTTAATATGATATATTTTTATCTTTAAAATATGTAAATACCTGGATTAATGGGTTATGTTTCAATACTCTAGATAATATATTAGCTCAAGTAATTAGGGAATGATTATTTTAGGAATCTATGGAGCTGAAGTTTTTTAAAAATTAGAAATTAAGTAAAAATTTAAAAGATATTAATTATTACCTTAGAAATCTTATTTTAAATGTGTGGGTTGCTGAAAGAGAAAATTTAACATTCTCTCTACAATTTTATTAATTGCATCAATAAATCAACACTATTGACAGTTGTTTTCTTTTTAGATTCGTCAAATAAAACAACTCCTTCATTAGATATCATGTTATAATCCTATGTTATTTATAAAGTGTTTAATTAATTATGTATTTTTAAAAAAAGGGATAAAAAAAGGTACCTTCTTATATAAATAATCACTTTCTACGATATCAAAGTATATATCTAAAGGAAGTTTTTCGATGCTAGTCAGCTATTGTTTGGCTTCGTCAGTGAAGAATTCTTTCAATCTAAACTTCAAATCAGAAACTTTAATAGAATATTTTAAGTATTTATGGGATTCCTATTCTAGCTTGTGTGAATCACTTTGTTCATTTTTTATTTAAGATTCTATTTCTTGTGTGATAAGATTCTCTTGTTTATCTTTGTTAATAATTTCATACTTTTGTTAAACTTCTGTTAAGTCGAAATGCTAATATTTATAAAATTAAATTGCTAAAATTTTCTATTTTAAATTGCTAAAATTTTCTATTTTAAATTTAAAAAATTTACCTTATAACCTATTCTTGGCTTGTATTCTCTCTTAAGGAGGGATATTTCAGCACTTTCTAAGAAGATGTCTTCACTAAGTCTATTGAATTCTAAGAATAGACATTCTCCTCTTCCTAATATAGATAAAGCAGAATCAAGACGACGTTGAGATTCATCTAACAGACCAATGAGAGTCTCTTTCAAATGTTATGAAAAGTTAGGTACTTCTATTAAATATTTATTTCTGCATAGATCTCTATGAGGTTTTTTTGTAGCAAGTTTTCTATATTTTTTAACTAACTCTCTTTTATCTTCATCTGAGCTCTTTTTACCTTCAACATACCTAGAAGAAAAATAAATATAATTATTAATTTAAATCCACTTAGAAATAATTTGGCATACTTTTTAATGTATTCTCCTTGTATTTTGTAGACTTCTCTGTAGAATTAGTATTTGTGGTAGAGAGCAAATTAATATTAAAGCTCAATACGGAAAGAGATAGGAATAATGAAATTAATGCTTAATTCATTGATGGTTTCAAGTTTCTTAAGAAGATCTAATATCTTTTCATCTAACTCACTTCCAAGAGTGTAGAGAGTGAAATAACAATTGATATATCTGAAGCATGCTCTCATGTATAAAGCTACATTCTTTGTATAGCTATTGTAGATGGGTTTAGTGTTATTCTATTACTCAATATCAAGATTTGCATAAGTGTATTTTACATCTTTCATTAAATCATACTGAGGAATAGGGTTTAAGGGATCAACCTTTATTCAATAAAAATCACTTTAATAAAATTGAAAAATAAAAATAATTAATTACTTTCATATCTGGTTTAACTTCTTCTACTTTAGCAGCACCTTTCTTATCTCCTTTCTTTGCTTTAGGGTCTTCTTTACCCTTTTTTACTTCTTTCTTAGCTGCTGCAGCATTAGTACCCTTAGTATTCACTTACAATCTATCAACCTTTTTCAAAATTTCTTCCTCTATTTCTGAAGGTAATTATAATTCTGTACAGATTTAGACTCCATCTTCAAAGGCTTTTTTATTAGCGTTTTGAAGCTTATAGTCGTAACTCATATCTTCAAGGAGTCTTTCGGCAACTTACATTGCTTCCTTAAAGAAATTCAAAGCAATTTGATGGAATCCTTATTCATAGAACAGTTCACCGAAATCACCAAGGAAAACAACATATTCTGGAGTATCATTCAAGGAATTTTTTTCTAAATGAGCCTTAGTTTCTTCAAACTTTTTATTAGCTTCTTATATCTTACCCTTCTTTACAAGAAGACGGGCAGTTAACTTTATGATTTTAAAGATTAAAATTTGGTATTTATTTACTTAATTATAAAATTAATTTTACCTATTCTAATTGATCATAATAATAAAAATCTTTGACTTAGGTGCAATCTTTCTTTGTTATTTCGATCAACGTTTCACAATCCTGGAAGCGATTCATTTTGAATAATACCATGCACATTTCTGTTCTTAATTTAATCCACCAGAAAGCGCTTAAATGTCTACGATATTTTCTTTCTTCAGCTTTTTTGAGCATGTCAGTTCTTTCTTTTTCCAACTCATCCTTTCTCTTCTTGTCTTCTAATTACTTATTAGCATCTTAAAGGGGATCTCCCTTTTCAGGCTTTCCACCCTTTTTAACATCCTTTTTCTCAGCTGCAGGCTCTTTTTTAGGAGGAGCTGCACTTTTTCCACCTTTATTAATACAAAAAATAATATAAAATTATTATTTATAAATAGAAAAGAAAAGAAATGATCTTACCTTTACCTGGTTGACCACCAGCAACAACTTCTTCTTACAGTTTAACGTTATCTAATTCTAGATTTTCTACCTCTTCTCCATTTTCTACATATCTATACTCATTGCAATATTAGAAGAGATTGCTTATACCATAAGAGAGGACATGATAACTACGAGTAAATAAATTTTATGCTTAATTAATCCTATGGATTAAGAAACGAGTTCTAGCCATCATAGTTAATCTTTCTTCTCTCTTGTTTACATACTCTAGTGACTCTTCTCTATTCTTAAAATATTCCTCCTAAATGATGATAATAAAATACCAATTATTAATTTTGTTTTCATTTAAAATAAATATTATTACTTCATCCTTCTTATCAAGCTCTCTCTTTGCAAAGAGATCTCTACGTTCTTATTTTAATCTATTTAAGGCTTCTTCAGCATTTTATTCAGCTTGCTAATCCTTAGATGAGCTACTGTGGTTTTAGAGGTAGTAGTTATACTTTTCAATTTGCCAATCGATAAGACCAACTTCTTCTTCAAAAGAAATTTTCTTTAGGAGTTTCCTCAATTAGTTTTCACTTTATTTTAAATATTCATTTCTAATCTAGTTAAGTTCAAAGTTTTCAAATATTTCATTTTCATTCACTGCGAATAAAAGATTAGCTCTAGCATATTAGAAAAGACTGACATTTAACTAACCATACTTGATGTGGAAGTTTTTAGGTTATAGATCTCCCTTGTTAGCATTCTAATCACCTTTAACATCTCCTTTACTTGGAGCAGACTCAGATTTCTCCTTTCCTGCAAGAATTTCTATTATTTCTCTATTCTTTTCTTAGTAAGGATGAGCTGAATTATTAAAACTTTCTCCTTCTGGGAACCAATTGCATCCTATTTGTGAATAAAATTAATTTTTGATGAAATTTTACTAATAAAAATTTAATTTTTTAATATAATTTACCTCTTTCTCTCATCAAATATTCTGTAGGTTTTAGCCAACGAAGAGGAATGTCTTTTTCTTTAATAACCTTTTAGATTTAGAAATAACTTTCGTTAATATATCCTATATTAGCTAGAGCAATAGATTTCATAATCTTAGCACGAACTGAGTAGAAAGCACTTTGGATGACATCAGTTGCAATATAATCCATTAAACAAAGAGGAGGTAAAGCTTTCAAGCTCATTTCATTATCAATTAGATTCCATGCAAGTCTTTCCATGGATAATAAAGTTTCAGTAGGATCAAGAGTCCAAGGATCTTTAAAGATGTTTTCTTTCAAACAGATTTCTCTGAGACGATATGATCCATATTCAACAGCAATAAGAGGATGAGGTAAGCTAATTCGGAAAATGGAGAAGACCATTTCGGCTGCTAGGATAGTAGCATCTCTCATTTAATTGATTTGCTTAAAGTAGAAAATATAAGAAAGATTGCAAATAATATTAGCTCCTACCAACATTTCGGTTATACCAATTTAACGAGCAATAGTTTTACTTTCTTCTTTAACCTTCAAACGGTATTCCTTCAAACTGGAAGAGTTGTTAAATATCTTATCTACAGCTTCTTTCCACATGTCATCACCTGAAGGATTGGTCTGGGATTATGAGAATTTAAGATTGCCAAATTCTTTCTTGGCTAATGTAATAGCAAATGTTTTTTCAGACTTAGATTGGAGTAGCTTGAGAATCTTTTAGAAAGTTTCTTGGAATTAAGAATTTTAGGCCTTAGTAATATTTTTTTTGAAGTATCCTTCTTCACGAGGGAAGATATCTTCAATAAATTTACCTACATTCTAAACTTTCAATTCATTACCAAAGTTACGAAGATCCAAACGAACTTGAGAAAGAAGTTTGAGTGCCTCATTCATCTCCCCAACTTATTATATAAGATTTGAGCTCAAATTCATTTCAGCTAGGATAAATTCCTCCTTTTGCTTAAGAAGATGGATCTAATCTTCAAGTTCTTTCTTTGTATTTTCGAATTTTATTTATTCAGGTGGAATTTCGCCTGTCATCATTACAGCACGAGTTTTACGACGTCCCTTCTTCCATTCATTGTATAGACGCTCTTCTTCAGCTAATTCTTTAGTTTTTGCAATAGTTCTTTGATTAGCTTCATTGTATATCTTATTTTAAGCGTAATTGGTGAAAGGCAAAATATACTTGCTGTAGAAATGTTATGAATCATTACAGAATGAACGAGTTATTCCAATCAAAACATTCCATTTTTATTCTACCATCAAAACCTATTCATAGAAAATTAAAAATGTATAAAAATAAAGAAAGATTTAATTGATTTTAATTACTTGAGTGGTGAAGGCAACTATGTTAGCTAGCACTTCCATATTTAAATCCTTTTCATGATCAAACCAGAATTCTTTTGAACTAGTAATTTAATCTAATTTAGGAATAATGTAAGAGTTAGGATTATTAATATCAACTTAATGAATGGCAGCTCCTCCATATTTCATCTTTAAGTCGGTCTCATCTTCAAATTGGACACGAGATTGCTTTCCTTCTTATGCTTGAGGACGGAGAGATTAACGTACCTCAAGAGGAGTCTTCTATAATTAGTTAGCTCTTTATCTTAAATAGTAGAGGCCTTCTTTTTTTACACTCTAGAGCAATTCTATAAAGGAGTAGCAAATAATTGACAAGTTAATCCATATTTTATTGCCTTAGCTGATAAATGGGTTGACCATTTCAGATACGAGAAGGTTATAAATGAAAATTGCTATATTCTATACACTCAACCAAGCTTTAGCATTTGTGGCATGAATAACTGCTTAGGAGAGATGTTCAAAAACTTACTCCATATTTTTAATGAAGGCCTTTTCATCTTCTTAGCTCTGTTGAGGAATCTTTTTAATCTATGTGATTTAAGTTTCAATTTTATTAACATCAAGTAAGAATACATTGTAATATATTTCTTTTGTCATTTCCTTTGAGTCATTAATTGCTATATAATAAAGGTAAAAATTAATATTAAAAATAAAATAAAAACTTAGTTTACGTAGTAATTTAGGCTCAGTGTCATTCTTTTGAGGTTCAGGATCAAACTGACGGTGCTTTATGAAAGTAGTTAGAGCTTTCAAGAAATTAAATTCATATTGCCATAAATTCAAATACTAGAAACGAGAATAGAGGGGAACGAAATATTGTGGAATGTTATTAGGTATGTTCTACTGAGATAAACCAGGCTATCCTTAGTTTTAAGCAGCGTTTTAGTATTAAACACCTAGAATTTCGAGCATTTCTTCCTTTTATAAATAGGAGTGCAAATCTTCAAGCTTTCCAAAATACTATTAAAATATTTCTATAGCAGTATCTTCTCCTTGTTTATTAGTTTGCTTTTCTAGTATCAGGAAATTTAAGATTGCTGGGTACCATTCAATATTATTTTCAATTGCTTTTATTTTAAGTTCTTTGATATCCTTTGCTAAATTGAATGAATCAGATAAGGTAGATGGGTCAACTTGGACTTAAGCAATACAGTTGCTCACATAATTAGAAGAAAATCCTGCTTCTAACATACGACGGAAGAGCTTACAGCAAATTTCGAGATAACGAGGATTAGTTTTAAAGTTTGCTTATACCTTACCTACAAAAGCTGATTTTAAATCTTTAAAGCAATCCCAGTAATCGAAATGCTATGATAAGTTTTAAATCATTCTATCCTTATCTTCTTAGCTGTTCTCAACAAATGGTAAATAACCTTCAATCATTTCTTTCCAGCGATCAATGAATCTTTAGACATAATCACCATAATCTTCTGGGAAGCTTAGTAAAGCTTCTTCAAGGTAATTTTAAACAGTTGTTTAAGTTTCAAAGAGTTCACGAACAAGTTTCTTCACGGTTTTTTATTTTTATACTTAGTCAGCCTAATTTACAGCATCGGCAGCATCTTTCTTATCATCCTTCTTAGTAGGTGGTTTCTTAATATCTTTTTTAGCTGCAGCAGCCTTCTTAGCAGCATCCGTATCCTTTTATTGAATTTCTGATTCTTCAATAACTTCTATGAGTTTACTGAAAGCATACCATTTTCTATTAAATAGCTTAGATTCAGCATAGAGTACTCTCTTACCTAAATTAATTTCATTGAATTGCATTGATATCTTGCAAATTTCATAAGTAATTTTAGATGATAGAATTCTTAAATTTCTATCCCAATATTGCTTAGGGATTTCTGTAATGAGGATTTATATTTTTAATAGAATGTGGAATATGCTTGTAGTCTTGCTTTCCATCTTTAGGAATTCAATAATTTAATTATATTGCTCCGTTGCAAGCCTCTTAGCCAAGGGATAGTTTCTAATACAAAGGGATGTTTCTTAAGCTAAGAGCAGATAGTTGCATACCTTTAATATATTCTTTTAATGATTTAATATTAATTTATCATCTTTTATTGCTGTTCCTCCTTAGCTTCCATCCAAGAAGTGATCTCTCTTTAAACAACGGGCTTTAATCTATTAAAGATAAATTGGTAAGTTAATGAATAATTGTTTAGCTATTTTTAATTGAAATAAAATATTACTATAAATGTTTCTGTTAGAGCTTAGAGTTCGATAAAGCTAACATCTTAGATAGCCTACTACTTTAATCTGTAAAGGTAGAGAGTATTATTTTAGTAATCGAGACTTCTATCTATGAATTCTGATTTCTCAGTAAAGTAAGAGAAAGTGAGATTTGCAGCTTCTTTTGCTCTCTTGAAATCTCCCATTTGGTAAGCATGTTTAGCTAGATAACTGCTAAGTAAATTAATAGGAAGAGGATGCAAACATAAAATATCCTCACCAGTTTCTCCTATAGCACCAGCTTCTTAGTTGGCATCATAAGCTTCTACAGCAAAGCAATATTTTTAATTCTAAACAAGGTGCTTAATTGTTACAACAGAACCTACATTTTGTAATAATCCTGTGTTATATAAATCTTTTTGAGCATTTGATACATCAACACCATTAGCTGATTCTTTACCATAGATAGCTACTTTTTTTATATCAGTTTTCTTAGGATTTTTATTGGCCTCCATTTCTGATAAAGATGGAGCATATGGAGGGAGCTTAAATGTAATAGAAGTAGAGTTTCTGCTAATTAAAATAGGTTTTCTGGGTCTATGAGATTTTTAGATGTAAGGTGGTTTATAAAGATGATCAAATGGGAAGTATTAAGACCAATTCTATTCAGTTTGATTATTATCAAGAAGTGTAGAGAAAATAAATATAGAATCCTTTTATAAATAAAAAAGTATAATTTAAATTTTGTAATGAAAATAATAGTAATAATAATAAATCGATTAAATACTTTAATGCAGTTCTCTGTATGAAGAGATTCCATTTGTTCGGCATCTTTAATGTAGCTAAACGCTTTTTGTAACAGATATTGCTACTCGGGTTATTTTATTTTATTAGAGGCAATCATCATATAAAGCAAACAAAGAGTATAAGGATTAGCCATTTATTCATCAATCAAATTCTTTTCATAGGCATAGATTTAAGGTTTAGGAGGTTCAAGCTATCCTGCATTTTGTAACTCTGTCTTCAATTCAGTATAATCTGCTTTGACTTACTTTGTTGTTTCTCCTGTTATCATGGTAGCTTTTAACTTATCTTTATCTGGAAGTGTTCCATAATCCTCATTCAAAGGGATATTATTTATTCTTTAAGCCTATTATTATATATTATTATATGTAAGTTAATTTTAAAAAACTAAATTATTTTGTTTATTATTACTTAAGATTTAGTCATATATTTATTTTCTTAGCGAGTAGCTTTAACATCTTTACTTTTTTGTGTAGCTACTTTGAATTGCTAGCGACCTAATTTTAAATCAACACGGAAGATGTTAATCATAATATCAGCATGAAGAGCATTAATTATCATTTCAGTTTCTGAATAACCTTGAATATTTTCCAAAGCTCTAAAGTAGATAGGATCAGTGTTATCATCTTGTAAATATTACCAAATTGCAGATAAACTTTCATATTCTTCTTCCTTTTATTCATCTTTCTCTAAATCAACGAATTTTTTACCAGAATTTTGGGATGTTTTAAGCCTCTTATTGTAGCGAATCTAAGCAGATAATTTATTCTTAGTTTCGACATAGCTATCTTTCATTTTTTGAACAGTCTCCCTAATTTTTCTATTATTACAAGTGAGTGTGAAAGGAAGGAATTTATCTCTTTAACTTTCTACACCTCTTTGCATAAAATTGTCTCTATAATCAACTATGCGTACTAAGCATTCTCTTAAATGTTAGCTTGCTTGCTTAAACTCTTCTTATTCCTCAAGTAATCTAGTCAATTCAATATTGTACTTAGAGATCCACAAAATATCAGCTTCAGGATTTTTAAATGTAATTGTATTAAAAACCTTAAGAGCTTCTGTAAAAACTAATCTTGCACGTCCAATAATTTCTCTGTAATACTCATAAACTTTGTCAGTAATTTCTTCACATAAGCGTTATTCATACACAAATTCAATTTAATATAAAGGACTGGTAATATATTTATTCCATATATAAAAAGCTAAATTGCATAGGAATTCTTTCCTTTCTTCATAAAATTATTAGCCAAGAGGCCCAATCAATGTACTTTTAACAACATCAATCAATTCTTCAAGCTTACTTATATCATAAACCAAATCTAATTCAACTCTCTTTTCATCTTCTAATGTTTCTTTGAAGTTTTAAAAAATAAAATTAATATTATGCTAAAAATCTTAGCTTTCCAAAAATATAAAAATAATTTACTTATTTAATCACGTCCATGAGTCCTCTCGAGTTTCATAAAATTAACCATAATGAATAACTCTCTTTCGTTAATAAAGAAATGATCTTCTTTTTTATTTGTGATATAAACATACTCCATATTGGGAGAACGAATAAATTCCTTTGGAACTTGTCTCAAATCACATTCAATTTTATTAAATCCAACATCAGGACGGATAAGAGGGTTTCTACCAAAGAGTGGTCTAACATCACTAATAAGAGTTTTCTTTTCCTCTTCATTCTTAAGTGATTCATTACTGTGTTTAATAAGTAGATAAGGGATATCATGAGTGGTTTCTTAAACTCCCGTGTATTACTTAACGGGAATTGCAATAGCTTTCCACCCTTCTTTAATTTTTTTATGAGGTCCCCTTTCATCTTATTCATCATACATAATAATGTCCATATCATAGATAGCACCTTCTGGATTAGGACTTCTTTTAATAACTAAATATACATAAACATGATTGATCTCAGCTAACTCTTCTGGAGTTGCATCAATACCTCTTGCTAATTTAACTTGCTACTATTATTATGCTGAAGCAGCATTTGTAGCCTATCCACCTTTTTAATTAGTAGCAGCTTTGTCATTCTTTTTCTTGTCATCTTTCTTTTCCTCCTCTTTCTTCTCAGCAACTTAATTAGAACCTCCTTTATTTCCTTTGTTTTTATTACGAAGTTTCTTTAACTCCATTCTTAATGATGCTTCATTGATATCAATAGGAATTCTTTCATACCCATTAGGAATATTGGGGTTGGGATCAAAATCGGCAATTATATCAATATCAACAATATAAGGAACTTCTAATCTTCTATATTGAGTTCTAATTAGAGCCGTTCTTGTCAAGTCATCGAAAATTTAATCATTCTTAACCTGTAGTTTAGATAATAAATTAATTTCATATTAAGGATTATACCTTTCATATTCGAAAGAAAAATTACTTCATATGCATAATGAATCAACTCTATGTGATATTCCAAAGGAATTCTAGAAGAAGCTCTCTTCCAATCCTTTTCTTTAATTAATCCTGCATTGAATTCATCATTTTTTATTTTCAACTCTACTCGTTGATCTTAAGTCATAGATAAAGGATCTCTTTTTGTTGCTTCAATTTCTCTTTTTATCTTTTCATTTTATTATTCGAGAGCTTAAACTAGTAAGTCGATATCAGGCTTAAACATTTCAAAACTTGCTTGCAAAGCGCCTTCTTTCCAACTGAATTATGCACCTTTTCTTTCAATCGTATTAGAAAACTTTGAATTATTGCATCTTAAAGATTCCACAACTGCTATACATTTTCCTTCAGGATCATCAGCAAATGTTTCTTCAATCTTCTTTCTCCAACCATCAATGTTTAAAATTTAATTCTAATTAATTAATACAATCATTTTTGTTAAAATAAAATATAATCATAAAATAGTCTATAAATTTTGACTATATTCTTATCAAATAAACTCTTTATTTTTGAACTATATCTTTCTATTATACTATCAATAAAATCATTTGGATTAAAACTATAATTATCTATTTACCTATAATTTAAATTTTAAATCGAGAGATCTCAAGATACGAAGATTATTGGTAAAGAGCTTTTACATAAAGTCAGGGAGAGGAGGATCTTTTTCCTCTAATGATTTCGAATCTAATACTTTGTTAAGGGCAAGCTCAATTGTTTTATTAGCTGCAGATATTGATCCGCATTCAGTATAAACATGAGCTAGCTCAATATACAATTTAACTCTCCATTCAATGTATTTGACAGACATCAGAATGATATTTCCTTCTATTGAAACAATACAGAAAGCAATATAATCAATGCATAGAGCAGAGTAAACACTTTTGCGCAAAAATTAGCAAATATCTAACATGTATATTGTTGCATTGTAAGTTAAATGATAGTTCTTTACTTTATCGTCAAATGTTCCCAAATTCAATTAAGCTAAAACTTTTTTAAGCATATCTAACAATGATTTCAATGACTTTGCTGTATCTTTCCTTTTCACTTTTTGATCATTCTATAAGTAATTCTTAAATTTTGTTTCTACTTAATTAAATATATCTAGGCAATATTATTTTGTAGAATTGGCATCCATGTATTTCAGATTAGAAATATCAAGAGGAATATCCTCATTTATTACAGGCTAAAGCAAATTTCCTTTAGTATTCTTTTAATCTGCAAACTTTACACCCTATCTTGCTACTTGCTAATCCTAACCTTGAGAAGGACCCTTTTATCCCTATGCTCCTTACTACTAAGGTGGTTTTAAATTCTTTTTATCCATCAATTTTGATCAAAGCCTATAAAGTAGTTTAAATACTAGCTTAGTGTAATTTTTTTAGTGGGTTGGTTTCCTATTATTTTATATAACCTATGATGTCTATGTTAATCAATCGGCCTCCTTATAGCTCAGTAAAATAATGATACCTTTCTTTAGCTTTCTAAATAAAAGTATTAGAGTATTTGTGTGTAATATTGTATTATTAAAATAAACTGGTTTCAAATCCTTAAAAAGGAGTTTCAAAGTTTTTTCTCTTCTTTGTTATTATACAAAAAAAAACAATATATTTTCAAAAAATTAAATTAATTAAAAGGCCATCAAAAAGTATCTATCTATCTATGATAAATCTCTAATCAATTAAAAATTTAATATCTTAAAAGTTGATTTCAGACAATTAATAATCAATGATTAAGTATCTATTTAATTTAAAACTGTAATAATATGTAAATAACAAATTATTGAAGTACTCTACTCAAATTTTAATGTAGTATCTTTAAATTGAAATTAATACATAAAAGAGATATTAAATTAAATAAAGGAACTCAAAAATTATTAAAATTGAAATTAAATTCTTATTAAAGGTTATATATTGGTTTGTTTTATTATATTCTAGTTGGGAGAATTCAAATAGATGGTGCTAGATTTCTATACTACTTATAATATTTATAGATTTATAATCATATTTTTTGATAAATGGGTTATTTATCTCATTAATTTTTTAATATTTTAGTTATGAAACTTTAAGTAGAAGCTAAATTAATAATAATAAGACTTTTAATATAAAATCTTATTTTCAAGATAATTTATTAAATGATCATACTACACTAATGATGATTAATCAAAGCATACTTTTTTATTTACAAATATAGTTAAAAGAGGATATTTACAATATTATCAGTAAGGTTTTATTTTATTAATTGATGAAGCTAAGATTAATATAAAGATTGTTTAATTTATCTCTCAAATACCATTTTCATTTTAATCCCCCATAAAGATAAATGTTTCAAGTTTTTAATTTGTTTTAGAAGATTTTTCTTTTTTTAGAGGATTTGTTTGCTAAAGTCCTTAATTCTTAATGGAATTTTTCTTAGATATAAAATTATTTTTCTAAGCATTAGATGCTGTTTCTTCTTTAATTTTGTGAGAATATTTTGTATTTAATTAAATAGGTTCTTCAGTATTTTTAAATCCTAGTGTTTTTGAATTTTGATAAAATTAATTGCCATATTAAGTATATGAAGAAGGAGAGTAGCCTTTTTAATTTACATTTAAAGTTTATTAAATTGTATTATTATTAATTGTCCCGTTTCTTTATCGAAGGAATTGTTTTTCTTGCTATTCATTCTATTAGTCATTAAATGCTGCAACTGGTGTGGGTGTACAAAAGTTTTCTATTTTATAATACTATTCAATTTACTCAGTATCCTTCCTACTGATGAAAGACTAGTTATCTACAAGTTCATTTTTTTAGGTATTTTAAATTTTATTCAATTATTTTTAATGGCTCTCATTCCTTTTTAATGGATAATCATCAATCTGTTTCTTTATTTCTAATTATTTAGTGACTCCATTTTGAAGAATAATTTGTTATACTACCTTTATTAAATTACTTTTAGAGGTTTGATCTTACACACTATTATTTTTAGGAATCTTTTGTGGGTAATTTTCGTTTTAATTATTTCTATCTATTTTTAATTGTTATTGATTTTAATTTCGTTATTCAAGCATTTATTAGAAATATTTCTGTTAATTAGTAATAGCAATATTATTACTTTCAATTTACTAATCCAATGAAGAATCAAAATTTACTTCATTCTATTCTAATTAAGCCTTTTTCTTTTGGAGCAATTCAAACCTTAGTTTTAAAAGTCTCCCAATTGTTTACTTGCATTGCTTGAGCTATTATTATTATTAAAATTCAGTGTTCTTTTCTTATTGTTATCTAAAATTTATTAAAGAATCATCATCATCTATCAAATTATTAGTGTAGGAATTTTAAGATAGAGACTCATCCCTCTACAACTTATACTTTTAAGGATTGAATGAATCCATTTAGATCTATTAATTTTATTTAGCAAGTTGAGATTTATCAATGTTCTCTTTAATATTTTCACTCCCTTCAAGTTTATTTTACTGAATATTGATATCATTAAGCTCTACTTCTTAATCCATTTATTTTTAATTCTAAAATTCCTTTATATTCTCTTAAGCTTCATTAGCATCAATATTTCCAGTTTTGCACCTTAAAAGCAATTATTTAATATTTTCACTCTAAATTTTCATTTTAGGATTAATATTATTAGCTGTATTACATCTTTATAATTACTTTTATTTAGAATTGATTTGAATACTTAAAATATGATCAGATTCTTATTCCTCCTCTTCTTGAATTATTGTAGTTTAGTTGTTGAAGATTGTCACATTATTGTTGTTATTTGTAAAATTGGCAATTCCAGTATGACTTGTGTCATGATTTATATTTGTAGTATTTAACGAATTCTCTTCTGATTCAGTTACTTAACTAATTAATTTTATCCTTCTTGGTTGAACAGCCTATCCACTTATTTAAAAATGAGATGAAGGATGCTACTATTAGATATTTTTTACTACTTCTTAATGTTTATTTATCTGTTTTTTAGAATTAAATGATTTCTGTTTTTGTAATAATTATAAATGCGCAACAGTTGCTTTAGATTATCTTGATTTAGCATCTACATTATTATTCTCTTCTTCATCTTCATCACCTTTCTCACATTCACACCACTATGAAATTGACTCAAGGCAATTCCCCATAAATGTTTTATATGAATTAATGAATTATGAAAAGAAAGATATAATATTTTTTAAAGGAAATCTTATATCTGTGTAAGCCTATTTCTATTAATTTGTTATATATTTCAATTTCTTGAATTTGGCTAAAATAATTAATCTGTGGTGAATAATAATGAGTTTGAGTGAGACAAGAATAGCTAAATTAAATTATAAAGCAATTAGAATATATTTTCTTATTAAAAAATATCAGTATTGTTAGAGAAAAATACAAATAAAGATTTAATTAATATTATGGTCATATTTATTAATTAGAATACTTACAATTTCTAGAATTAATTTCTATTACTTACAGTTATAACATCTATGGATAATTGCAAATAGATGAGGACACCAAATAATTTCTTTATAAGTGATGTTAAAGATGTAAAAATGTTTCCATTATATTATTAACAAATAGGTTTTAATGAGTTAAATCTAATATATTCCAAAATTTCATAAATTTTAGTGTGTGCTTAAATTTTGATTTAAATAAAAAAGTATATTTCCAGAAAACATATAATTTAAATAATTTATAATTATAAATTAATTATTCAACAGTTAATAAATTTTCCATTTTTAAGCTCTATTACAAATTTGATTTGATTTGAAGTGTTTGATATGGTATTTAATATGATTCTATTATTTAAATACTGTTAATCCTTATTAAAAATCGATAGAAAAAATATTTTAATTTTAAATAATTGTAAGATTAAATTTATTACCTACACCCTTTCGTTTTTATCAAATAAGAAGATAGAATATTAATTTGATAGATTTATAAGCCTGATTGAATTCATATTTGAGTTTAATTTAATACAATATTTATAAATTGGTTTTATTAAATTTAAATAAAAAATTAGCTTCTTTATTGGAATCTTTTCTAAAATAAGTAATTTCTACTAAAGATTTAGGAAAAATAAATAATTATATTAATCAAATTTGAAATTTTGAAGTGAAAAAGATTTTCACATAAAATTTAGAGAGATTGTAGAATTTCCTCTGATGAATAGACAAAATAAATTATTAAAATAATCCTCATAAAATTATATTTTATGTTTAATTTGCTTATCATTGATAACTATTGGAGGCCTTTCAGTAGAATTACACTTTGCTTAATAGTTTAATAGGAATCATTATGATTCTTTTTTAGATGAGAGTTTAGTAGCATTTGAAGAAGAGTAGCATTACTTATTTTATAAATCAATTCGAATTCATATATTCTTAATAATAACCTATTAAATTCAACTAATTTTTTTAAACTTAGCTATATTCATCAATAAATAAATCTATTCTAAAACTATAATATTTTCTTAATCTGTGCTAGCTATCTTTTTGATTCTTTCAGGAATCTTATTTTTAGTGGGTGATACTTAATATAAAAGCAAATTGAACTCTTCTACCTTAAACTGTAGAGATCCTTAATTAACTCCTAAGCAATAGAATGATTGTAAAATAAAAGATTCATTAGAAAATTTGCAAGTAGGAGTACTGGTATGTATAATATTAATACCTATTACTCACATAATAATTTGTATGATTGGATTAAAAATCATAGGAATATTAAAAGTTAATAGAATTCTATCTTCTAATCAAAGTAGTTAATTCTAAGATTACGATAATTCTTTATATCCTTAGAGTTAAAATTCAATTATCTAGTAATGACAAATAAATTAAGTTTAAAAATGTAAATAGATATGTAAAAAAATATTATTATATATCTAATTTTTGTATCTACAATTTTTAAAAAAATTTAAAGCTTTCAACAAAAATAATTACAATTACAATAATACTTTTAAATTACTAAACTATTGTATCAATATTTCATAGAAAAAAGTCAATTTGTAACCAGTAATAATTATAAAAGAAGTGATTTACAAAATTTGAGAAAGAAAACGGAAAAATGGGAAATATACTGTCAAAATTATATTTTTAATAATAGAATTATAAATTTATATCACTCACTCTAGGTATTTAGAAATATCTTTGCAAAATGTTGGGCACTTCTGAATATGGTCCTTGATAAGGCTATATAAGAACTGCACATCTTTTGCATTATCTAAGTTTATATTCTTATTTAAAGCGTTTCCTACTTCCTTTGGACTACTGATACTTTTATATTTTTTAATTTTAATATGAGAATTTTAGAAATTAAATCAATTTATTGAAGATATTAAAAAGAAAAGTGATTGGTATATGGTGGTTTTACTCAAGAATATTTTTTGGGGATTGAATTTTAGAGAATGTTATATTGTTTAGAGTGTTTCCTCCTCTCAATGAGCTTTCATTTAGGTTTTTTGATTCATTATGTGTCGTAATATGTGCGTTGTTCGTTGAGGGGTTATTTTAGGAAAATTTTCTGAAATGGAGATTAGTATTAATATTTGTATTTTCCTTGCTGCTTCCATCCTTAAATGAAGGAATGGCACTTTAATTTCCAATCGAATTACTTCCTGGGTGATTTATTTTACTATCTTATTAGCTTTTCTCATTTTGAATAGATTTATTGAGAAGAGGCTGATCTTTCGAAGAGTTTTTTCTTTGAATATTTGATTGTATTAGCTTAGCAGTTAGAGGTCTCTTAGTTAATTCATTTTTTAAAGATGATTGTGTCTCTTAGAATATTTTATCTTTTGAATTTTCTCTAGTATGGTGTTATCTTACCTTCTCTTCAAGAACATTATCTATTTATCTGCTATAAAAATTTTTTCTGTATTCATTTTTAAGATTAGAAAGAACGTCAATAAGCTATTTAGTGCTTTCATTAGGATTATTTAAAAGAGAATTGATTGAACCATTATTAGCTTTATCCATGCTAATAGCTGCTGCAATAGCATTATTAGAATTTAAATAGCTTTATGTACTTACATAACTGCTATTACTTCTATTATTCATATTGTTTTATTAATTGTTAATACTATTTAAGACACCTAAAGGAACATCATTTGTTTTCTTTTGAAGTAGTGATCCTATGGTTTACTTATTCTTAAACTATTACTACATCTAAAACTGAGGATCAGATAGATTCTTTTTGTTATTGTGAAGTAAATTTTTTAAATCTTATTGTCCAGATCTATCATATCCTACTGATGTTTAATATGGGTTAATATCAACAGAAAATTGAACCCTTTTTAATCCTGAAGACGATGTTGATGTGATCATTTAATCATCTTCTTATTATTTATTTTCATTTGTAGCTTTATTATACTATACTCTTTAAACTATAGGTTTTTACAATAAACTATTATTCTATTTTAGGTTATCTGAATTAAGTTACATACTATTCTTATAGTTCATTTATTAGCTCTCTTAATTTTAATTTGGATTGAAGAAGGGATTAAATCTTTCAGGAGTGCTTTCAGTAGGGATAAATTCTATATTTTTAGATAAATTATTTTACTATTATTAGATCTCCATTTTATCGTCGTTCAAGATATTGTGTATCTGTTATTAAAGAAGGCTGTTTTTTTCTTGAGGTTGTTGATCTTTTTACTAAGAGAGAGCCTAATTTTAGCAATCATTTTCAGATAATCCAGTTTGATTTCCCGTAGCATTCACTTTGTCAAAGGAGAAGTTGTGTTTTCTCTAAAAGCTAGAGTCTAAATTAAGTTTTTTTGGATAAATTAAGCTATTTTCTGTTTCAAACATTCTTATGCTTTTGACTTGTAATCTATTTTTTAATTAACTACTGCCATTATTTTAGGAAGAGTTCAAAAAGCTGTTATGTCCATTATTCTATTATGCTGTTTTATCCTAAATTTGTTACTACTATTACAACAACTACTATTAATTTAATTGATAAATTTCTTCTATCTATCTTCCTTCTATTTAGGATAAGTCTTTTTTACTACTGTTGCTTTTCAATTATAGGTTCGATTCGCTGTGATTTAACATTTTTTAAAGTATTTGATCTGCATTGATATTAGACTACTAATTATACTATTGAACTTTTTTTATATAAAGCTGTTCATCAAAATCTTTGGGTGTCATTCTATTATCTCCAGTTAAACTCAATGTGTTTATTTAGGTAGTATTATTAAAATTAGACCCTGTGTTTTCTAATTTTAGTATTGACCATGGTGATTTCATAGAATCTAATCCAATTTTATCTTAATCTAATTAATAAATTTATCATAATATGGATATTGCATTTTTTAATCTTGAAGTCATTCATTTAAAAAAAAAAAAGATTCCCACTTTAGATTGATTAAATATTATTGCTTTTTATTTTTGGTATGTTATACCTACCATTGCTTAGCTTTCGTATAAAAATTAATAAAACAAAAATTATTACCAGTATTTTAAGGAGATTAACCATAGCTATTTATATCTATTGAACCATTTCTTCCTTTGTAGAAATTCACTTTAGATAAACCTTTTGGAGTTTAGGATTTATTAGAAAGATTAAAGTCACTTTTTTAAGTGTTTGATAAAGTTTATATTGGATTGTGAGAGCTTATTTAACTGCCTTGTGCTTATTTTAATCTTCTTTGGAATTCCTCTAACTCCTACTTCTGATTCTCAGATAAATTACTTGAAGAAGGCTTTTTATTCATATTGATATTGTTGAATTATTTAAGTATTCACTCCTACTGGAAAAAATCTTTACTTTATAAAATTTTTCGTTTAATTATACTTATTTGTGCTATTGGAATATCTTAAAATTTGATTAAATTTTGAAGCTAAACAAATCTTACTTAGTTAATTGCTTATCAAATTTTCAGAAATTAAATTACTAACTGCAATCTCATCATAGCTATTTTTCAAATTAAATCTATAATTTGAATAATAGTAATAATAATTTAACAAAATAAAAGTATATAATTTTTATAATAACTTTTTGATTTAATTGAATAATTGTTTGAGTTATTATCAAAAAATAATTAAATTGAAAAATTAATGATTTCCTGAACTTTTAAAGTCTATTAAGATATAAATAATGATTAATCTTAATAAATTAAGCATTTTTGTTTAAATTATATTGCTTTCGTAAGCATATTTAAGAAAGTCTACTGATAGGATATTTTAATAATAATTTGCAAATTTATTATTATGATAACATAGATTACTAGATTATATATTTACAAAATTAAGCATCTTTATATTTTTTATTAAAATAAGCTATTGAAGTTTTTATGTCAGCTATAAAGTGGTTAGCCTCCCTACTTTAAGTTATTTAATACATTATCTACTCTATTATTAGGATCAAATGCATTGAGTTCTTAAATTTCCTATTTATTTGTTTATTTTTAGATAAAATTATAAAATTAGTATGGTAATGATTTCCTAATTTTTACCTCAGCCACCATAGGATGCCTTCTTGTTGATAAAACATCATCATGTCTCTTGAGAGCAGGATGAAATATCTCAGGATGTAAGAACCTTAAGTTATTTTTAAACTTAAAAAATGATAAATTAAGCGAAGAACAATAAATAAATTAGAAGATTCTTATATAATCCAAGAAGCTTTAATAAATTTGAAAACTCAAGATACCCATAATTCATTCATTTTGTAACACCAAAATCCATATGTCATAGGATAAATAAGGAAAAGAGAGTATAAAATGATTTTTCTAGAGATTTTTAATTTTTTTTAAAGAAAGAGTCGATGAAGATTTTCAAATAACATTAAAGATTCAGCTTTTAAGATTGGATACTAATATATATTTGTAATTACTTTAAGAAATTAGAACCTGCAAATTAAAAAATATATGATTGATTAATTTTGCAATTTTATTCAAAATCAATTAAATAATAGTGAGTATAAATACACAAATAATAGTAAAAAAGATTAAATTCTGACCAAAGAAATTATAAAAAACTAGTTTTGGCAGACAATGACACAAAAAAAGAGAAAGAGTGAGTAAATTTTAAAATTTCTGCTTAATAAAAGAAAAATCAATAAAATAATGGTATAAAGAAAGCAAGAGAGTTATATGAATAAGAAGAAAAGTTAACAGATGGTTTCATAAAAAGAAAAGGAATATAAGTAGTTAATAAATTGATTATAGATGTAATAATAAAGTTAATTAAGATGATGGACTGACTCTCTGTGTTTTCTTATCAAAGAGAAAGAATTCATTCAAATAAAAGAAAGCCAAAATGTAAATTAATAGAGTAAATACTTTTTTTGATACAACCTCTCTTTTGTTATTTGATTATTACTTTTAGTAAATATTTTTTATTATATAAAGTTTATCTATTTAATTTATTAATTGATTATTGATAGATTAATTAATTAATTGATTGATCATTTATTTATTAGATAGATAAGATCCTTAGTTAGTTGGTTAGCTACTAACTTACTATTTTTCAGACCCATCTAGTTAGTTTATAAAATTAATATTAGTAAATGATATACGAGAATTGTTAATTCTCTATTTTCTCTCATCAATTTTCAATATCATGCTGTTAAATATATCCTTAGTTTTAATTCTTAGAATTTGATTTGTTATTTCCTCCTATGGAAACACCGCTTCCCTTAAAAGCCTTGAAAGCAAGACTCTCTGAATCGGGTGGTGATTTTGAAGAACTGCTCTTAGAATAAGTATTGTCTTATCTAGTGGGATCGCCTCCAGGACCAGCAATCATTTAGGAAGGAATACAGCATCTGAAAATGTTACCTAAATAAGCAATACGATTAACATAAGAAGGAATGGATTTATTTAAAAGTCTCTTAGAAACAACATTAGAGAAGTGATTACAATTACGAGTAAGAACATCATATGAATTTCCTACAAATTCTCTCTTCAATTCATCTAAAATGCTGTTAATTTAATTATAACTAAGAGTACATTCCCCTAAGTATATTGATTCTCTAAAAACTACATTGCTTGAGTATTCCTTAGGTTCAGTTTAGCAAACGCCTGTTGAGCTACCTTCATGACCACCAAAGTGATACTCAGTTGATCCAATTTAAATACCTGAATGATATATTCCAAATCCTATAGAATGGAGGTAGTAGTTGGCTTTAGCTAAATCGTATACATTTAAATAAATCTTCATCTTTCTTTTATCTTGATTTCCCTAAATTATTTTGTAGAATAACAATATTTTCTTTCTTTCGTACTTTAAATTTTTAGAACTTTTTCTATTTCAGTTTTTAGCTAACCAAATTTTCTTGTTTTTTGTCAATTATGTAATTTTTAAATTATTTGATTATTTAAGCGTAAATTAATCGCTGCTATTCTAAACATATCGTGATTAGTAACATCAGTACATTACTATCCTTTTCAATATTAAAAAAAATATTATGTTCAAGCTAATACGCAATACACTGACTCTATTAATATCCTCAATATTATTATTGAGTAAATAATCAAAAATTTGATTTTTAATAAATTTAAATATGCAGTTAAGGACTGAAACAAGTTATAAACATTTACCTACATCTAAAAATGAAATATAAAGATTATTAAAAATATATAGTAAAATTTACTATTTTTAAAGGAATTATATAGTCAATTTATAGAAGTGATAGATAGATGTTTCAATAAAAAATTAAATTAATAGGGTAGGTAAGTAAATAATTAAATAAGTTTTAAGTCAGTATGTTTGTTAGTATAATTTTATAAATATTTTAAGTTAATTATTTATTTAAGTAAAGATTTAAAAATGCTTTTGATTATATAAGATTAAACATATAATTACTGAAGAGGAGTTGAAATAACCTCAATAGTATTTTTGTATTAAAAGGAATTATATTCGATAGATAGTTTTACGACTCAATTGAATTTGTTTTGGAGCTTATTATAAAATGCAGATTATAAATAGCTATGCTAAACTAATTTAGATATGCTATTTCTTTTAGGTTCAGTTAGAAAGATTACTATAATACTATAAACGAAAGCAAAACATCCATACATGCATCGAAGTATTTATTTATTTATTCATTCATTTGTTCATTCATGCGTTCGTTCGTTCGTTTGTTCATTCATTTATTCTTTCTACTATCCCTATCTCAATTAGTTGGTTTATTTTTAATATATTTAGTTTGGATTATTCTCAAAAACATATCATTAAGATTCATAAAACTATTCATTTTTTTAAAGAAAATTGATTTTTATTTTAATGAAAGCTTATCAAAGTCTCATTAAAAATAAATTTCTTCATTTATTACAGAAATTCAAATAATTAGCTAAGAATTTCATTTTGGAATTTCCTTTCTAATTCATTTCCTTTACTTCTTGCTTTTAGGAATTTTTAGGAGAGCGATGAGGACCATAGAAATAAACTTACTGTCCATTAAGAAGTAAATCCTAAATTTCCTATTTATTTATATGCTTCTCAGCTAGCTGATAGGCTATTTTTCCTTTGTTAGAAAGAATCTCTTTATTAGCTCCATTCTCGATTAAGAATTTAATAATTTCATAATTTGTTTCCTTTTCTTTAGGTGTTAATTCCATCTTAATTGCACAAAGTTATTATAAAAGAGTAAAACCTTTAACCTTATCCACAATCCAATTGATATCTGCTCCAAATTAAAGTAATAATTCTGCCATTTTTAAACAAATTTTTCTATTTTCAAATACATTCTATTCTTCTTCAAGACGTTGGAAACAACAGATGAAGGGTGTATGATTGAAAGCAGTAGGTTTATTTACTTCTGCACCTCCTGAAGTGAGTATACGAAGAATTTCATAATTTCCAGTCATACACGAAATGGTTAATGGAGTATGGCCTGCTTCTTCAGTGCTCATATCTATATCCATTGATTCATTTTCTAACAACATTTTCACTATTTCATTTCTGCCATAGTAGCATGCGCACACTAATGGAGTAATTTTTGTATCGATGTCTGCTTCTGTAAAAGGTTCTAAGAAATTCATATTCTTGTATTTAATGCCTAATTCTTTCAACGATTCCACATCATTCTGCTAAATCAAATGGAGTACTATTTACTGCTAATTTTAAATTGATTTCATATTAATTACAAATAATGAATTATAAAATTAATTTATTTATTTTTTCGTTAAATCCTTCAAATTAAATAAAGCATAAACTATTTTTCTATCTCTAAAAAGGGAATTCTACTAACATTTTCAAAAAATCAAACTTTCAAATTTCAATATTTATTCGAAAAAACTATTCAGTTATTTATGTTTGCTTAATTGTGTAAACTATCTTATATAACATTGTTTTACTATGATATTTATCAAAATTCTATGCATTATTTACTTCGCTATGTTTGAATATAGATAAGATAGCTATACTTTAGGATTTTAATCAGCTATTCCCTATAAAAAACTTTTTTAGATAAGGGAATTGCTTTAAAGAATAATGGACTGATTGAGCTATACAAATGATCAAAAATAATAGGAAAGCATATATTTTACTTCTTAGACGACTGTTGAGGAATTCAAATTGTCTTCAAATTGCTCATACTTTACTTTACCATCCATGTTTCCTTTTGTTTTAACTCGATTTTTTGCTAACTCTATTGATCCTTTTTTTTACTGATTCTATTAATTTATATATTTACAAACTTTTATTATATTTTAATACCCTCAGGCATGCACTGTTAAATAAAAATGCAATTGATTTCCATTCATAATTTAATTAATAGCTTAATCATAAAAAATCATAAATAAATAAACAAAGACATACACAGAGACAAAACCTATATATTCTGTCTGTGCTTATAAAATAATTCAAGAATAAGAATAAATGAATCTCCCATTTGCAAATTTAGTTTATTTCTTAACAATAAGTTCTTGCTCTAATTCGATCAAATAACTAACATTCGCTGATTTATTGAAAGTTAAACCATTTCAACCAAATCTTGCTTTATACCTTTGAAAATTAACTTAAATTGATTGGAAATATGAATTTTGTAAGAAATAACCTAAATTAATTTATTTATTTCTTATTAAACTCATACCCACCTTACCATTAATTAATTAAAGTTTAAAATTTGATTAAATTAATAGAAGTTCTTAAATTAAATAACCATAAGTTAACTGATATTACCACAGCTTAGTTTTTAATAAGCAATTAACATGAGCAAAACAAATAAAATATACAGATAAGTAAAAGTTATATTTTTTATTAAAATTATTCCTGAAATTATAAATCTATCTATAAATTAAAAACTATCAAGAATTCTTTGGAGGATTATTTTACTAGTCTAATCTATTCTTAAATACATCAATCATAAAGTTATAGTTTATCTAACCATTTTTCTAAGCTGCAAAATTGTATAAAACTGACAAATTAGACTCAGAAGAATTAATGCTATGGCTTGTTAAAAATTCCCAGAGAACTTATTTGACAGATTCAGTGCAGAGATATTTGTCTAATCCATCTTTTTTACCTTTTCCGTGTTCTAATTAATAAAGATTCTCGAATTTCTATAATAAATATTTTCTATTTCTAGCTATTAAAGATATTGCTTTATCATAGTCTTAGCTCTTTTCCCAAGCAAGAGGAATAGAAGAACTATTTTTAATAACATCCACAACATTTTAAGTACCTCCTCCACTGTTTAGATTATGAGTGGAGCTACTTCTTGAATATTTATTTTAGCTTGGTTAAAATGTATTGGATTCTCCATTTCTTTCCTTTTATAATTTATACTTCTTTTTCAATTCACTTGCACTAGTCAATATATCAAGCTTTTTCTTATGGAATTAATTAAAAATCCATTTATCTTTCTCCTTTTCTTTAGTAATTAACTCATGCTCTTCTGTACCCTTTTAAATTAAAAATAATGAGATATTGATTAAAATTTATTTAAATTTTTAATACTCCAAAATTCATAAAGGATTAAAGCCACTCGTCAAGGTCTATAAGGCCATCCTTCTTAATGTCGATTTAATCAAACATATCTTTAGAAATAGCAAATGATGGAATATCGCTTCTATCTAGCTTAGCTATTTTAACTAAAAAATATCTAAAGTCTTCTAAAGTCATGTAACCTTTCTTCTCTTCATCAAACTTTTTTAAAAAATAAAGAAAAATGATTTAACAATTAAGTAAAAATAAAATATACTTCTCTAAAAGCATCTTTTGGAGAGATCAAATAGGAATACAAACATTCCTTCAAGTGAGTGAGTCTTTTCTTTGATCTGTTAATGAGATTCTGTTAAGAAGATCTGTTTTATCAATAAAATTTTAAACATATTAATTTTAATAAAAAATATTAAGATTACGAGAATTATAACTTTTTCATAAAATTTTTCCAATTTATTTAAGCAGGACTTGAAGGATCTGCAAAGATTAAAATATAATCCATATCTCTTCCATTTAATCCTATATTTAGTCTCATAAGAATATTTTTAAATTCTGTGTTGCTTATGTAACCACAATCATTTTTATCGTATTATCTAAAGACACTTTGAATATCTTTTCCCTTAGAAAGAATTAAATTTTTGAACTTATTGATAATATCATCATGTAAAGTAAAGTTATTGTAAGAAACAAGGTTGTTGGTACTAAGAGAGCTACTTTTAAACTAATCAGAGAATCTTAACTCATCTATATTTGCAACTCTAAGCTTCGTCCTACTGCCTGATCTATTGTATCTAATAATAAATATTATTTAATTTAAACATATAATGATTCCTAATCTATATTTACCTAGAAGTTTGACTTCCAATTCTAGGGAAAAGCTTAGCAAAGTGATCTAAATTTAACTACTATTCAACAGGTATCTTTAGGTATTAATGTATATTAATCCATAATCTCTCAATAATTCTATCAGAATAAACTTATTTATACAGGTTGTTCAAAGCAAATTTAAATTTATGTAAAGAAATTTCTCCGGCACCATATAGAGATTTACTTTCAAGAGCTTTTTCAAACTTAGATCCAAACAAAAAGAATCTAAAAAAATAATAAATGAATTTAGATTTTTAAGAAATATAATCAAAAATATTGCTTACTTAAAAGCCTCTTCAGTTGTTTTAAAGCTGAAGAATATCAAATCTGAAAGATCACTTAAAGGAATATCCTTAGATTCAACATATATCTTTAAACACTCTATCCAATCATCTTAGGTAATATAACCCTTTTTATGAGGATCCATATAAGCAAATAATCTTTATAGTAAAGATTCAGTGAGGTTAAAGCCAAATAGAGCATTTGCTTTTAATATCCATTCGTTCAATTTATGATACTCAATTTTATTGGAGTGATTAGAAATATTTTCGAATGCATCGATTAAATCTTTATAAGTTGAAGAAACAACTAAAGCAATTTACTAACAGCAGTTAATCATCCAATCTTCAACTTTCAATGTATTACCATTATAAAGCTATTTCTTAGGCTTTAGGATAGTTAAAGTCTTTGAAAGATCCTTTACATGAAGGGCAGGTACTGATTTAGGAGTTTGGGTAAATACTTTTAGATTTGTAACAGATTTTGATAATTGATCATAAGGAGTCTTGAAGAATGATTCATTTAATGTTTCCTATCCTTATTTAAGTCCATTAGCTAATAAATCATCAAACTAATTAGTGAATATCTTAGAAAAATCATGTTTTTAGATATATCCTTTCTTGTATTGATCAAACAGTTTAAATAATCTGTCTAATTTTGTGTGATCTAATTAATCTTCTCTTATCTTAAAATCTCTTGTTAAGAATTTTTTTAGATCTTAAATGCTGATGAATCCATCAAAATCGCAATCAATTAATCTAAAAGCTTCTTCTTCACTAAAACCTATTTTTTTTTAAGATGTTTTTAACAAATATTAATTATTAATCTATCAAAAAATTACCGTTTTGTTCTTTCCAATCCTTTATTTATCTTATAATATCATGCTACCAATTCCAATTATCCACTTATTTATCCTTTTTTGATAAAGAATTATTAAATTCATAAATTGTTTAAATTTACTACTCAATTTAATTACATCATTATGTTTTAATGTTATTCTACTTAAAATACTTGCAAATCTAGGGAAATCAAACATGCCAATCTTGAGATGATCGAAGTATGCGAATAATCCCTCCTTAGCATTACTACTCAATTTAATAAATGAATCAATCTTTTCCTCAAATTCATTAAAACTAATAAATCCATCATTATTTGTATCGAGGATTTTGAAAATCTCATAATAAGAAAGTCTTCTCAAATTAGCATTTTATTTAAGATCTCTTAAAATGACTTCAAGTTTTTCTAGAGGAAGAGTATCAGTAGGATAAAGGCGTGTTGGTTAGTTAGTTAGCTGAGATCTTAAATATTTATGAAAAATTAACTAAAAATAATAAATTTAAATATATTTTTACTTAGTTATATTGGTTAGCTAGTTAGATAAATATTATTTATTCTATAATGTAGAGTTTACAGTGGTATGCTTACCCTAAGAAAAGAAATTTCCTGAATGAGATTTCGAAAAAACTTAAGTAGTCAATGTTGGTTTTTTAGAGATTTAATCTTCAATATAATAATATCTATTTAAGAAAGTTTCTAAATCAAATTTGTCAATATAACCATCTCTGTCGATATCAATTAATTCGCAATTCTATTAAATTACGGATTCTTATAAAGTAGAAGGTATTTTCCTAGCAATGATTGAAGCAAAGACAGGAATTCTCAATTTCTTCTTGTCTTAAATGTTATAAGCTTTTCTATTATCTTTGTTCTCAATTAAATGTGTGATTAGATCTTCACTATTCATTTTGTTTGTTTTCATATATTTTTTGATCATTTCAACTAAGTAAGGAAGGGATTCAATTTCATCATTCATTCTCAAAGAGTTATTGACCTTTAATTATATTTAACAATTCATACTTACTACATTTTAATGGGATTTTCATGTATTTAATTTACTTTTTTACTAAATTTGCAATAGTCAATTTATCCCTTTTCATTCTTTTCAATGTATCTTGCTATTCTCACAACTTCATTAAAAGCTAGGTTTAAATTAGCTTTCATTAAGCATGTCTTAAAATTAGCTATATCTAGAGAACCTTGACTCTATTAATCTAGCTTTTCGAATTCTTGAATTAAATACTTATCATGTCTATCTCCTTTTTCCTCAGGATACTTATTGATAAGTTCCTATTTAATCTTTCTATAAATTTATAAAAGTAGTGATGTATCACTATCATCCATGTCTGCACCATTACCTTTTGTAGATGAATAGTGAGTAAGATTCTTTAAATTTTTTCTATCTGCTGTTAATTTATCTATTATCTATTAGGGAGGGATAGATTATTTATCTTCAAAAATTTCTGCTGCTGCAAGATCAGAGTGATATTTAGAAATATTAATCTTTTTTAATCCATTTTTGAATTCCTATAAAGTAACTTAATTTTAATCTCTATTTAATCCCATTGTCTTAAAAAAGTCATCAATAACTATATTATTCCTCATCAAAATATCTTTAAGATATTCTAAAGATTGATTCTCTGTTGTTAGTAAATTAAATATTTAATAAAATAATTTTGATTTAAATCAATTAATCAATCATACCTTTTTTTTTAAAAGCACTCTACCATTCTTCTAAATCGATTTATTTATCCTTCTTTGAATCAATATAAGAAAATAATAAGGAGTATTCTTCTTCGTTTTCCAATTCGATATCATATTTTTATAAAGCTTTCTTAAATTATTCTTCTGTTAAAGTCTTTCTATCTGTGGAGTTGACCCCATAAATATATCCCAGCATTTTAGAGAGTAGCTGAAAATATATTTATTTTAGTTTTTTACTTATTAAATTATTAAAGGAAATAAATAAATCTTACATCATAAGGCTTTAAGGATTTATTTCTTAATATATATTATAGCTTTTAGAAAAGGATCTCTTCTTCAGATTGAATTACTGTAATAGTTCTATTAGTCTATTTACTAGTTTTTAAATAAAAAATTGAAATAATCGTTGATTCTAAAGATATTTTTTCTAAATACCTATAAGCATCTCTTGTAGTAGTGGCTAATTTAATAGTATCATTAGTAGTTGATGCAAGAATTTATTATAATTTATTAGATAACTCTTCTTAGTTATGAGGTGTTCTCCCTTCTTCTATGATTTAATTTGAGTCCATTTATAAATTACTCTTTAAATATTCCTAAGCATCTTCCTATATTGTGGCAACTGGTTGTATGTATTCTTCTTAATCGATTACTTAACTTGCATTTTTAAAATTCTAAGTTAAAGCTTTCAATTTTTCTGAGGTTAAATCACTATGGTTCTTTTTCTTTCTCTTATCAACACTTAGTTTCAGTAACCCCTATTTTTTTAATTTTGCAATAAGCTAAAAGACCAATACTTATTTTAATTGAATTTTGCTTGTATACCTTAATATCTTTTTTGATGAATTCTTAAAATTTAACACAAACCAATCCCTTCTTGTACATAAATAGACCTAAAGATGGAATGAACATGTAAATTGGATCTTCTCCCTATAATAAATTGAAATAAATGTAATACTATAGCTAAAGATTATTATAAGAACTAATTCGATTTTTTATATTAATTAATTCGGATGATAAAAAGTAATTAAGTAAGCAAATAAGTAATTTTTAGGTTTAAAGTTACATTTCGAATCTAATCTTCTAATCTCCTTATAATTCTCTCTACACTATATTTAACATTATCCTTTTCAAGATTTGAGATACTGGCTATTTCCTAAAAACTACAAAGAGTCTGTTATATTTTACCAGAAGTGGAAGACAGAACCAATGGTCTTATAATTCCACCCTAACGATGCACACCTGATTTTAAATCTAAACCTTTTGCAAAATCCTTTGAAATAATAAATACAGGTTCTCTTTCTTCTTTGTCTCTGTCAAATTCATTAGTTGTTCCCTAATAAATTCAGTGAAGTTATAAATAAATATGATAGATATTGTCTAATAAATAAATTGCTTACATCAAGATTTACATCTCTAAATGAGTAAGTAAACAAACCAAATTTAGGTATACTAACAGCTCTTCCTTATCTGAGGCATTTGCAAATATACATTCCTTTTTTTATAATTTTTAAGTTATTTTCATAAAAACTACTTTAATTATTAGTATCAATCTAGTAGGATTGACGATATCTTCTCCTTGTTGTTCAACAAAACAAATGCGAAAAGAAACGATAAAAAAGATTCATATTATTATAAATTACCAAATGCTGACCACGAATTATTAATTGTATCATCATTTAAATTTGCCTAAAGCCTGTAGAGCCTAAATTTTGTTAATAAAAAATATGTGTTAAGAATATTTAGTTAGTTTTAGAATCTATTTCTAGTTTGTAATGATGGATTAGAATGGAGTTATTAAGTATTTAGTAAAAACAAAATTATCACTATTGTTATGATTTCATGCTAACATTATCTAGAATCTCTTAAGACTAAATACTAGCCTTTGTTAGATTTGATCTAATAGTTAACGTTTGATCCATTTTATGTAACTTTATCTCCTTTTGCTGTAACAAACAACTAACTTTAATAGGTTATATTATTATTTGATTTACTTCAATATTGTTTATATGAAAGAAATCTCAATATTTTTATTTATTATTTTATTCAAAAGCGAGTTTTGGTGAATGGGAAATACATGCAACCTATAATTATGACAGAATACATTAAATTTTTCATAGAACTATAGGCAGACAGATAGATATTGCTATTTCATCATCTTTATACACAAGCAAACACAGTCATCTATAAAGTTACTTTTTTTAGACAAAATTTTTACAATAATAACTCATCTAAGATTTCAAATGTAGATAATATTCATATCCTACCTATATTTACTGAATCTCGACTCATTAATTATCCTTTTTAGCATAAACTTATACAATTATTTTCAAAAGAGATTCCATTTTAATTATAAGGTGTATATTTATAGTTATAAATATTGATATTAATTATTAAGAAGCATGTACTATTACAACTCTAAATATTACAGAAATATAAACATTGATTTCATCTAGATTTAAAATTTATTTTTATTAATTAATTTATCTTTTGTTTAAATACTTGCTACAAATTAAATCCTAAAATTTAAAAATTAAATTAATCATGTTCTCACTTAAAATAAAAAACATTTTGTTACAAATTATATCATTTAATTTATTCATTTTATTATTAAAATCCTTAATAACATCCTATTAATTTATAATGGTTAATAAATTTATCAAGCATATTTGCCTTAATAAAATAAGAATGGGTTTACTATTAAAATATTAGAAAATGTGAATTATTTAAAATATTTCGCTAATTTACTGCATGAAAAGGTTTATTTTAGAGTATATTTATTACAAAAATCATTTATTGGTGATACATTTATAAAAATTATAAACTCCTCCTTAAATGAGCTAGGATCATTAATCTTATTTAAATAAATAAATACTTGCAATCATAAGTGATTAATATTTTAAAGATGTTTTTTATTTTAGGAAATTGGGATGGCATCGAATTAAAGAATAGTTTACAGCCTTAGAAAGGTAAAAATGTGAAAAAAATAACCATTAAAAATTATATTAGGATGTAAGATGTATAGGATCACCATATGTATCTTAATTGAAATTTTGAATAGATAGATAGATACAATTAAATGAAAATAAGGTATTATATTACATATCGTTTTTGATGAACTAGCAGGAGTTAATCTTTAAGTAAAAATTTCTATTAAAAAAAGCGATAGTATGAATGGAGATTATTTTTTTTAATCTACAAGGATTAATAATTTAATTAGCACTCGAATTTATAATTAAAAAATACAAAAAATAACCTTAATATATATCCTACTTTAATATCTATACATTTAAGACTTAAAAAATGGGAAACAACAATTTTTGTAATTGTAAAACAGAACCAAACAATGAAGGTAAATATTGTTTTATTATTACAATCTCTCCTAAAGAATCTATTTTATATTTTATAATAATATACCATTTTAAATCATTTTCATAATTATAAACTTTTACTTTGATATAAATTATATCTTAGCTCAAGATGATATCATTTACACAGATTCTACTTACAACATATGGGATAATAATCCAATCAGATCTCTTAACTCTTTTTCTTCTTAGTTGACTTTATCTCAATATTTAAATAATAAAGTTTAAGGAATTTCAAAAGAATCTTATTAAAATCCTTAGAGTCCTAGAAATGGTAATTAATCAACATCCATAGGAATATAGGATGGAGGATTAACAAATTCATAAATTAATATGAAGCTTGAGATGCTTTAAGAAATAATGAAGAAATAAAATTCTATTATAAGAGAAGAAACTGAAGTGGATACAATTGTTGAACTTCCTAACCATTCATATAGAAATGTAGATAAAAAAAGTCATTAACCTTCTGGTTTTAGCAACAAGAAATTATAACAAGATGACAATAATAGCTAAATAAAATTCGCATCTTAAATATATTAATCAGAAAACTAAAGTATGATAGAATAAAATCAAAGTAAATTATCCTAATAGTTCAATTAAAGTTAATAGGGAAGGATCGATACATAGGCAACTGATTAAGAGAGGATTTAGACTATACCCTTATACTCTCTAAAAAATATAAAATACGAAAACAATTACTTAGAAGAAGAAAGGAATTTTTCTTAGCAATTCAATGACTCTAATGTAGATAATAGTAGAATTCAAAACCATTCATCAAAAAAGCTATTATAGAATTGAAGGTTTTTAGATAGCATTTCGTAAAGAAATAAAAATTCTATCAACAAGGTCGATTTAAATTACGAAATAATATTTAAACTTATCTTCTCATCTTCATCTAGAATCTTAATCTTACACTTTAAATATTTAAATACTTTAATCAACTCAACTTTTGTTAAATAAAACAACGAAAATTTACTGCATCAATTTCTTAATCAATAAATACTAACCTCAACTTAATTCTTTTACTAACTGAGCTAGAAAATATAAAATCATTACATACTAACCTTACATAGAATAGCTATAGGGACAGATTAGATAGCTAGCTACTTATCATAATTTGGATGAATATTTAGTTAATTTAAAGTAAGAAATGATAGGTTTGCTTAAAATAATGTAAATAAGTAAGTAAGTAGGTTCTGTTTTTGTTTAATTAAAAAAATAACTATCTATCTATATTTTAATAATTTGTATATAAAATAATTGAATTGTATTCCTTCCTTGTTCTTTTCAATTTTTCGTTTGTAAATAATAATCTACTTTAAAATCTTACTTATGAGAGCCATTCAAACATTTTTATTTTATTTTTAAATTTCTGGATTTAATCTAATTTTAATATAAATCTATGTTAGTAAATTTAAATTAATCTTTGATTTTACTTTTTTTTGTTTTGAAAAGTTGAATTAAGTATGTAAAAACTTAACATATTTTGGAGAATTTAATGAATTTAATATGGAAAATAACTTAATATTTAATAAATCTTACGAATAAACAAAATGATTTATAAAATACTCTTTCTTTGCTATTGAAATTAATTAATTTTCAGTTCTTTAATTTTTAGTTTTATCAATATATTAATAAACAACCTCACTATCTTTCTTCATTTAATTTTCTTTTCTTTCTTTGCTTGATTTATTCTTCAAGAACCTTAGATGAAGAATCTTTACTATAATATTTACTGGTAGGATCAATAGCATAGTCATTAGTTTCATAAATAGCCTTGAAACGAGGATCATCAAGATTTACTTTAACATCTGCTCTTTCTTCCTTATCGACAAGAAGAGAAAGTTGAGCCTTTTATTTCCTTACTTCTGCAGAATCTTCAACTTATTTACCGAGTTTCTTATTCTTATGCAATTTAATTTTTTCTTTTATTTATAATTTCCTTTCTTTTTTTCTATCTTTTTCTAATCTTTCTTGGGTTTAAAATTTGGATTCATCCTTTCTTTTTTGCTTTTCAAGAATCTTATTACCTAAATCATCAAAACCTTGATTGAATTTAATTTCAATTTCACCTTCTTTTTTCTTTCTATTTTTTTTATCGAAACTCTTCTTCCAGTTCATGCGATCTATTTATTATTACTATTTTAAAGCTTCTTCTTCTAATCTAGCTATTTCTTCATCACTATCTAAATCTGCCATTTCAACTTCTTCTTCACTCAATTCTTCTTTTAATTCATCTTCATCATCTTCTTCGCATGGTGCAACATATTTACTCCAATCAATTTTATCATAATCCTTTTCAGTCATTTTACCATCCATAAATTTAAATCTATCCACTGGCTAATCCCATGTTAATCTAGTATTAGTATGACCAATAGATCTGTTAAGAATATTTTTAACCTATTTTGCATTAATAATACTTTAAAAATATAAAAATGAAAATTTATTAAATTACCTATGAGTCTGAAGGAATTTCATCACATACTTCTTTAGGTTCATAAGGGAATTCTTATTCATCAGGAACAAATCTCAAATCAATGGGAATACCAGAGTTTTCGAATTCCATACCATCACAAGCATCATAGATCTTCTCTGCAGTTTGTTTTGAATCACATTCAATAATTGCATAATAATATCTCATTCTATTTCTTTCGTATTATCTTAAAGCAATAGGATCTAAATCACCCTATTCATCATCGAGACGAGCAGTAACAGTGTGGTTCAATAAATTAACTAAATTTCAGATAAAAAATGGTTAATTATTAAAGAAACAACTGATTATTCTTATAAGTTAAATATATTATTTACCTTTTCTTGATTCAAAAAGACTCTTTTATTAACGTCTATTCATTTTTTTAGTGGTATCATCAGCAGCTAATTCATCATCTTCATCCTTATTATTTCTATCTTTCTTCTTGTCTCCCTTATTTTGCTTTTTATCTTTCTTATCCTTTTTAGTAGTTTCTTCATCAGATTCTTCTACTAATTTATTTTCTTACTTTTTCCAAATATTTTTAGGACCTTGCAAATTTTCTAATTCTAGTTGTTATAAACCAAATTCTGAAGGATAAACTAATACTTTCTTAATAACTCCAGTCTTATCCTTAAATGAATTGAAAAGAAGAATAAGATCTTTAGCATTTATGTTCATCCAATCATAGTTCACTAGAGCTAATTTGGAACTGGAGTTTTCAGAAGTAGGAGGCTTCTCCTAATTAACACCATAATAAAATTCTTCTTAGTTATCTTCTTCATCTTCGAATTCAATATCTTCATCACTTGAACTGACTTCATTCCATTCGAAACTACCTGTTTATGTATTAGAGAATATTAATTTAAATGGATTAAATTTAAATTGAAATTACTAAATTAATAATTAGTAAATATTAAAAATTATAATTACCATCATGTTTATTCTCTTCGTCACTTTCATCTTCAAAATCTTCAGAATTTTCTTCTTCAACTTCTTCGCTTTCTTATTTCTTAGATTTCTTTTAATCCTTAGTCTTATCGGATCCCTTTTTCTTATTATCTTCCTTCTTAGATTTCTTTGTTTAGTTCTATTCCTCTGATTCATCCTATTGAGAATCAACTTCTTCTTCATCTTTGTAATAATATTCTTCCATTTCTTTGTTAATGCCATCATCTACTTCAATCTTATTACCATACTTATCAGTTTTGGAAATAACTTTGAATTTTTTATCATTGAAAACTCCATTGAATCTTTTATCAATCTTAACTTTCTTTTACTAATTGCTCATAGTTTTAAACTTGGGATCATATGAGATTCTTGAGAATCTCTCATCAACAGGAGCAGCTGATTTGACTTTATTTGATTTACTCATTTTGTGTGTTTTTTGTACAAATTGTTTCTACTTCTATTTTTTGTTAGGTATATTAAATTTGATTAAATTATTAAGAAAGATAGGCAGATATTTGATTGATTATAATTATTAATTAATATTTCACCTTATTTTTATCTAGAAGACCACATATATTTATATCTATAGATTTGAAGGATAAATCCAAAATAGTTAGTTTCTTAGTTAATTTTACAAAAATTCTTTTCAATCAATAAGGAAGAACATCTCATAAGTAGAAGAATTAGCAATTTAATTTTGTTATCAGTATTATTATCTTTCCTACAGAGTAAAACACATTTCATTGTTTAAACATAAAAAAAAAATCATATTTAACACAAAAAAATAAATTACTAGAAAATAGAAATTAATTTTCAAAGGATAACAATTAATGAATTCTCTGATTTTCCAGTTGAAACAAGTTTATTTTATAATAAAGAAATATGTTATATTTCTTCCAGTTCTAATAATGTAATAGAGTTCTTTAACTCTCCTTGCTCATAAAAATGCAAAGAATTAGAGGTAGCTAGTATCATTCCTGAGTTATCAGTTTAAAGTAAGGACTGTGGCAATAATTCTACTAATAATTCGTATAGTATAGATATTTCTAAAGTTTCTAAGCTGTATTCTCGAAGAGAAACTTTACCATCATAAGATCCAGTTAGAATTTATAAATTACCATTAGAATTAGTTATGACATTAATCAAATGTACCCAATCAGAATGAGCTTAAATAGTATTTATCAGTTTAATATCACGATTAATGCTATAATGGAGAATATGACCTTATTGAGTTGTTATAAGCAAATTAGAGTTATCTACTAATCTTGCTTGAAGGATTTTGTATGGATTTTAAATTTTAAAGGATTTAATTAGAGAATAATCATATAAACTGTATAAATAAATGGAAGTTTCAGTAAGAATAACTAGTTAACTTTCCAAAATACTTTCATTAACATTCAATTCTTATAAATCTACAACCTTCTCTCCACAACCAAACTCAAAAGCATATTCTATTTCCAAGGTGTTAGAATCTAATAAAACTACTCTAGCTTTTTATCTATTCAGCTCACTAGCACTAGCTCCTATTAAATAGCAGCTTTTTAAATATACCATGCTATTTACAGGCCCATCAAATATTTCTTTTCTCATTTATTTTTTCTCATCATTAGCAGTTTCTACAATTTCTATGCTTCCATCCCAACCTCCTGTGATAATTTCTATAAAATAATATAAGTTACAATTAAAATATCAATTTAAAAGATAAATTACTTGTTGAATAGTATGATGTTATCAAATGTTGTGGTATAGAAATATATTAAGGATTGAATCTCTATGGGTATTCTTTTAAAATATGAGAAGTGCTGACAACTTTGTAGATGCTTTCACATTCTTATTCGCTAGCTGGTATACACTCATCTATTTTACCCCTTTAATCACTATCATCACCATCAACTTTATCTTTGTCAGAAGCTGCTTCTTCCTATATTTCCCCTTATTCTACCTATTCAGATACTAATTCTAAGATCTATTAACTTGACTTTTCATTTATGTCTTTTATTTATGAATTTATTTTTTGACTATTTTTAAAATACTTTTAAAGGTTTTCATATTATTGCACAGCTATATCTTTTTATTATTCTTTCTCATCAAGTGGGTTTATTCTAATTTGTAATTATTTTAAATCTTCTATAATAGTATTTATGTTACTATTTGAATTAATTCGTTATTTTTATTATTATAACTACACCTATAGCTACTCTTCTAAATTGTTTAGAAAGCTAGTTATGTTTGAAATTAATGTGTTAACGTCATTGCTAAAGCTTTACTATACCTTTTTATTCATCAATTTTAAATTTTCTATGTTCATAGAACAAATCCTCTCTGTTTAAGAGGAAAGAGTAGAGTTATTTTCTTATTCATTTAAGTATTCTTGTAATTATCTTGAACATAAAGATGTGTATCTTTAGTACTTTTAATAACTTCTAAAATACTCTTCAAACTATTTGTATTCTAAATTAATGTATTCAAATGTTTTATTTTTCATTTCCTCAAATAAATCATTCACCTTTTTCAAGTATTCTTCCTTTTAATCAGAGATTTAGGTTAAATTAACACCTGTTAGCTTAAGTAGATTTAATTTATCGGTAATATTATTCATTCTTTTTTACTATTAATTGGCTTATGGTTCTCTACTATTCTATGTATCCATTAACATTAAGAATATTTATTTTATTTTTTGCTTAGTTCTTCAAATTAATTTGCTCTGAATTGCTTTTATTATGATTAAATGATTATATTTCTCTAGACCATAAAATCAAATATTAATTAGATAATTATTTGCTGTATCTGATCAAGTTTAGGTAAAATTTTTTAAAAACAAAAATAAAATCTAATAAAAAGTAATCTCTAAAAATTATATCCAATTTCTTGTGACAGACCTTGATAAAATTATTGAGCAATAAGGTAAGGTAATTCTAAGATCTGTTTAGATTAACTTAATATTCTTCTAATCTTTTATTGGTAAATTAATTAAAATTATTGACTCAAATAAAGTGGGTTTATCCTAGCTTGAAATTATTTTAAATATACTATTATTGTATTTATATTTTTATAGGTATAAATCTTATTATTCGATTAATATAATTATACCTACTGCTACTCTATTATATATCTAGTAAAAAATTAGTTATTCTCAAAGCAAATTTACTAGTTTCATTTCTAAAAACTTTATAATATTTTTTATTCATAATTAGAATTTTATAAGGAGATAAAATCCTATAATTATTTAATTCATAAAGATGCGTAAATTTAGAATTCTTATTAAAATTTTAAATTCCACATAATTAAATATATTCTTAGGTGGTGTGTTAAAACATTTAATTTTAATGTTATTAAATAAATTACTCACTTTTTTTCTCAAGTATATAAATTATTAATTTAAATTTCTGTTAACTTACCATCATTTAACAATATTTTATATAATTTATTTTCAATATTATTCTTTCTTTTTACCAATTAATGTGCTTTTAGATCTTTCCACTATAATTATAGATTAGCTTTTTATTGCTCAGTCATTAATTCTTCTAATTAATTTTATGAATTAAATATTCTAATTAAATATTTTAATAATATAAATCTCAAATATCAAAACAATACTTTAATTCAAGAGGTATTTGCTATATCTGGTAAATTTAAGGTGATATTTTTTTATTTGTATTAATAAATTGATTTCAATTTTGTATCCCTAAAATTTTGAAATTAAGAATCAGAAAGAAAATAGATAGCCTAAAATAAAATTAATAAAAAATAAAATGAGAAAATTATTTAACATTAATGTAAAGTGGTGAAAAAAGGATATTTTAAATAAAATACTATGTTAAAACCTGTTAGCATTAAAAATAAATCAAATTTTATTAAATTAGCCAGAATTCTTAATAGTTAGAACTCAAAATGTTTAATATTTCTATTAGTAATACTCAAATGATAATATAAAAAAATATTAAATCAAAATTCCTATATTAAATTAACTCATAAATATTAGACTAGCAGCAAAAAATTAGAATTATTTTGTAAGAATTAAAAATAAAATATGGATTTATGAGTTAATTAAAAGATCACCACTTAAATTTTAATGGAAGCATATAACTTCAGATTAGAATTATTTTTTTGAAAAATTGTGCTAGCATATCATTAAATTTTGCATCATTAAACATTAAGCATAAATGAAATAAAGGAATGACGTAATTTTTTAATTTATATGAAAGAAATTTTTTGATTAAATTAGTTTTCGATCACAACCAATAGTTAAAAAGATAATTTATTTGAGCAAATTTAGTTCAATCTAACAAATATATATTTTCAATGAGCAAGCATTCAAGCTATTCAATATCCTAAATTTAAAAAGAAGTAAACATACATGATCATTAAGCTATAAATAGATTAGCTTTTTATCTACTTCAAAACTTCAAAATGGAACCAAAGTAATTAACATTTTCAAAAAAATAATTCAGTGATTTCATCTTCGAAGGGATTTGAAGAATTTTAATAATTCTAAAAATTAAAACGATAAAAAACATAAAGGGTTTGTTTAATTATTTGTTTGTAAAAATGAAATACAAAAATGATTGTTGGGAAATTAATTATGATTGCTTATCAAATAGCTGATGAGGTGTCAAATTTCTAAATGTATCCAATAATCAATTGATTGAAAGAGGAGGAGAGGAGAAGGACGAAAAGAAAAAAGAGGTGCTGGATGAAAGCAATATTAGGTTTACTCAATTATAATGAGATCGCTTATTGTTATTATTAGTTAAATCTTCTTCGCAAAGCAATTATAAAGAAATTAATCCAAAAAAAATAAGATTCTAAATTTTTTGAAATAATAAATTAAGAAAATAGATTATCATTTAAATATACTACTATAAATAAAAACCATAGAGAATTCAAAGAAGATGGATCCATAAACTGACACATTAAACATAGATGAAAATTAGATGTCTATGTTTGGAAAGATTATCCAGACTCTTTCCTAATCTCACATTTTTGACTTAATTAAGATTGGTCTACTCGCATACTTTGTAATAATTATCATAATGACTTTCAATAAAAGCAAAGTGAAACAATAACGCTTTAGCAATAATCACAGAGAGAGATTGTATAAACGCTTCGTATACTCGAATTATGAAATTATGCGTGATTTGGATTAAGATGAAATACAATTAATGTAGGAAACATTTGAAAATACTGTAAAAAATGCTAATAAACCTCAATAAATAAAAGATTCTTTAGGAACCAAAAAAAAGAGTAAGAGAGTGAGCTTCCACAAGAATACTAAAGTATAATGACCAGCATAAAAAATTATAAAATCTTTATTATCTATAATTTATTTCTCATCTTTAACCCTAATCTGTATAAAAGCTAAGAAATGAGTCTAAAAGTTAGCATATTAAAAATGGTTTATTTGCTTGTTTTATGTCAAAATTGTTATTTTTATAGCACTCGCTCATTCCTTTTTGGTTGGTGTATCACACTGCAACATATCACGAAACAAAAATAAACCATCAAATACCTCAATTTTTTCAATGTATTTATATAAATTGAAATCCAAAACCAATTTTCTGCTCATTTTGATCTTTATTTCTAAACAAAAATTGATAATTCTTTCATTAAAGCATCATTTTATGAGTAAAATACTTAGTAATTACAGAATGTTATTGCTTTGGGAATATTAGATTTGATAATATATTCTGCCTTAACAATTAACTTATTGTTTTTAATTGATTTCTTTCTATTCTAATTGCTGATATGTTTTTTAGCTAATCAACTCATATACTTGATAATTGATACTTCAATTCCATTTAAATAAATTAGAGTTTATTGATAGATATTTTTGTTTCTTATTTCAAATTTATTCCTTCAAAATAGCATAAAACATGTTCATTGATTAATTAAAACCTATCTATCTATCTATCTATTTATCAATTAATCAATCTATCTATCTATCTATCTATCAATGATCTCCGACTATATATGAATAAGCTAGACTCCACAAAAATTGTATAAATCAAATCAATGTTTTAATAATTTTACATTGATAAATCTATTAACTTAAGTAAAGCAACAGCAATCTACTTCATTCCTATTCTAGGACATTATAAATTAAATTAGCCAACTATTTTTCTATCAATTTACATTTCCTTTATTTGTCAAGTTTTGCATAATTTATATTTTTGAAGTAAAATTTATTTTTTATTATGATTCTATAATTACCAAAATTTAAATATTAGTTTATGTGATTTACAATAATAATTCCTTTTAAATACTAATTAAATTGTTTTAGAACTCTAGAAATTTTCACTTATTTATTAAAAATTATCTTAACAATTCATTCATTTTATAAATTTTATAAGAGTTAAACCATTAATCATAAAGATATCTTATAATATTAATAACTCTTTTTATCATTATCCTTTGTCAAATATTTAATCATTAAAATTAAATTGCAAATAAATAGATAGTGTTCATTAAATATATTAAATTTTTTATTTTTTTCATACATAAATATTCAATTTATGTAAAATTACAATTATAATTCTTTTGATATTTAAAAATTAGTTATTTTAAAGTAATTGATGGCATACAAACATTAACATTAATTGATGTAAGGATACTTATTTATTTATATTTAATAGCCTTTATTTTTTCTTAATTGCCTAATCGTATTTATATGATAGATTTATAAGTTGATATTTTGAAAGTTTTGAAAGTTACATTCAACAACTTTTTACTAAATAATAAATTCTGATTGAATAGATAATTAATGAATAATCTAAGAAATCATTAAAAAATTAATTATTTGGAGGTAATTCCAAAGAATATTAATTACTAAAAAATAATATAATTACTGCATTATTCTAATAGTAGCAAGATATGGTAGTAAGAATTCGGAAGAGCGCGAAAAGTTTTGAAATTTATACAAAATGATTGAAGATTTGATAGAAATTTTAAAATCTGTGAATGAATGAAGGAGTATAAATCAATTTAAAAGGACAATAATAAAGATATTTAATAATAACTTAGAAAAAGATTAATTATTTATAAAAAATAAGGATATTTAGAAACCATAAACTAATAAAAAAAAGGCTATATTTAGAATGAGTGATAGATGCTTTAAGGGAGTCAACTGGGGTAATATCTAGTTTGAGGATGAAACATTATCCATAAGCCATAACAAGAAGAGATTATGCAAGCTTTCATTGAAGAAATTTACTAACTCTACTGTTAATAAGACTGATATTGTTATTGATTTGAATACTGCTGATCTTTAAGATGAGTAAACAAATACAAATCTCACAAAATTTATTAGTTCAGATAATCTAATTTTTCGAGACACAAATACACATTATTAATGAATGAAATAGAATTTATAATCATTTAATTGCAAGCTAATACATCTAATTATATTTTTTGAAATAATTTCTTAGTGAAGACTAACTATGTGAAATGAGATTATTCATCCCTCAATAGCAAGATGTAATTGATTAAATTACCTATAAGTATATCTTTATAGTTAATTTTTTAATTGTATATATTTTTAATAGCAATCTATGAAACCTGAAGAATAAGAAGGCGATGATAACAACGTTGATGATTAAGTTGTAGGATATGCTGAATAACTCAACTCAGAAATTATTGCAAAAGCCAAGATTGGATAATACTCAGGCTAATCTATAGTTAAGTTTGAAGATATTACTCTTCTTGTTCCAAGGTAAGATGATTCTATATTAAAAGGAAATATAAATAGACATCAGATATAGTTTAGATATCAGAAAATTATAATGAAACGAGATAGCATATGATTTAAATATATAAATTTATAATAAATTTGTCTAAAAAAGCTATAAACTATTATTAATTGTTAAGCTAAAAATTCAGATTAAGCTAAGTATATTCAAAACTCTATCTAATAATAATTTTATAATATTAAAATAGAGGTAAATATCAACTTGATATGTACAAAAAATCAGTCAGATTCCATGGTTCTTCATATAACTACATCATTGATTATAGTAATATTATCAAGGGTTTCCTCCTTCCTTAACCTGATGAAGTACTCAATTCTATCCATTTTTAAAAGAAAAAACTTTTAATCTAATACAAATATCATTAAGCAATTAATTTAAATTTATAAAATAATAACAATAGGTTAATGTTGCTTTCGTTCTAGGTTTGGATTAACCTTTAAAATATGGTAATACTGTTCACTCTTATATAGTCATGCAATTCAAAAAGGAATAAAGAAGTTAAATTAAGGTGAATATTGACCCTGAAGAAAAGAAGGATGATAAATTAAAAGAGCTTGAAGAAGAATATGAAGGCTGTTTGTATGAAATTGCTGGTTAAATATTTAAAACTCTTTGTAATAACATTCAAATTATCATGCCTGCTGGTTTCTAGAGGTAAATACATAAGAATTTAGATGAATAAATTAAATTTTAAATTGTATAATTTAATAAAATAAAATAGCTATGATAAATAAAATTGCTTAAAGTGTACTCTTAAAACCCATCAAGGTTTATTATTCCCTATGAGAAAGAGTTTGATCTTTATCTATAAGCCTGTCATTCATATTCAAATCAGTGAAATAATAAAAGTTGAATTTAATAGAGTAAATATTTATTTTAAATTGCAATAATAAACTAAATCCTTTAATTTTTTATCAGATTGGTAATGCTACTTTGAATAAGCTATTTGATGTTAAAGTCTTTACTAAGACTACCACACCTCAATTCTTCGGTTTTGAAAGAAAAGAATTAGATGGTCTCCTTGAGTATTTTAAGTCTAAAAATATTAAGCTTACATTCGATGAAACTAGTTAAGTTCCTACTTTTGAAGATGACGATGAAGAATTCACCGATTCTGTCTCTGAAGATGAAAAAGAAGTTGAAGTAAATAAATTAGAATAAATAATAAAAATTTTCAATATTTAATTATAATTAATAGGGTAAGAGAACTCAAAGAAAAAGTGCTAAAAGAGCTAATAAAGCAGTTAAAGGATAATCTGGATTACCCGTTGAAGATGATGACGAAGAGGAAGATGAAGATTTCGATGCTGATGAATTTGAAAGTGAAGATGACGAGGAAGAAGAGGAAGAAGAAGATGAAGATTTTGAATAATGATTAAGTTAAATAAATTATAAATGTAAAAATTTAAAGTGTTGTATTATAATGTGTAAATATTTGTAATTATCTTATAAGCAAGAATTATTTGATATTTTTAATTAACTTTTCTTTTTCAATATTTATTCTAAAGAAAATTACTTTATAAAAATCAATAACATTTTTATAAATAGAGGTTATGGTTTAAGTTAAAGTTCTTATAACTCATTACTAATTGTTAAATTATTTGCTTCAAAAAAAATGTTTTAAGAAGGATTATTTATCTTGATTTTTTGTTTGCATCATCATCATTTTTTTGGAATAAATGAAATTTACCATTCAATAGGAGATAAAAATTATTATTAATCTATTAAGTTAGAAAGCTAGTTTATTATTATGCTTCGTTCAGCTTAAAAACCTTAACCGTTTATTAATTTAATTATTTTTCTATTTTGGATTCTTTTAAAGAAATAATCATAATTTTTTTCAATATTTAAAGATTTCTAATACAGGTTATCATTAAAATTTAAATTAAAAACTGTATCCTTTCAGAGAATTATAATCAAAATCATATTAGCTAGTGCTTGAATCCTCTTGAAAAGTATCTAAGTTTTGCAAATCAATAAGTACTTAACAATTATATCTAGTAAGTGTTTTTATGCAAAATATTCTACTTCAAAAAAATTTTAATTGCTTAATCTTATAGATTTTAAAAATTATAACAATTTAATCTACTGAAGATATTAACTGCTTAAATATTTGTAAATTAATTATTTAAAAGGCTTGGTCGAAGATATATTCAATTGAATAATCCTGAATTTTATTTAAGATTTTCAGATTATCTATCATTCTTGATGTGTCATATGCGTCTTCGCAAGAAATTTCTATGACTTTTAAATTTTTTATGTAAAATAAGTATAATAATAGTTCAGTGTTCTTAAAATAGAATACCTATATGATGCTAGATTATTTTTCCTAATAATATAGAGTTTCATCTAAATACAATGATATGAGTGAACTAGCAAAGAGCATTGGCTAACTTTACATACTGATCTAGTAGTAAGAGTGTAATATGATTGTGCAATTAAATGAAGAAAAATGAAAGAAAAGATTAATGTCATATAGGTAATGATAAGGTTTAGTGCGAAATCTGTGACTTGACGTCAATTACATATTTCGTCTCTAATTAGTATGTAAAATATATCATCGGTTGATACAAATAATATTTATTTTGTTCTAAAAAAAGTTATTTTGAAACAATAAAGAAAATTAAAAAAAGTAATTACAATTACCTTAAAAAAGAGAGAAACAACAAATACCATCCCAAAAAAAAGCAAAGTTAAAATGGAAAGAATTACTGATCTCAACGGCCAAATCGTCTGCAACGAAACTGGTGAAAAAGATTACTACACTGTCACTGATAATAGAACTGGTAAGCATGACAAATATTTTACCATCTACAGTTTCAACTTAGTTTTAAGATATCCTCTACTTTTTTACTTCCTCTACTTTCTCTCTTAAACTAAGAAAATATATTTTCTACTTATTCTCCTTCATAAATAGGAGTAGAGAAATGAAAACAATAAATTACTTTGCTACAATATTCTTAAAATTAAATTTAATAAATGAATAGGTAAGACTTATGAAGTTCCTATTAGATTTTCCAGAGAAGGAAGATATATTATGGCCAAGGATATTGGTAAGATTAAGGATGCAGAAGGCAATGTTCTTCGTGTATATGATCCTGCCTACATGAACACTATTGTCAATGTAAATATAAGCTTATTTATTAAACCTTTATTGAGGATAGGATAAGATTGTTTAAATCAATTTATAGGCTATCTATTCATATGGATTAAAGCTTCAATTCATAAACAAGAATCTTAGAAAGATTTAATATTCCTTCTTACATTTAAAAATTTATAATTTAAAATACTAGACTTCAAAAATTTGTTATATTGATGGTGATGAAGGTATTTTGGAATATAGAGGTATTCCCATTGAATAGTTAGCTGAAAAATCAACCTTCTTGGAAGTTGCTTACCTCCTCATTTATGGAGAATTACCCACCAAGAATTAATTCGAAGAATTCAATAACAAGTAAGTTTCTTCTATTATTGTTTCTTAGAATTTCTTATTTTTCATATACTACCTACCTCATAAAATGATTACTCACTGGTTATGGTAGAGTGATTGTAAATTTTAAAAGCCTCAACTTAGAAAAATAAGTTGTTTACAGCAAAAAATAGATATTGTTAAAGAAAGGTTTTTCATATCTTCAAATCAATTTTAGGATTCAACTATTTGAAATAAGCAAGAAGGTAGAATAGAGTTAATAAAGATAGTCTTTTTTCAAATATTCTTTTGAGTCTACTTTTTAATTTGAAGTCTAAAACATTCAGTATTAAACCCTTCAATAATAACAATAAAATATTCTTAATTAATCAATCACTAAACAATAAAATCAAAGCAATTATTTCGCATTTAGTTTACAAGTAAAAGTATCAATTCAATTATCTTTTCACACATTAAGAGCATCGATGACGGTCATGATGAATAATAAACTGATGATAACCATTTAAATTTATTTACTACCAATAAAATTAATTAATAACATTAAAAAAATCATCAATACTTTTTACAAACTTTTCTTTTCAAATATTCAATTATTTTTATAGTGGAAAGAGAAATTCCATTTTTGGAATAAGAAGATTAATAAATACTTAATTACAAATAGGATTCATGGTCACACTTTCTTGCACACTGATGTTTAACAAATGATGAAGCACTTCAGATACGATGCTCACCCTATGGGTATGCTCATCAGCACTATTGCTGCCTTATCTACTTTCAGACCTGGTTCTAACCCTGCTTTAGCTGGTCAAGAGATTTATAAGGACTTGAAGGTTAGAAATAAATAAATCTTCCGTATCCTCGGTTAAGTTCCAACTATTGCTGCCAATGCTTACAGATCTCGTATTGGTAGAAATTTCAATAATCCTTCTGGTGATCTTCCCTACGTTGATAATTTCCTCTTTATGATGGATAAATTAAATGAAAATAAATATAAACCTCACCCCAAATTAGCTAGAGCTTTGGATATCCTTTTCATTCTTCATGCTGAACATGAAATGAACTGCTCAACTGCCTTTGTTAGGTATTTATTTAGCATTTAAATCATGAAAGTATATACTAATTATTTATTTTTTTAATCAATTTATAGACATTTGGCTTCATCTGGTGTTGATATTTACTCTTGCATTGCTGGTTCAGCTGCTGCTCTCTATGGTATATATTTAACTTATTTTTTGATTTATTAGCAATAGAATATCCAAAAGATAGTATTTAATATTGTAGCTTGAAATAATATTTTTCAAAGTTGACTAAATTTAATTATTTTAATTTTATAGGTCCTAAGCATGGTGGTGCCAACGAAGCTGTCTTGAGAATGCTTGAATAAATTGGTGATGTTAAGAACATTCCTTCCTTCATTGAAAAGGTTAAGAATAGAAAGGCTTTACTTTTCGGTTTCGGTCACAGAGTATATAAGAACTACGATCCTCGTGCTAAGATTGTTAAGAACACTGCTTACGAAGTCTTTGAAATTTGTGGTAAGGAACCTTTGATTGAAATTGCTATCTAATTAGAAAAGATTGCCTTGGAAGATGAATTCTTTATCAAGAGAAAATTGTATCCCAATGTCGATTTCTATTCTGGTGTTATTTACAGAGCTATGGGTTTCCCCACTGATATGTTCCCCGTTCTCTTCACTATTCCCAGAGTTGCTGGTTGGTTAGCTCACTGGGTCGAATACCTTGACGATAAGGAAAATAACATCATTAGACCCAGATAACATTACGTTGGTTATGCTAAAAGAGATTATGTTCCTATGGATTAAAGAAAAGAAGTAATAACATTATTTTAAATAATACTATTAAAATTAACTTTAAAAATATTTTTTTATGAAATAATTAGACTAATTTCAACTTAGAAAGCTCTAAGAGTTCTACCTCCAAGAGAAGAGAAGCTGGTACTTCTATTGTTTTGTGAGAGAAATATTGATTGGATTAGGATCTAATAATAAATATTTAAAAATAAATTATATAATATAATACTTCTTTACCTCATTCTTTTATAAAATAAATGTATCTCTTCATTTTTTGATTCTATATACTGTTTAATGTCCTCTACTATTCAACAATAGCAGTCACTTACTCACTTACTCACTCATAACTTAATAATTATTATTTAACCAACTTATTCTATCTATGTCTCCATCTCGATTGTGTTTTGTTTTTAAATTTTATTAAAAATAAATAAAAAACTTTTAAATATTTGCAACAACAAATAAATGTAAAAGGATAGATCCTTACTTTTTTTACATAATAGAGAGAAAAATATTGCCATTTTATATTGCTTAAAAATTATTTTGAAAGGGAAGTTTAACCAAATTATACAATTCTTTAGAAATCTTTAACTTTAAGATGATTAATTTTAATTTAATAATTTAATTAAAGATTGATTTAATAATATTTTACAAACTTTAAGAATACACACATTTATAATTACAGAATGTAAAATATTTAAATTAAATTTCCCTGAGCTTTTTCAAGATAAATCTAACTTGGGAATAATGACATAATTTAATTTATTAAACCAGAATGGCAAAACTTCTGCAATTTGATGAGCTTGAGCAATTAATTCTTTTATAATTTAATAAATATCTTATCCACTATGATTTAAGTTAAAATAATTTACATTCTCCTTCTTTGTATCTGTTAGGATTTTTGAGTAATAAGTTTCCGTACATTTGTAAACAAAGAATTTTATTGTAATTATCAGCCTTGAAAATTAAAAAGTTTTTGTGATTTTAAGTTTGGAATAATAAATAAAAAAATTACTTCTCCAATCATTTCTAAAGCTTATTTGAATAATCCTTCAGCCTTTTCAAACTATTAATAAAAATTTAATGATGTGATATTTTTATTTAAAATAATTGTAATAATAAGTATATACATCGTTGAAGTTAGTGCAGAAGACACCAAGAGTAATTAAGCATCTTTCAATATTATTAGGGTCAACGTTTTCGAAGAATTTCAAGGCATACTTAAACCAGAAAGTAGCTTCCTATATAATTAAAATACATTGTTAATTAAAGATAGTTGCTAATATTTAAAAAATTACTAATCTCTTTTGAGGGCTAGTGTGGAAAATAAATTCCTAAATATTAATCAATGGAATACCACATTCTTACTTTGTCAAGATCATGTTAGTATTAGGATCCTATTTTTATTAAAATAAATATTATTAATTATTATTCTAATTTAGCAAATAAAATTTACAAATTTCTTGTAATCAGAAGGGATAATCTTTTCCTAATCTAACAATTATTTCAATTAAGTTCTCTAAGATAGCTCATTAATTTAATCTACGTTTTCAATATACCAAATAGCTTTCTTGAAGAGAGGAATGACATTATCAAAATCAGCATCGATTTACTAGAAGGTATAGATAGGTTAATCCTACTTAGTGTGATGGGAGTGAGCATCTTCCATATCGTCAACATCTTCAAGATCTCTGAAGTTAGGGTGCTTGTGCCACCAGCAAGCAACGGCCAAGTTATTTAAGGCATAACCTCTTAATAAGGGATTGGGATCTTGGATAATGCAATCTCTAAGACGTTTCTTAGCATCTACAAAGTTACCTCTCAACAAATAAGCTGTCTATCAAAATAAATAAAACTAATTTTAAGTAAAATTTTTATAAATTAATGATATTGTTTGTTACTCCTAAGTTGAAAGTGAATATCTTTTAATAAGCAGGAGGAATGTTCTTCTTTTCTTTTTCACTTAAGAGAGCTTTACCTAAAATAATAGACTATTTTAAAAAAATAATAATCAATTATGTAATTGAAGTGATTGAATATAAATCCAAACCTTGTTCAAGTTGTATTTCAAGCAATGTAAAAATAAGTTATTATATTCCTTGTAAATTAAGGTTTCATTAGTTGATTTTTTCTAAAGAATTTCGATAATTTCTTCTAAAGTATTCTCAGCTTCTTAATATCTTTTTAATTAGATTTGATTATTTATCATCCTATTATTTTATTGAAAGATATTTTAATAATATAAATGTAGAATTTTTGGAGAAAATTTAAAGGTTTAAATAAACGAATATCCTCTTCAGTCTACTTATGATCTAATCTACTATACATCAATGATTTAATAATAATCAATCATTTTTCAACAATATCATTTTAATATCTTTATATCATTCCTTTTCTTCAAAAACTCTAATATAAGTAAACTAACATTCTTTTCTAGTGTTCTCATTTTTATTTATTTATTTTTAATCATCATGATTATGATCATTTTTATATTAAATCATTTAATTTGTAATTATAATCCTACTTTTTAAGAACTAAAAGATGATCTGATGAGTCTGATTATCCAGATTTCTTGATTGATTCAATAGTCCTTCTGAAGAATTCATGAGAAATTCTAAACTTTCCTTTATTGTAGAATTGCAATGCCTTCTTATATTCTTCAATAGAATTCATAATTTATTAATCTTAAGGACTGATTTATTCTTGATTAAATTCAGCATTATGATTATGGTCATGATCATGATGTTCATGATCGTGGTCATGTTCATGTTCATGATCGTGATCGTGATTGCAATCCTTAGTGTGAACATGAACATGTTGATTGCTATGATCTGCATGTGAATGTTAATGCTATTTTGAACTTTAACAGAAGTTAAATTTCATTAAAGATGAAAGTAGCTACTAATTATTTCTTTGAACTAACTAACCTTTAGAAAAGGTCTTCAATAATTGAATGGAATTTCTTAAAAACATTTATGCTATGTGATTATTTTCGATGTTCTTTATGAATTACTTTAAGTTTTATCTCCTTCACTAACTATAGTAAATCTAAATTAAAGTAAAAATGTTGCTTCTTTAATTATGTTTTGTATTTTTTGATTAAAATTCAAAGAAATTTAATTCGCTCTTTTCATACACCAAATAGATACTATGTTTTGAGATCAAAAACATAAAGATAATTCGAGAAATTAAAATCCAAATATCTTTACATATTTTTTCTGAATTACTACTTATGATATGATTTATCTATAGATCTCATCTACTTAATCCACTTAAAGTTATAAGTATTGAATAACTTTGATTCAGTAATCAAATTCCAATATTTATGAACTAATAATAGAAAGAAAAAAACAAAATTCAACAAAATCTCAAATAATTATGCAAATTAAATTGATTAAATTTAATATTTTTACTACATCTACAAATTACATAGCAACTTACTGTTTTGTTTATTTGAATTTTTAAATTTCAATCTACCTTTTTTGCAGGTTTATGTTTATAATTACTCTCTTATAATATTTGAATTAATTATTTATTATAATCTTTAAAATTAAATCATGATTTTAGGTATTTTAAAAGGTAAATAAACTAATATTCATATTATTTATTCTATTTCAATAGTCCTTAAAAATAATTTTTTGACCCTACTTTAATTTAAATTGACTAGAATCTTTTTTTGTAGAGGATTTAGTTTATATTCAATTTAAAGCTAATTAAATTAGGGCTTATCATGATGTTATAATAATTCAATCATGATGACTGCTTGGTATTATTTTATACATACTAACATAAATCTAAATCATCGAGATAGGCAAGTTCCTAAAATGTCTGTACTTCTTACTATTATTGATTGAAAGGACATAATGGAATTGAGTCTATTTAATGACTTTTATTTACCATTTATTTTTATATTTTTAATAGATGACTGCTGGTATTCAATTATCCAGGTTATTAAATATTAAGATAGTTTTAATTATAGTTTTGGATCTTATTGTAATCGCCTATATTTTAATTTTAATTACCTTTTAATTATTCTTCCTTTTTTAAAAATTTTTCTTATTTAGTAACTTTTTATACTATCTTAGAATTTTAATCTGAAGGCTCTAATAAAAGCTTAGGTTTATAGTTTACATAATTGATATTACAATACTACTAGAAAGGCTTAGATTAAAGTAATTTAAGGTGTTAAATATACTGATTTACTTTTGCTTAGAATGTAAGAGATTCACTCTAAAAAAAGGTTGCCTTCGGTGATGGTATATTTTAGTTTAGGGGAGTTAATTATTATGATTATTTTTTAATTTTATTATTTATAACTGGACTAGCTTCAATTAATAAATGTTGATTTCTTTGGTTAATAGTTTTTATAGTGAATTACTTTATCAAGTTTATCTTTAATTAAGTGTGCGCTGGAAGAGGTTTCGGCTTAAGATCATTGAAGTGATTTGATAATGATCTTTTGCTATTTCTTTATGTTAATTCCATTGTTTCTTCATTTTCTTTGGCTTTTTAAATGTTTAATCTCTTGGATTATTTATTACTATTATCTCTTTGTGTTTTTAAACTACTCTTTTAAAAAAGGCTATAAGATTTTAATCTAGTTTTTTATATTTCTTAAAAGAAATTTTCAGAATTTTGAAATGGATTAAAATTTAGCTAAGTTGGTGATATTAATCCATTCTCTTAGGATTAATTTACATCACTTTTATTATGTAGAAGTTTTTAAATTTAAATATTTTTTTTATTTTAAACAATATTATCTGTATTAATTTCAACATTATCATCTTTTTCTTAAATTTCTCTCTTTAGATGATTAGAATACTTTAATTTTTATTAAATCTATACTTCTTTTCTTGAATTTTATCCACCTACATTTATAATTATTTGCTTATTCATATTATTCAACAAATTATTAATTTGTTCTACTTTTAAAGTTTTCTCAACTAAATCCTTCGTTTTGTGTAATCTAACATCATTCGAATCTTATATAGGCCTGTCAGTTTATGAAGAAGTATTAAAATTCTCATATGATTTCTATTCTCTATTATTCAAAGAGGATTAAGATTTTCTAATTCTAATTTACTTATCTTCATCTTCACTTTACTACCTACAGCTCTTTTAAGCATATTAATCTTATTTTGATTGTGGAAAAACAATATCAGGGGAAAAAACTGATTGGGTTCTATTCTTTCTTAAATTCAGAAATATCTTGACTTTTTATTCTGTCATATTTATGGAAATGTAGGATTGTTTGACTACTTTAAATTCTATATTTATTATACTTTTATAAAGAGGTATGTTAGTATTCAAAAAACTGGAAAATTAACTCAATTTATTAATGTTAATCTTAACTTATTGAGAAACTAATATTAATTAATTTTTATTATAAAAGTAGAATCAATCAAATTAAACTTGGTTTAAGTTTATGCATTAAAATCAGATGCTAAAAATATTTCTATCAATATATTAGATTTTTGAAATATTTTAATCAACAATATTTTCAATATATTTCATTTTATAGCAAAATATTATAGTACCTTCTACAATATATTTAATTAAATTATAACTCGACTCAACTAAATATTAAAATGTTTCTTCAAAATTCTTTAAATAAACAGTTGATTATACATCAATATTTTGCATAGTTAATTTCATTTTTCCTCTAGTCTTAATGTTAATCTTTTAAGATAAATTTATAATTTACTTACAGTAAAATAGATCATTAAAGGGAATAATAATTTTATTTAGGTAGTCTAGTCTGATAAAAAATAATTTAAAATATTACAAATTAAATTATTTATTTATTGCTTAAATCATTTTCTGAACTAAAATGTAGGAATTTTCCAAATCTTAATCTCCTTAATCTCTGATATTCATTAATTAAAAAAATTCATTTTGATTAGATTATTTATTTTATTATTCAAAGATTTATAATCTATTTAATTTATTTAATATTAAAAGTTGCTGAGATAAATTGAAAATCTAAAACTTTAACTACAAATAGGAGTAATCTATAAATATCTATCATTTACCAAAGTCAATTTTCTAATAATTTTAAGTTTCAATCTAAACTTAATAAAAAGTAGTATTATATTTTTCATATTTTGTTAACACTTACAAATGATTCTTTGAATCAACATTAAAATTTCTAAATTAAGATTACTTGGATTGAATTTTGTTAGTGGTAATTAATTCTATTACCAAATATGAACTTATTATTATTCTTTTATTTTAAATGATATCTAATTAGAATTTATAAAATATATCAGCAATTGAAATTAATTAATAATGTGCTTGCTTTTGCTTTAGAATCTATAGAATAAAATAATAAAATTTGCAATTCTGAATAATAATATTCCAATAATTTTATAATTTTTATAAACCCTTTACTAACTACTACTTTAATAACTAAGATTAGCTATAAAAAAAAGTCTGAAAATCTTAAATGCTTTATAATTCCTCAATTTATTACTACATAGTAAAAAAATAAATTTGTGCGAGTATCTTTTTTTGAATAAATAATCAACTATCCTTTTATTAAAGTTATTTATTTATACCTATATTAATTCAAAAAATGATATTCTATCAAGCTAACTTAATATTTTTTAGAGTGTATTTAAACTAATCTTGGATGTAGTAGAAAATTGCAACAAATAAAATGATGATTTTGTGAAGAAAGTAAAATCCAATCGCTTGCTAGCTTGCTTTTATAACATAGAGAGATGATGATGAATTCAGAATGTATGAAGGGAAGAATTACTAACAATCATATCATAATTAAATGCGAATACAGAAAGATAAATAAGATGTAATGCATGAGCTATATTTTATTTCATCTCTTTGCATATTTCAATTGCAAGTGAACTCATAATATTAATCTTTTATCTTCTCTCATTCAATCCAATATGCACTTTTAATATTTAACTTAATCTTAAGCTGCTAACCTACTACTTTATTATTCATATAATTAAAAAATATTTATAAATGAATCAAATTAGTTAAATAACCCCTCCTATCTTTCTCTCATTACTACTCCTTTACCAATATTCTATTCCTCTATTCTAAATAATAATTAGGAATCATTCTAAATTTAATTATCTCTTTACTTTTGTTTCAAAATTTCTAAATTATCATTTAACAACTGCTTTCCAATTATTTTGACAATTACTACTATCTATCAATCAATGTTTAAAGTTTTTTGTTTATGCCAATCTTAAATCGTATTAAATTTGCCTCATTTTTATATTATATTAATTGCTTGTTATTCACTAGGAACATTTTATTAATAACCTAAGTAAAATTATCTTCGCAGTTTGTTATATTCTTGTTAAAGTATGTATTATTTAAGTGATTAGTAGCTAATAGAATGAGAGCTAGATGAGGAGAAAGGATAAAATATTAAATAGGAAAGATAGGGATGTTAAGATTATTACAATCAGAGTTTGTGAGGAGCAACATAATCGAGAGGGAATTCGGTGGCAGTGAGGTCTTGGTTTAATTCAGGGAATCTGTAATTCTTATTGAAAAGTTATTAAGAGAGATTTCTCCAGATACCAGGCTTTTGTTATTTAATACGATTTCTAACATAAGCACCATCAGCATTGTTGGAGCAGATGATTTCAGTGTAGAGTCTTCTGGGGATGGGAGTGGTGTAGGCGAACCAGCAGGTGAAGGGGAGGACAACACTCATTAAAGAGAATAAGTTTCTGTAACCACTGTGACCTCTTCTAACCTTACCGGTAAGCATATGAGAAATACCGAAGGCAACAGGGAAGCAGTATAATGGGACATAAGAAACACCATACATGCTGACTTCGTGCAAGTTCTTGAATTTCAATAAACCTTCAGGAGACAACTTTTCGTCCAATAAGCAGTCCAAAATACTGTAGTAGTCTTCATAAGACAAAGAGATATCTTGTCTATCACCGTTACCCCAAAAATGATAATTGTTATCCATTTCTTTCTATCTATTTATTTATTTTCCTTTCTTTCACAAACAATTTATTTAAGATGAAAAACCTTTATCTTCTTATTCCCTTAATTAAAATTAAATGAAAGAAAGATTCTTTAATCATATTTTTTTTCTCTTTATTTTTTCTCTCTTTTCCTTATTTATTTTTTTCAGCTCTCATCTTATCTTCTTTATCTATCAAATTATCTTTCTTCTTGTATTGAAGCATGTATGCAAGCATGCAGACATATACTTATTTATTATTTATTGAATTTGTTCAAGTATGTATGCCTTCATTTTTGCATGATATTTGCTGAGCTTATAATCAAATAAGATCTTTCAATGTTGTTTATTTGATGCTCTACCAAGCATATCTTCTTTATTGATTTTAAGGTTTAATAATTAGCAATGAATATTGTTTTTACAAAGAATAATTTATTATTTAAAGATCTTCAAATTATCTTCTCCTTTTATTTCTAATTCATTCCTTTGTATTATTTTTATTTCATTCAAAATAATAATTAAATATACTATCCGAAGAAGAGTTGGTCCTATTAAAATTTAATAAAAAATATCTTAATATCTATTAAATAAATGTTAAATTATTTTACTCAAAGCTATTTAATTTGTTAAAGTTAGATTATTTTTACTATTATTATTAAATTATATATAAAATATTACATTTGATTACTTATTTAATTACTTTATTTTAAAAGTTTCTTTATTGATTGTATGATACTAATTACATTATCATTCTTAATTATTATGATTCACTTAATAAACAAACTTATGTATTTAAATTTCTATTTTTTTTGATTGTCATTTATTATTTTTAAATATCTTCCTTTCATCTAAATTATAAATTCTTTTAATTAATTACATATTTTCAAATAAAATAATTAAGAAATATCATATAGTTTTTGTAAAATAGAAATAGTTATCTTTATTGTGAAATCCAATATAAATCATTATTTATAAAAGTTAAATAAGATTTCACATTTATTTTTAATTAAATGATATAAAATTAATAATAAGTAATAGCATTTTTAAAGAATAAATCAAATAAAAAGAATGACTATTCCATAAAAGAAAAATTTATTTATTAAAATTAAATAATTAATCCAAATTAAAATCAATCAAATGACACTTAACTATTTAATCAATTTTAGTTGTATAGAAGTTTTATGATTAAATTTTTTAATTTTAGTTTTAGAATTAGAAAAAACTGATTAATTTGGTAAAATAAAGAGATGAGTCTGGAATAATTTATTACTCAAATATGATTTGATTAAACAACTTATGATGTAATTGTTAGCACTAGTATATTTTTTTAAAATATTAGGGTAAATAGCTTTAAAAACTAATAAAGTAAGAAATTTATTATTAAGGAAAATTTGATTTATTTTTGTTAATGAGTAAATAATGTAATAAACTTATTTCATACATATTAATTGGATTATGTATGGATCATTAAGGAATTAAGATTTTAGCATAATCAGCTTTTAAGATTTATTATTTTTCTTAAGATATAAATCTATTTTTTATTTATTTTACTTCTTTATTTGTTTGTTTGATTGATATCTAGCCTACTTAAAATCATATGGAAGAATAAATATTTTCAATTTGAAAAATTAGAAAATTTTTAAAAACCAAAAAACAATCAAATTAAATATTGATAAATTTTATGTATTTTTTAGTATGTATATGTGTTCAGAATTTTTTATTAAAAATATAAAAAGAGTGGTAACATTACATTGCCTTTTCTATTTGAGAATTGATTATACAAATAATATTTTTATCACTATTCTTTTCACTTAATTTAATCAGTTATTTACTAAATTTTCTTAATAATATTATTAGATATTTTTTAAAAATACTTGTTTATTATCTCAGTTATCATATTCTTATGTTATTATGATAATCCATAATTTTCATAATTACAGAGCTATTTTCTTTAACTTACTTACTTTCCTACCTACCCCATGATTTAAAGTATAAATTTATCTAATAATTAATAATATAAAAATTATAATTGCTTATTTTTATTTTTACTATTTATTTTTAACATTATTTAATTCTAATGAATCTGTAGCACTGATTATAAAAACTTAAGAATAAGAAGATCTTCAATCTATTTTATTTTTTTCTTATACTGAATAAAAAAGTTCAAACAATTATTTTTGATCATTAGTAAAAAAACTAAACCTATTTTTAGCTAAGATAAAGTTCAAATTCTTCTTTTTAGTTATACTTTGTTTTAGAGTACTAACAAATAATGAATCTAAAAAATAAGACATGATATTTATAAAGGATGTACAGTAAATGAATTTTAGATAAAATCAGGGATATATACTTTTAGATTAATCTTTTATAGTATTATAACTAAGGGAAAGTTTTGAAGGAAAATAGGATTACAATTAATATGTGGTTTTCTTCTATCCTTAGAAATTTACTAAAATAAAAATCTAAATTATACAGAGAAGTGATCACCTGATAAATAAATTACCAAAATACTTTAAATGAAAAAACTAAGGGAAATTATTGAAGGAAAACCGGATTACAATTAATATGTGGTTTTCTTCTATCCTTAGAAATTTACTAATAAGATAGAGCGATAAATAGTTTGTCAAAATAGTTTAAATGAAAAATAAAAAATTCAAAAAACTACATTCGTTATTCTCTACATGTTTTTCTACTAACTGATAATAAATATAATGCTACCTATGCTAGCAGTTGAACAAAATATTTCTCTTTTGAACATATATCCTTTTCTTATCTCTTCACTTTCTAACATTTTCAACACACTTTAGATTCATCTCTAACTAGGAAAAGCTCAATTTAAGTATGAAGATTTATTTGTTCATCATGAATTTTCTTAGTAATTTCAAAATTATTTAAACGTAAAAGGAGAAGATGTAAATAGAATGAATGATTGATGATATTTTTAAATTTTGAGAAGTCTCGTAGCAATTATTTATTAGTTTTACACATAATGCATAATTTATATTGAAAGTAGGAGATGTAAAAGATATTTTCTTAATTTACAATTACTAATACTGAATTTTTTAATTTTTTTAAGAAAATAATTTAGTAACCTTTCAAGTCCTATTTCTTTAAATTATGTAGATTTATAATAGTTCATTCAGTTAATATGTTTATCTATTCCAACTCACAAAAGTAATTTAATTTTATCTAACAAGGCTAGATTCTAATATGATTATTCTTTAACTAATTACATTACCCTTATATTAACTTTTTAGATTGGTATGGTTAGTTAATTTCTCAAAAATATATCTAAAGGAAATTTGAGAAATATTAGTTTTCGAATATCAGCTAGAAAATTTTGAATTTAGAAAAATCTTGTACTCTAATTTTTGTTTTTATTTAAAGGAAATACGAAAAGGTATAGGAGGTGGCATAAAAACACATCAAATCATAGAAAAGGAATGATCTAATTATTAATTTGATTTTTTTATTTCATTTTTGATTTTAATTTGTTTTAATTGCCATATGATTTTCTTAGTGGGGAGAAAATTCAATCTGAAACAAAGTAATGTCAAATCTAATTGGTATTGACATTTAATAAGAAAGAAATAAAGAATTCAATTTTTTATTATACTTTTTGCATATTCAAATTACATCTAATAAAGTCAGATTCTCTACTAATCATTAATTTTTTTCTTTAATGTAAATAAAAATCTCAAGGAATAACATAATTTAAAAAAATTTGTCTTTATTTTCAGGAAATATATTTTTGTCACCGCGGACTAATTAAATTATAATTTGAATTAAAACAAAAGATTCAAAAATTTAACAGATACGAGTAGAAGATATTTACCAATATTTACTCATAGTTCAATATGCTTGCTTTCCAATTCACGTGAAAAACTAAAATGGATATAAAAGAAAAAGTCACAAACAAAAAAAGTAGGGAGTGTAACTTGTGGTAAGGAATGGGATCCGACTTTTTTTAGTAACTTTGTTTAAAATGGGTGATTATCACCATAGGAGTTCAGATTATGACTGCATTCTTTTAATAAAAGAAATTATACACGCTCGTCAAAAAGATATATTGTGTAAAAAATGTTAATAAATGATTTGATGATCGTGCTATAGGAGGTTTGGGGAGAAAAATAGGTATTATGTTATAAATAGGAATTGGGGGGAATGAATTTGGAACAAAAGCATTCATAAATGAATATCTCTGCTTATGATCAGATATTATTTAGAAGAATAAATGAAATGATTAAACTTGCTTTGATCTTCAAAGAAATAACAAAGAGATCTATTGATTTATCAAATAACTAAACACTTTTAAGTGCAAATCTTTTAATTTCTTTAATCAAATCAAAATGAACTTTTAATTTAATCCTTTTATCAAGTGAGTGGGGGAAATCTAAGTAAAAAAATATCAATTAAAGTAAAATAAACCCCATTCTTTTCATTTTCCATCCTCAACTATTAAGATTTAGTCACAGTTGACAAATTCATTCAAAATTACATACAAATTTTTAATTTTCTTTTATACTTTTTTTGGGGCTAAGATTACCCAATACTAAGTCCTTATTTAAAAAGGATTTGTGATTGAGAAACATTTCTGTAAAAAATATAAATCATCAAAAAACAATAAAAGAAAAAGAATAAAGATTAAAAGAACTTTTATTTTTTTTCAGTCTTAAAACAGCAATGCTAGGTGCTAATTATAAAAAGATCGCACATGCGGAGTACACTGAGCCCAAGGCTGAGTCTGCCCGTTCCTCAGTTATTCGTACATTCGAAGAATTGAGATAATCCCTCTAGTTGAACAGTGCAGTCGCTGAACACAGATAAAGCTAAATGTCCAACAGATAGAGCAGTATGAGTAAGGATCGTAATGGTAATTCTAACAATGTTGGTAGATAATCAATCAACCAATCTCGTAAGTACTAGGAACCTAACTCCTAATATAAGGCTACCGTTCCTGAACCCACTAATGAAACCAATGAAAAGGAACATAAGGTCCAAACTAAGGAGGCAATGGGTATGATGGATGATCACAAAATATCATTAGATGAACTCCGTGAACGTATCCAAACTGATTATCAAAAGGGTCTTAGCAGCACTAAGGCTACTCAACTCAACGAACAATTTGGTAAGACTACTTCTTCTATTTATTTTTATTTTTAATTTTTTTAACATCTTTCAGCCTATCACTTGTGTTTTTAATAACTCAAAAATGAAGAATTTTATCTTGAGTAAACAGATAGCCTATTTATGGAAAGTAAGCTATGGAAAACTCGATCTAAGTTTTATTATTCTATAAGTTCAATTAATAAACTAGGATAACAAATTAATTTTTCATTGGTTGATAGATATTTAGAGTTTTGAAATGCTTAACTCCAAGTTTGTTTTATCAGGAATAATATATTAACCTTATTACTTATATAATAATAGGTGATAACAAGCTTACTGAAAAGGAAAGAGAACCCCTCTGGATAAAATTCTTGAAGGAAGTCTCTAATGGTTTTGCTATCATGCTTTGGGTTGGTGCAGCTCTTTGTTTCTTAGTATACATCTTACAACCTGCTGATCCTTCCAACTTATATTTGGGTATTGTTCTTGTTCTTGTTATCTTTTTGACTGGTTATATCACTTTCTAATAAACTGCTAAGTCTGAAGCACTTATGGAGTCGTTTAAGAATTTCCTGCCATAACAATGTACAGTTATTAGAGATGGTACCAGCAAGTAGATTGATGCTCTCAAGCTTGTTGTTGGTGATATCGTTCAAGTAAAGGCTGGTGAAAAGATTCCTGCTGATATCCGTATCTTGATGTCCAATGAAATGAAGGTAGACAATGCACCTCTTACTGGTGAATCTGAACCTCTTTTAAGAACAACTGAATGTACTCACCCTGAAAACCCTCTTGAAACTAGTAATCTTGCTTTCTTCGGTACCCTCTGTAAGGAAGGTCAAGGAAAGGGTGTCGTCGTCCGTATTGGTGATAACACTACTCTTGGTCAAATTGCTGATCTCTCTTCTTCTGATAAGAAGGTTAAGAGTCCCCTCAGATAAGAACTCGATAGGTAAATTTTAAAAGCATATTATTTAGTAAGAAATAAGGAAGTGTTAGCCAAATAATGAGCTAAATGTGCAGATATCTTTAGATTTTACTTTGACAAATTCAAAAATAATATTGAATAAATCAAAAAAGACATGTATATATTTGCCTATTTCTAATACTTATTCTTTTATAATATTTAATTAGATTCGTTATTATGATTACTATTATTGCTCTTTTCTTGGGTGTTTTGTTCTTCTTGCTTGCCTGGTTACTCATGGGTTACAATATCCTCCAATGTTTAATTTTTGGTATTGGTATCTTAGTCGCTAACGTCCCCGAAGGTCTCTTAGGTTGTATTACTATTTCATTGGCTATCACTGCTAAGACTCTCTCTGAAAAGAATGTCTTGGTCAAGAATCTCGAAGCCGTAGAAACTCTTGGTTCAACCTCTTGTATTTGCTCTGATAAGACTGGTAAATAAATTTTTAAGTTTGGCTCAAAGCTTAATTTAGAATTTTTGATTAGAATTACTTTGTTGAGTTGATTTATTAGCTGTCTGTAAAATTTGGCTAAATTTAAGCAACAGAGTATATGTAATTAAAAATAAATTCATAAAAATAGTCCTAACTTTGCAGTTTTAATAATTCTTAAAAGTAATTAAATACTGGGTAAATTCTTTCTTACAATGAATGAATTGCCTAGGTTACAAAAATTTTTAGTATGCTCCAAGAGAATTTGTGGCTATTAATTTCATCTCAATAAAAAATTAAATTAAAAAATCTAGTCTTTACCAAACAAGATTTTACCAATCGATAACATATTAATTAACTTTATTGCTTAACTAAAGGTACTCTTACTCAAAATGTCATGACTGTAGAACACATGTGGTACAATGACTAAGTTATTAGAGCTAAGAATAAATCTCTCGCTTCTCCCGCTGAAATTGAATATGATGAAACTGAAAAGGGTTTCTAAAACTTGCACTACGCCGCCATGTGCTCTTCTGAAGCTAAATTCGACTTAAGTGAAGTTGCTGATAAAGACAACATTGATTACATTAAGGCTCCAGTTATGGGTGATGCTACTGAAACTGGTCTTGTTAGATTCTATTAATATATTGAAGACATCGAAGCCACTCGTAACAGATTCAAGATTGCTGAACATAAGGGTAAATAATAATATTTCTTTTATAATAAGATTACATTAACTGAGTTCTAATTAGTTTTATTTAGCCTCTTCAATAGATATATATTGGATTCTATTCAATTATATTTTAATATGAGTAAGGTTACATAGATACATACATCAAATCAATACTTAGTTGTTGAATTGATAAAAATATATATTACCTTACTCATAATCGGATTAATTCAGACATCGTTAACATAAATATAAAAAGAATTTTAGTTAGAGTTAATCAGGTTGAATGAAGATAATTTAGAATTGATCAAGATGATGATAGATTTAGCAATCATTTAAAACAGTAATTAATCTCATTATCATTAAAATAAATAGGTTAACCCGCTAGAATGCCTTTCAACTCCACTTGCAAGTTTGCTTTAACCATTGTTGAACAAAGAACAAGTGATTCCGATTACTGTATCTACATGAAGGGTGCTCCCGAAAAGGTTTGGTTGTACTGCTCAAACATCTTGGTTGGTGACCGTAAGCACGAAATTAACTAAGAATGGAAATAGAAGTTCGACAATGTCAATAAGAGATTTGGTAAGAAGGGTGAAAGAGTTCTTGGTTTTGCCAAATTACATCTCTTGAGAGAAGAATATCCTTCTGGATCTACTGTCTTCAATGTCAGCTCTCCTGCTAACTACAACTTCAAGCTTGCTGGTTTCTCCTTCTGTGGTTTAGTTTCTCTTATTGATCCCCCTAAAACAAGAGTTCCCAATGCTATCCTTGAATGTAGATCTGCTGGTATCAAGGTTATCATGGTTACTGGTGATCAACCCCCCACTGCTGCTTCCATTGCCAGACAAGTCAACATTATTCCTCAAAGTGTTAAGACTGTTGATGAAATTGTTGAAAATGAAAATATTTCTTGGGAAGAAGCTGCTGAAAAGTGTGATGCTATCGTTGTTCATGGTGATAAGATTGTTGAGTCCTTATCCAGAGAACAAGAAGAAGGTAAGGAAGAATTCACTTACTTGAGATCTTGGGTAAAGAAGCCTTACTGTGTCTTTGCTAGAACTACTCCTGCTCAAAAATTATAAATTGTCCAAGCCTGTTAAGCTGAAGGTTTCGTTTGTGCAGTTACTGGTGATGGTGTTAACGACTCCCCTGCTATCAAGCAAGGAGATATTGGTAAATATATTAGAAAACTATTTTTCAAAGATTTTATTCTTATTAAATTAACTAACTAAACATAATTTCTAAATTTAAAGGTATTTCCATGAACTTGACTGGTAGTGATGTCACTAAGGATGCTGCTGATATGGTCTTATTAGATGATGATTTTGCTTCCATTGTCATTGGTGTTGAAGAAGGTAGAAAAATTTTCGATAACTTGAAGAAGACTGTTGTCTATTTGTTAACTTCTAATATCCCTGAAATTATTCCCTTCTTGGCTTTCATTATTATCTAGATCCCCTTACCCCTCTCCAATATTTTCATGTTGTGTATTTGCGTCGGTACTGATATCTTACCCGCTTTGTCACTTGCCTATGAAGAAGCTGAAATAGATATTATGACTAGAAAGCCCAGAAAGAAAACTGATCACTTGGTCTCTTTATCTTTGATTACTCACGCTTATCTCTAAATGGGTATGATCTCTACTGGTGCTGGTTTCGCTGCTTACTACACTACCTTGTAATTATTTATTTACTTTTTTTTATTTTTTACTATTATATTTTATAATTTCTAAAAACTCTTTTTCTAATTTATACTATTTTTATACAAAAGCAATTTCTTCGGTTTCACTCCTTCAGGTCTTTTCGGTATGGCTAATATTAGTGGTTATAAGCCACAACCTGGTGATTTCTAATTAGAAGATTTCCCTTCTAATGTTAATTAGGATCTTGCTAAAGCTCTTTTCTCTAATGTCATGTATTTCAACTAGAATTTATATGATGCAGTTGCTAATGCTGGAGCTACATCTTGTACAGGTGTTAAACTTCCTAGTTCTTACACTATTAACTGGTAACTTACTGATGATGGTTAATATGATCTTAGAAAAGCTCTCCTTAAGTGTGGCCCTAATGGTTAATTTGAAACTACCACTACTTGGAACAATGTTTGCAATTTGGATTATAACTCTCCTGTTACTGATTATCCTGTTTGCTACTCTAATGATGCTAACTTCTATGCATAAACTTCCTTCTTTGCTGCTATCGTACTTGTCCAATGGAGTAATGTCTATGCTTGCAAAAGCAGAAAGATGTCTTTCACTACTTCTCCTGTTAATACAGTTATGTTCATGGGTATTCTTGTCGAAACCATGCTTTGCGTTTTCCTTTTCTACACTCCTGGTGTCTAAAAGGTCTTCGGTGCCCGTCCTCTTGAATTCTGGTAGTTTGGTATACCGGGTCTTCCTTTCTCTATGATGTTATTACTCTGGGAAGAATTTAGAAAATATCTTCTTAGAACTAGCAGATGGTTTAACAAGTTCTGTCTTTGGTGATTTAACTTATCCTAAACTATCCTCCCCTGTGAATTTCATAGAAAAGGAAAAAAATTTTAACTCAATTAATCTTCTGAATCTATTAATCTAATTTTTTTATTAATCTGATATCCTTAATCAAAGATGCAGAAGGGTAGGAGATAATTTATTATCTTACTTGAATGATATAAATAGTTGTTAACTATCAATCTAATTAATAATTAACATAATATATATCTCTTTTGTCAACCTATCTTTCATCATCATATAACAAAGTTATATTCATATTGTATTTCATCTTATCTTAAGTATTAAAATTTTTATTACCTCTCTCAGTTTAACTATTATTGTATCAATAATTTAAATTTAATCATTTCCATTAAATTTACAAAATGTTTATTTCTTAATCAAAATGCAAAATCTATTGATGAAGTTTGAATAAGTAAGTGTTAGTTTATTAAAAAGATCTTCTTTCTTAATAAAATACATTTGTAATTACAATAAATTAAATAATTAAGAATTTGGAATACTTATTAAATATAGATATAGGATAGAAGTAAGAAGTAAGGTATCTATGCAAGGACTACAGGTAACAAAATAGTCAAAGCTATTAAATGTATCCAATTTTTAAAAATCAAATTTCAATTAAGTTTTCCATAAATTAGAGCTAGTTATTTTAATAAATATATTAGTATTTGGAAAAGTATGTATTAATTTGAATGTTTGTAGAATTAGGACTATAGACAAATAAAAAAGAAGTAATAAGGAGATACATATTTAACTCTATCTATTGTATGAAGAGATAAAGTTTATTTCCAAATTAATTAGGTTCCTTTTCTATATATAATTGTAAATTAGAGGTAGAATAGAAAGAATAGATTAATAACTTTGGAATTATAAATAAATGTAGATTTAGTGCAATAAAAATAAACTCGATATATAAATAACAAATTCTATCATGATATTTAAAGAAATACTCTTCATATCGTATCTTCAATAGCATCCATTAAATCTTGAGCTTTTTTTATTGAAAGATTAATTTTTTTCTCCAATTTCATAAAGTTATCTGTATTAACTTGAGTGGAGTTCTTTTCATATCCAAATGCTACAGTAATGTACTCTTTATAAACGGATTCCATTTCTTTTTTCATCTCATTCAAATATTTCATTTCGTTTTGAGCTATTTTAGATAAAGAAGGCTATGATGAATTCAGCTATGAAGATGGTGGTCTAGGAGGTAATTATCCTTTTTGTATGCTTATAGAGAAATCATTTGGAATTTATTTTGGTGTTTTATCTTGTTAAGTGCTTGAACGGAAGTTACTAGAGAACTTAGTTGAATTAGAGCCTGAAGCATCAGACAATGAATTAGAACTTTGGTTTACAGTAGAAGCTCTCTCAACTAAATTCTAAATTTCGTTCATACGTGCCTATGTTGTAGGATTCGAATGATTTCTCATTAAATCGAGTTATGCATTAAGCTTCTATATTTCTTACAAACCCAGCTCACGTTTTTCTTATAATTATTTTATAGTTTTTTCTTAAATAAAATTCTTTTCTCTAAAATCTTCTATTTGTTATTCTAACTCCTTGACCTTATCTTCCCATTTCTTTAAATTTGAAGTGCATTCTTAAAGCTATATTTCAAGGTTAGTTATCTTTACATCTTTTTCAAGTGTTAATTTAGTCAATTCTTCCTTTACATTAGTCTTTGATCTCAAGCTAGATACTTCCTCTTCTAAAGCATCTAACAGTTTATTTTTTGCCTCTAAATCCTTTGCATTCTCCAGCTTTTTCTTATTTAACTCTTCTTAGAGTTCCTTTACCTTGTCTTTAAGGCTTTTCATTTTATTCTTTTCTTAAATTCTCTTTTCTTCAAGAACTTTGAGACGCTAGAGATTCTCATGATTAGATTCTATCTATTTTTCTAAATCAGCTTATGCTTCTTATAATTTCTATTCTAATTTTTTTATATCCTTGGAAGCTTAATCAATCTTCAGCTTTTCTTATCTATCTTTATTTTCCAATTCTTTTTCTTTGAGGTATTTATCTTCACGAGTCTTCTTTAACTCTTCTTATAATTTCTAATTTTCATCATTTTACTCATCTAATTCCTATAATAGCTCCTCTATCTCTTCCTTTTATTTTTGGACTTCTTCAGAATAGATATTCTATACATTTCCTATTTCATTGCTTAAATTACTTTTTTCTTCCTTAATCTATTTTAATTGAGATTTTAGGTTTTCATTTTCAGTGAATAGTTCTTAAAACTACTTTGAGAATGAAGCAAGTTTATCTTCAAGTAAAGCATTTCTACCCTTTTCATCTGTCAACTTTTGATTGATTTCAATGAAATCCTTTTCAAGTTATTTCTTCGTTTCATTTATTTTTTCTATTTTAAACATTAAATAATGTCAATAAATATACTAAAGAAAAGCTTAAGTTGTTTGTGATAATTAGCTAAATTAACAAACAAATTTATAAAATAGTTCTAACAAATATTTAAACAAGTGAATAAGATATTGTTACCTTTCTCCATATATATTTGATCAATTTGCTTTTATTTATTAACTATTTGACCTTCATAATTGTTTATGAGGTCTCTGTTATTATTTTCTGCCATATTTTTCCTTTCCTAATATTATTTCATGGTTTACAAAAGTAATTCCATTTGTTCATTAAATTAAGCTAAGCTATCCCATGTATTTACACAAAGCTCTTCAAGAGTATATTCTTCTTCATCTTCTTCTTCCTCCTCTTCTTCTTATTCATCTTCTTATTAATCTTCATCCTCTTCATCTTCCTCATCATTACCTTCTTCTTTTTATTGTTTATTCTTCTTTTTTTCTGCTTTCTTACTTTCTTTAGCAACATCTCTCTTTATCTACTCCTTATCAGTTACTTATTTGTCTTCTAAAGCTAATTTCTCTATGAATGCAGCTGTATCGTCTTTTAATTAATCAAATAAGTTTCTCAAATGCTAAAGTTCTTATTCATTTGTGAACATTAAAATTTCTGAGTCTGCTTTGAGATAGATAGTAGTTTTTTATTATGGTTCAGGGTCTTACTCTAAATTCCCATTCTATGCTTATGTTTAGTTGTTTTCATTTCCTGAAGCTTACTCTAATTTTTATTTAAGGTGCTCATTCTACTTAGTAGTAAATTCCATATTCTGCTAGAGCTAAATATTTTTAGATAATTCAATATTTAGTAATTTGTTTAACTCGAGAAGCTAAGAATTCAATTCATCATATTCTTAGATCTTGCTTCTGAGATTAGTTTCTAATATGACTACTTTCTCAGTATATTCTTCATTCTATTCTAAGATGGGTTGTGTTTCTTTTTTCATTTTTATGACATACTAATCATATTTTTTAATAATATCTACTAAATCATTCACTTTAAGCTTGTTGAGATCTCCTATTTCTATATTCTTATCTTTTCCAATAATTTCATCAAAAGCTGATGAGTTTTTCTCCTATTTGACTAGCTTTTTAAAGACATTCATTTTGATTGCTCTGCTATATCTACTTTTTATTTACTAAAAGAAGTCCCTTCAATCAAATTAAACTTTATTGAGAAGAGTTGATTTTTTGTTATAATTTTTTATTTTCTGAAATAATCTTATTTAAAAATAATTATTATTATCATAACCTTTTTGATCAACTATACAAAATTAATAACATTCTCAAAGTATACGATCTCAATAATGTGCTTGCACACTTCTTTCTATTTTATTTTTTCTGATAAACAAAATTACCTATTTTACTATCTTATCATAGATAGTTGTTAGCACCATTAAAATAACGATTGAAAAAAAGCAATAGTTTCAACAACTAAATCAATAATTTATTGTATTATTAAATGTCAAGTGAAATAAATCAAATATTAATATTATATTATTTAAATAACCTCCAAAAATATATTGTATCTTTTGCCTATTTCACTATCTTTCTATTAGCATTTAGATAAATGGTCGTTAATCCAAATAATATTTATTTTATAAATACTATACATAAGTTAAAACAATATCTTTACCAAAAATTATGATCAATAATAAGTTAAATATTTTATTTTTAAGTGCTAATAAATTATTACCAAATCTTAAACAAAAAATATAAATTAATAAAAAATAGTAGCTTTATAAAATCAAATCTTTAATTTTATATTTAAATGTTAAATATATAATTTACTTTAAAAGTTAAAAATTTTAGAAAACAAATAAAACTGAAGCTTCGTTACCTGATTTAGCAGGATTTTCACAACTTTATTAATTCTACTTATTTAAATGACATAATAATTAAATTATTTTACACCTTAAAATATTAGCAAATAAGTAATTAAAAATAAAAATTAAAAAAGATATTGATTTGAAATTAAGATTTTAATTATCCTCTACTTTTGATTAAGGCTTAGCTGTTAAATTCTCAAAGTTATTTAAAGATTTGAAAACTAAATTTCAAGAACTCTAAATAAAATAGGAAAATAAACAAAATAATTTGGTATTAAAACAATAAATCTATATAGGTTAAGATTATTAATACATACTTTAAAAAATGCCCATATTATATATCCATTTAGGAGGATGGTGCATCTTTTCTTAAATGAGAATATATTTTATTTCTAAAAGTTAAAATCATAATATTAAAGTACCTGATGGAATTATCATATTAATCTTCTAAAATAACGAGGTTTATTGCCAATAAAATTTACGATTTATAATAAAATCCTAAGAATACCTCCTTTTTTTTTAGTAATGAACATATTTTTTTAATAATTATTTTGAGTGTAACAATCGTAATTTAATTGGGAGGATTATTATTTTTAATGATTTTAAAGTACATATATGAGATACTTGAATGATAATTTACTTAAAATTACTTATGTAAAATCAAAAATTTCTTTAGCATCAAAGTAAATAGAATTCTCTATTTTAATGGAAGCCTTTAAATTATCAACTTATTTGAGAATAATTAAAATGAATGAATGAAACATATTTTATAGAGTAAAAGTAATTAAAGAAGGTTAGTAATAGGATATAAAAAATGAATAATTTATTAGTAAAGTAATAGTAAAATCTAAATTCTCTGTAGATATTTATTGCATACGAAATGTAAACTGAAATTGAGATTACTCAAATCTTAGATTTATTTGAATAGCAATAATAATTATAATAAGATTATAAGATTAGTAATATGATTTTATAGATATATAAAGTTAACTTTGATTTTTAAAGATATCGATCAGTTAATCAAAACTAACGTTAGATTTATAGAAAATTAAATTATATAATTTAAATTATTTTTGTAAGAAATCAAGATAAAAAAGATGTGTATGTAGTTACTTTGTAATTATTATTTTTTTTAAATAATTAAATTTCTATTAATGCATTTAAGGACTAATTGAATTAACTTTATTCTTTAAATAAATTTAATTTTCATAAATTATATCTTTCTTTTTCAATTCAAACTTATTCTAATAAAATCTGATGATTTTTTCTAACCATCAAAAAAGATTAAAGTAAATAATATAATTTCTTTGAAACTTCATTGTATATACTAGCAATTTTAGTATAATAATGATCATACTTATCATTTGAATGTAGTATTTGGGTTAAATTTTTAATCTCTACTTTTTAGTAATGATTTTGACTGATATAAATGAACGAGTTCTTCAATTAATACCTATAGAAAAGAATTTAATGAATAGATTTGTAGAAAATAAATAATCATAAATATTATCACCAATAAGATTATATCTAATCTTAAAAGATACCTTCTAATATGAATATCTGTAGGTCTCATTAAGCAATTAAGTATTTTTTGAATTAATTATTTGTTAAAATTACTTTTATACTCAATATAATATAATCAAGTAGTTACTTTTAAATTAAAATTTCTATTGCTATTAAAAATTAAGAATTTTTAGAAATATTAAAATTAAAAAAGAGGGAATATATATAGTTAAAGATATTTTATTGCAATTTTTTTCTAACTTTTTAACATAAAATATCAGGTAAGCATCAATTTAATAATTGATTAAGTCTCTTTCCATATTTATCAACTCAAATTTCACAGTTTAATAAATAAATTGTAGTTTTAGTTTAAGAACGACTGGGTGGAGTACTTAGGTTTTATAATTTAAAATTCACAAGAGGAATACATTAGTGAAATAAAAATAGATTATTAATAGATCGCAAAAATAAATGTAATTAATCTTTTTGAAGATTGTAAATGGGGTGATATAATTAAAAATTTAAAAAAAAATAAAAATAATAAAAATTTGCCAAAAAAAAAAAGCAAATTAGTAGATCAAGCAGAATAACTAAATCAAATAAAAATAGTTATTTTCTTCCCCAATCAGCGAAGAGGAAAGCAGCTAGAAGGCAAAGAAATCTAATTGGCACTTATTTTGCAAACAAAAAAAGAAATCAAAAAATCATTAGAAGAAGAAAAAAGTAAAAATTAATTAAAAAAAAAACAGAGAAAGGTTCAATCAAGTAAAAAAGAAACAAAAAAGAAATTAATTAGATAGGAATACAATATTTCAAAAGAAATATCTAACAAATCACAAACACAAAGTTCAGAAAATCTTTCAAAAAGTAAAGGTGACAGCAAAAAATGATAAAAAGACCAAGACAATTAGATTATTTTAGAACAGTAACGCGTATTAATGTTTGGGAAGAATTCAATAGCTTCGATAATGAAGGCTAATAGGGAAATAATGGCTAAGCAGCAATTTAGTAAAGTAATGCACAGGTCGCGACTTTAAATGGAGATAAAAACGATAAAGAAATTGCTTTATTAAAAAAGTAGGAAATACCTATAATAGCAGCGTCAAATATAAAATTACCAAGTTAGAGTAGTAATAGTTAATAAATAACCGATGAATTGTATAAAAAGAGGCGTATTCATACAAGCAACTATATCAGAATTCGTTCAGATTAAATTTGGCCTTTATAGGAGAAGTATGAGCTTACTGATGATGATATTGTATTTTTAAAAGATTTCAACGAATCTCATGGCTTTAATATGAAAGAAGAGGAATTAGAATTTATGATTGAAAGCCTTGAAGTAAGATCTGGGAAAGACTTTATTATAACATGGATAGACATGAAGGACTACATAAGTAATGAAATTAGAGATAAATATACATTCCCTAATTTAGAAAAGATATATAACTATTGGAAAGTCAAAAGAGATCTCCTGAAAAGGCCATTATTGAGGTATCCCATCAAAAGAAAATTATTTAAATTAATGAAATCAATACAAATTTCAATTATAGCTATTTAGATATGTAAATATCTTAGCATAGATAATATTTTGATTGTGCTTAAAATTTTACACTTCTACTTGCAATTGTAAATCAGTATAATACGCTCCATTCCAGCCAATCATTCTGTTTATTTACAATGCTAAAAGATATTGATTCTTTTTTACTTTTTTTAATTTAAGATTTTTGATTGTAATAATTATTTTCACTTAAATTTTTTTTTTTGATACTATCTCATCTAATTCACTACATGCACAATAAATACATCACCTTTTAGAAAAAAAAGAAAAGAAATTTTACTTCGCACACTTTTATTCGAATTAAAATTTAAATTCTAAGTAAAATTTGTTGACTCGAAAAGCTTAAGTCATATAATTTAGATACATCTAATAAATTTTGATTATTAACAAGCAATCGAAAATTCCTTTTAGAAATTAAAAAATTTTTAACCGCAAAAACTTTTCCTTACTTCTTCTGGGATGAGTCAGTCATTAAGTCAATTTGGATGGATAGGAATAAAGATGAGAATTATTTAGCAATCTTAAGAGAAATGAAATGATAATAAGTAATAAATTATGTTGTCAACATAGAATTCCTACTATAATTAAATTGATTAAATTCAATATATCGTTATTTAGAAGATTAAATTTCTAGATCATATAAAGGTATAACAGCAAACAGCACCACTTTTTAATTTTTCAAGAAAATATCTAATTTTATATAAATTAATCAAACTCTTTTTAAATTTCAATAAAAGGCGCTTGAAAAATTTAATCAGTATTTTATTTTCCAATAATTAAATACATCAAATTTCCCCATTTAAATTTAGAGGAAGGCGGTACTCCGCTTCTAGCTAAAACAAAAAATATTCCTATTACATTATGATTTTATTACCAAAATAATGTTCTAATTTCAAATAAATTTAAATAATATGCTCAATTTTAGGAGCATATACTGCTTGAGAAGTAATAAATATAGAATAATCATCAATCTAATTTTTAATATAATTTGAGGTGAATTAAACATCTTAATAAGCAGTGTCATTAATTATTCAATTCATTTACTCTTTCTTTTTTTACATTTATTTAAAAACTGAAGTAATCTTTCCCCAAGAAATAAGAAGAGCGTATCTCAAAATTTTTAACCAAAACGCATTATTTTATTTACTATATATAAAGATAATTAATTAAACATTCTTATTAATTCCAATTAAGAAAAAATGAATTAATCATTTAGTTTAGTATTTGATTGCTACAAATTAATCTATTTCAGATTGAAAATAAGTCTAAATCTTTATTTTTGTATTAATTAAATACTTAGATTGCACTGGAAACCAAATTTCAATGATAAAGATCCTCATGTTGCTTTCCGTCCAAGAGTTGCTGAAAAAATGAAATTAAGAAGATAAATGAAATAAAATGATGATGAGTAATACCAAAAATTAACTGCCTTGAAAGAGGAAATGTCAAAGTATAAATTATTAGTTTAGCAAATAAAATTGAGAGAGTAGATGAAGGAATTAATTCTAGAATCTTAGAGTATTTAATTTGTCAGTGAGTTGTATAAGATAGATAAACAAATGTAATATTTCTTTGTAGACGATGTATTTGAAAATCATAAAGATTTAGAACTTAAGAAGTAAAAAATGGATGAAAAAGGATCATTTTTGCATTAATAAAATAATTAACTCAATGAACAATTATCTTAATTTAATCTCTCCCCTGCTGTCTATAAACACAGCTCAGAATATGGCACTAAGAGAGGTTTATTAAGACCTACCCCTAGTATTTCGAATAAAGAAACTAAGTAAAATCCAGAATTTTAGAAAGCAACAGAAGCTAATTAAAATAGTAATACTTTAGCTCCAAATCTATCAGCATCTAATAGTGTCAATCTTGCAAATTGTAATAATATTTTTTCATTTTATTAAATTACTTACTTACTTTTTATTATAATAGCTATCCTAAAGGCTGATTACAAAAAATCTAAAATCATTAGCCGTCAAGTTGAAGAAGTTCCAACTCCATTAACAGAGGCTGAATAAAAGGAGAAAAAGAAGAAAGATAAAAAGTTAAAATTAGGAGATTAAGCTCCAACAGTAGCATCAGTAGAATAATCAGGAAAACTTATCAATATAACAATTCCAAAGGATTCTAAAGACATACCAACTAAATAAAGTAGTTTTGCAAGTTAAGCATCTAATTCTCACATAAAGAATGATACTAGTGTAACTATACCTGCTGGTACCTCTACTAGCAATAAAAATGTAGAAAAGGAATCTGTTCAACAAAAGGGTAAAGCTACTACCAAAAAGGAAAAATAAGGAGAGGATATAAAATAAAGCACAAAGTTAGGACCAGCAGAAGCACCTTCTTCTTAAAACACTGACCAAATTAAATTATCAAATTAAGACAGAGATTCTGAAATTTCTAAAAATTTAAATGATAATAAGGAATCAAACCCAATTATTTCAAACTTATCTCTTTTTAATACAGATAACTTTGAATTTGCTTCATTTATTGCCAGTATTTTTATTGAAGCTAGCAAGCGTGAGCTTACTCTTGAAAAGGTATGTAATTCTGATACTAAGAATTTAGATCGTGAGTAAATGGCTCATATTTTGAATAGTAAGAGTGAATTAGGTTATTAGCTTAAAAAACTTCATAAAAGTAATGGACCATAGATTAACCCCAATTTCAAGCATCCTCAAGTGAGTCATGACTATATTCCTTAAAATCCTAGTCACTAAATGAATGCACCTTACATGCATTAAGTTCCTGGAATGGGTGGTTAAAACATGGGACCTGATAATGGAAGAGGAATGCCTATGGATAGAATGCAATATTAAGGCTAATAGCGCTATTAAGATAATATAATAAATCCTATATAAAATATGTAAAATCCTAATTAAGAAATTCCTCATGCTAAAAAGAAAAATGTAATCCCTTTCAAACCTCGTTTACGTATTGGTAGATCTGGCCTTGTTAATATTGATCGTTAGTTTGATGACAAAGATAACTTGCGTTATGAAGATATTTGCAGCAAAGAAGCTAACTATCATCCAAACAAGATTGTTGATAAGATATTAGCTTAATAACGTTTGAAAGAAAAAGCTGAGTAATAAAAGCTAAAGGTTTATAGCTTTACTCCTACAGACACTGAATTATTCAAAAAAGATTATTTCCAATAAAGATAACTTAAATTTAAATAATTAGCAGATGATGATGAAACCCAACTCCTTTACCCAGCTGCTAGTTCTACTAATATAGGAAGCTCTGTTCCCGCATAAGGATAAAATAGCAACTAAGGATTTTCTTAGTAGCAATTAAATGGAGCTAATACACCTGCTGCACCTTAATAAAATCTAGAAAGTAGCTAAATGTTAATTGAAGATAATATGGGTTTAATGCTTTCATCATCTATTTCGTAATAATAACAATTTAATAATGATTAAGACATTAAATAATTAAGAAAATCAATAAGCGTTGCTCTAAAGAATTATTAGAAATAAAAGCAATAAAATTAATTAAAATGATTAAATATTAATCAATCAATCTATATATTCTTTGAATTAACAATCTTAATTTCCCTATTATTACAATATATTTAAATCTCTCTTCTTCTATACATTGTCTTAGTAAATGTCTCAGCTAGATAATTTTCTACCTACTTTCGAGATAGATGATAGAGAGAGAAGAATTAAGATTAAATTAATCAGAATTAAATATTATTTCAATGTACTCCATCCACTAAAATGTTATAAATCTAATAAAATCTCATGCAAAAACTCTGCTGAATGAATTACTTAAGAAATATATAGTATTTTTTATCAAATTAACAAATCAGTATTATATATTGTTACTTAATTTCCCTTCACTTAAATATCATTTATCATACATTATATCTAATTATCTATTCACTTTTCATTTCTTTTTCTTTAACCCTGCTACTACAATATTCTCTAATCTATCAATATTTCTAAATAGTTTGTAGTTTGTTAAAAAAATTGATCATTGATCAATCAAATCAAATAAATTTAAATGTCTTAGATTTAATAATAACTAAAATAAGACTATTTTAATTACAATTTCTAAACTTTCAATTTAAATACAATCATAAATTTATTTTATTAAAATGAAAAATGAATCATTAATATAAACACTTTATTTATTTTCTAATGAACAATTAATCAAACAATAGTCATATAATTATAAGTAATTTTATTATTAGATAAGCTTAGGAGAATAAAAAGAAGTTTTATGCTAAATGAAATAAAATTTAGAAAAAGATTATTTAAATTCAGAATCCAATATATACAGTAAATAAAATTAGATAAATTGTAGTAAAAATTAAATTAGTATTTATTATAATATTCTTATTTTAACTATTATTTCTTGATTATATGCGTTTCAAAATCTTTAATACAACAGCAAAACAAACTTACCCCCCTCATTTTATGTTGGGCTTAAATTTTGAACTCCATCTTAACATTTTCTTTAATTTTACTATGTATTATTGAAGATTTAACTAGCTTTTTTAATCATTTATTACTATTATTTTAACCAAAAAAATATTAATTATTTGTAAATAAATTCATTTAATTCTAAAGTTACAAAGAACATCAAAGCTTGAGCTCGTTATTACTATTTCTTCATTTTTCTGTAATTAGAAAGAAAATTAACCATCTCCTACTACTTTTGCTTCATTTCTGCTTTCAGGATGAATCTAAAATTTATTAATTTATAAATATCAATTTAACTTCTTTAATGCAATTTAAAAATACCTTGACTTTAAGACTTTGAGTTGGATGAAGTAATAAAGGTCTAAAGGATAAAGAAAGAGGGCAGATTGGAACTACACTCATACACTTGACATCATTATAAACTATAGGACCTCCTGCACTTAGAGAATAAGCTGTTGATCCTGTAGGAGTATTGATAATTAAACCATCAGTTTATAAAGCTGTTAAAGGTATATTTTCTACAAAGATTTATAGCTTTAAGCAAGCACCTATTTCGATAGAATTATTAAAAAATTATGATATGTATAAAAATAAGGATTTAAATCTATAAAAGAATTTGCTTACTCAAAGCTCCTCTTTCAATAACAAATTCATTGATAGCATGCTTAACTTCTGCAATTTCATTTTCTGGTGAAAACTAAATTAAATAATAAAAATAACATGGCATAAAAATCTTTATTTGATTTGATTTTTTAGCTAATTTTGTTCTTGATAAAAATAAGATCAAGTCAATTAAAATATTTACCTTTGCCAATTATAATCTCATTTTTCTTTCAATAGGAACAGGTATACCTTGCTTCAGACGCTAAAAGAGATTATTCAATTAAATTTCCATTTCAGAGAGAGAATACAAACACATAAATCCAAGAGTGCCACCTGATATAGAGAGAATAGGAGGAGTTGTTCTCTTTTAAAACTTATTCACTGTATATAAAATTGTACCATCTCCTCCATAAGTAACAACTATATCGATTTATTGCTCATATTTATCTCCTTCATAAAAATGACAATCACTCTAAAATCTATCATTAAATAACTATTAATCTTCTTCGCTGAATGATTCCTCTATAAAAACTTTAATTGGGACATTTTAAGCTTTGCTAGATCTAAATATTATTAAAAGCTAAAATTAGCAATCAACAAAGTCAATTTTTACACGCATAATTAAGAAAATAAATTGATCATTTTGCATTTTTAAAATTGATTACTGTATTATCTTTCCTAGAATTTCATAGGATTAAGGCTAATGAGGTTTACAGATTAGTAAAACGCTATAAACTATCTTAGACTCTATCTTCACAAAGTGTTCTAAACTCTAATTATAATAAGATAACAATAGTAAATCTATCTAATTTCTCTGTTTCAAATTGTACGCTTATTTAAGAATTTAGTGAGGTTAATCTTTCCATCAAATAAAAAATTTTGTGATGCTATACTTTTCTTAATTTTTTTTTTTTTTGGCTTAAATAATTACTGTTTTAATGTTTTAATAAGATATATTTATCTTTTTTGTGATAACATATATCTGATGAAATATTATAAAGGATAGGTTTAGAGTTAATTGATGTCATCGAATGATTGTGTAATAGGCACAACATGTATGTATAATTTAATTTCAATCATATCTACTCATCCATTAATCATTAGATATTTCTATTTTTTAGAATTATAGATTCATCAAAATCCTAATCTATTATATTTTATTTACTCTAAAATTTATTCTTTAATTTAAAATTCTTCATCTTTATATTTTTTATTATTGGTAAAGTCCACAGCCATAAATTCAAATCGAAGTAAAAAATTTCTATCTTTTTCTTAGAAATCTCCTTAGAATGCTTTGAGAATTCTTATGAGTATTTAACTAGTAATAGACCATCGAAAACAAAATATTGCGAACTATTATTACTATTTCAATTTAATTAGAAAAGAGTAAAAGAATAACTATTAATTCTGGAAAAACAAATTGCTCTACTATAATGTGGTTAACATTAATCTATTACTCATTAAAATGTTATACAAATTATCGTCATAATTCTAGTTTTTTAATAATTTGTGATGTAAAAAATAATCAAAACAGTATATACAATCATTTTTGGAAATTCATCCTAAATAAAATAAATTCACGAATATAGTTGAAAAAATTACTAAAATAATTCCATAAAGCAATATTTCTTAATTTTTAAAGAGTTTCTATGCTCTAAACACTATCAGCACAGTTTATTGCTTATTTTACTATTTTTAATTTAATTGAGCTTAAATACCATTATTTCTTTTTGGAATTGGAAATTATATTCAAATTAGATTGTTACAAATAAATGTAAATAAAATAGATTTAAATTTGCATTTTTAACAAAAAGAATATTTTTAGTAAAACAAATTTTAAGTTTTTTTGAAAGTTTATTTTAAAATAGTGTGTAATCAATGCGCTGCAGAATAGAAGAATATAATTTATTTTAATAATTACTCTATAAAATATATAATAAATAATCAATATCAAATTGAACAGTTTTATGTTTCTCCAGTTAAAGGGTAAATAACTGTAAAAGTAGATTTTTTCTCAAAGTTTCCTGGATTTATAACAAAAGTTTTTTTAACATTTGATTTTTTATTACCTTTCTCTTTGGCATGCTCTTCAGAAGAAAGGATCTTTTCTTCAATTACAAAATCAAATTAATCACTATAAGAGTCAGCCAAGATTAAATAATCAGGATTTTCATAGAATTAGAGAGAATTATCATAGTTCCATAAAATTGGTTTAGAAATAAGAGGAAGAGGTGATAAATGTCTCTATGAGAGGATAGTTTATACATAATTTAATTAAATATCCTTATGAGGGTTAATAACTATTTATTTTTTACGAAGTTCTCTAAGCAGATCATTTCTTTATATTAAGAAAGTTTTTCCTAAGACAGAAATACGACAAGGATTTTAAGCTAGTTTAAAGAAGGGAACTTGAGCTTTTACATCAATAAAGAGATCTTCAGGTAATTCACTCTTAGGTTAGATAGGAGCACCACCAATATCATTAATATGAGGAACCATAATCCAATAGCAATTATCTCTAATAGAACGGAATTTATTTAGAAGAGATAAGAAATCACTAATAGCTTCTTTTACTTAATCATTAACAGTTTCAGAGCTGATTTCTGACACATTAAAGAAAGCACCCATTAATATAATAACTAAAGGTTTCAATTAGTTTTCATATACAGCAAGAATGCTTTCAAATTTTTTAATTGTACCACTATCGCTAAGAGAGAAATCGCTAAATACACAAATACAATATTCATTCTTCTCTTTTACTTGGAAATAAGGATTAAGATCTAAGTCAAATATACCCAATTCCAATTATCTCTCTTTTTAGAAACGAGTTAGATTTAAAGAGCGTGTATTACCTTACCCTTAGGCAGCACTTTCTATTTCTAGTTAAATTAGTTTACCCAATATTCTTGTAATTTTTGCTTTTGCACCAAAGAAATCTTAGTAATCTTTTCGATAAGTTGATTGTTGAATAATGTTTGTTTCATCATCGAATTCTGGAAGTATTAGCTATGAAACAGTAAAAACACTTCTCATTTAATCATAGACACCTTTGGCAATAACGATACTTGAAGCTGTAACATAACCTTATCCTACGGTAGCATTTTCTAAATCTAGTTTAACTCTACTCAATTCATCTTATATATAATATTCTCCTACAAACCCTTCATAGATCATACCTAAAACATGCATTTCTTTTTCTTTACTTCCAATTAATGAGCCTATATCACTTATCTCTATTGTTTAAAATTCTTCATTTTCATCAATAAGCTATTAATCTCTCTTTTTCTTCAACTCTTCTGAGTCAAAGCAATACTTCTTTCCTTTTGATAATTTTGTCTTGATTATTTCAAATCTTTTCTTATACACATCCACTTTATCTTAAGGAGTTCCCAGTGATACAATTTTCTATCTTTCATCCTACTTTGTCGCATTTATTATGAATTCAGTGTAAAGTTTATTTTTATGGACTTTTATTCTAGGTATTTCTTTAATTGTATCTAAAACTACTATGGTATTATTATACTTCTCTTCAATAATATTACTAACTTTCTTCTCTTTAGTTTCGTCAACAACTGTACTGTCTTCACTATTTTCAGCAATATTAGTTTCTTCCTCTTCTAAATCCATATTCTAATTAGATGGTCTTAACAATAACTCAATCGCACCCTTTACTGTCTATTCACCTAATATAATATCTCCTTAATGTGTTTGTAACACTCTTACATTCTCTAAGATTTTCGTCATATGGTTGTTGACAACATCAGTTGAAATGCTATTATTATTCTATATTTTTAGTTCAGCAAAGTACTATGCTAAATGGGTTAAACATTCTGGACGGAGTGTATAACCTTCTTATGTAAACCTTTTAATTAATTATTTTTTATCCATGTTCTTTTTATCTTTTTTTAAATTAAAAGTTGATGAAATATCCTACTTATTATTGATTCTTCAAATTATAATTGCAAACTTTTCAGCAAATAATAAGTGGATTTCAAATACAAGCCGGTAAAATTATTGGCAAATAGAAAGGCGCGAAGATCTTTTTTATTAACTTAAAATTGATATAATTTATTTTTTTTGCTGATTATTTATTTATATGCCATAAATCTTAGCATAAGATATCTATCTTACTATACCTTCTTTATATGTAAATTAATCAATATTTATGAATTTCTAAAAAACAATTTTTGATCTGCATAAGGTGAGCATAAAATAATTATTTTAGAGGAAATTACAAAAAATGTAAAATTAAATTATTTGCAAAAATATATAAAAAGGAATTTTATTAAATTATAAATTAATGTTTTTCACTCATAATAAGTTCTTTCAGAAATCTTTTGAGAACCATCTGCTAATTTGTAAGTTCTTGTTTCAGTGATAGTCTTCTTGCCATTAACAATCGAAATATTCTTTTGGATACTAGTTTCAATGGTATTAGGAGGTTTTTCAGGATCATTATTGAGAGATGAAGATCCACCTTATCCGAAATTAGAAGTATCGATATTGTGCTTTCTGAGTTACTCTTAGATGTAAGGATCACTCAAGTTGGAAGAAGTATAAGTTTAAGTTTTGTTAGTGGTCGTTGTGTTATTGTAAGGATTGCTAGTGGTATATGTATTGTAAGAAGTAGTGGGAACATAGTTTCCAGAAATAGTAGATCCAGGATAAGAAGTTGAGGGGATATTAGAAGAGTATGATGTAGGTTAATTATTAGCTCCCTTGACGCCATATTAAGAAGCATAATCAATCACAGTACAAGTTTTATAATCAACATGGGTAGCACAAGCAATACCAACCTTTTTAAAATCAGCTGAGAAAAGGTTATTTCTATGTCCTCTATTTGAAACACCATCATCAACAATCAAGGAAATAACGACATCACGAGCATCTGAGTTACCGAAATCACAATTTTCACCAATCTTTCCCATCCAATCACCGTATCTTTCTAATCTACTGCTCATAGAGGAACCATCAGAACCAGTGTGACCACACAAATCTATATTTTTAATTAATAATTTATTAGAATTTTAGAAGAAATTTTTCTATTTTTAAATTTTGCATTGTACTTTTAACTATTGCTTTTATAATAATTTATTTCTATTTAATGCTATTAATCTTTTTAATTTAAATAAATCCTTTTTAATAATATCTTCTGGTTATCCTTATTTCTTTAATCTAGATTGAACTTTCTATAATTCAAATAAAAATTTGAAATTACTTTTAGGACCAATATCTTAGGCATGATCTTTGCAAGCTTTACTCATGTTATCATCCCATTCTAAAGCATGGAGAGGTTTTTGAGCTCTTAAGAAATTAATACATTCTTGAACAGCGCCAGGGCCTTCATGAGTTCTTAAGGGAATCTCACCAGGTTTCTTTAAAACCATACCTTAGAACAATTTCAAGTGTTCTTCAAGAAGAGGGATGTAGCTTTGAGGATTTTATCTAACTCTGTTTTATTCTTAGAAAACATTTCTAGCAAGTAAATCATAATTCACTGGTAAGTTAGAAACGGGTTATTAAGTGTAGATATTAGAAGGTGGTTATGTGTAGGAATTAGAAGGAGGTTGTGAATAAGTATTGGAAGTCAAAGGAGAGGTTCCAAATTAGCTAGTGGTTTAACCAGGAGCATTGTAAGAAGTGTATGTATATTAAGGTTAGCCAAAAGTAGTAGTATTCGAAAATTTAGGAGTATTATCAGTAATGAGAGTACCACTCAACTTACCTCCCTTAAAAGTGTATTCAGAAGCATAATCTAAAACAGAGCAAACATCCCATTAGGAATGTCTTTAGCAAGCAACACCAGTCTTTTGGAAATCAGTTGAAAGGAGATTCTTTCTGTGACCTCTGTTGGTTACACCATCATCTACAATTAAAGAAAGTACAACATCTCTAGCAGTTTTACTTCCAAAATCAATATTCTCACCAATCTTACCCATCCAATCACCATATCTTTCTAATCTATTGCTCATAGAAGAACCATCAGAACCAGTGTGACCAGAAATACCTATTCAATAAAATAAAAGTTATATCAAAAAGAAACATTGAATAGTTCACTATTATGATTATTTCATTTCATTTTTAAATTTAAAAACGATTTTTTAGGATTATCATTAAGTAAAGTTTGCTTGTGATGGAATTTCTACTTTTTGAAAAACATTCATAAGTGGATTCATTTTTATAGTAATTTAAAATACTTTTCTATATTGGAAAAGAAGAACCTCTCCTCCACTTAATAATAAAATAAAGTTTATATCATTCATGATATAGGATGTAAAAAGAGTAATTTTTAAAAATAACTTCTTGTGGTTTGGAAAATGTATTTCTAACCATTTGTTTGTGTTTTATCAGAATAATAAATTTATGCTAAATTGAAATATAATCTAGTTACCTTTGGGACCAATATCATTAGCATGATCGGCAGCAGCTCTAGTCATGTTATCATCCCATTAGAGAGGTTGTAAAGGCTTCATAGATCTCAAATAGTTGATGCAATCTTAAACTGCACCAGGACCTTCATTAGTCCTTAAAGGAATCTCACCAGGCTTGTAAAGTACCATTCCTTTGAATTAGGAAAGCATTTCCTCAAGGTATGGAATATAACTTGTAGGGTTTGTTCTAACTCTATTCTATTCTTAAAAGACTTCTCTTGCAAGTTGGTCCATTTTCTATATGCTTCAAACTTTTTTTTATTTTTTTTTCTTATATGAAATCTCTAGAAAGGATTTTTATTTAGAGTTTGGTTTTTTATTTTACTTATACAAAATTTTATTTATCAATCTCTGAGCTTTTATAAGCTACTTCAGATTACTTATATCACTCATCAAATACTCGAATAAAGATTCCAGTAATTTTTATAATCAATTCACGATGTTCTAACTATTCAATTTCTATAAAAATCCTATTTTCTTGCAGATCAATAGGTCAGATGTTTACTTAGTATAAAATCATCTAAATACATAAAAAAACTGCATTTTCTGTTTTCTATTTAAGCTTGAAACGTATTTTGATAGGTTCAGATTTGAAATATGTCCTCTACTGTTTTAAAAATTATCTACAACTCAAAATTTCATATCCAGTGAAATATCTAAATTTTTAAGATGCTAATGTTATTGTTTGGTAATATGGAAAATACTAGTTATCAAAGCGAATTAATAGATCTATTAATCAATAAATTTCTAACTAATTGTTATTTTTGCAAATAATTTCGCTTTTTGTGAATAATCTTCAATTACTTATTTTCTATTGTAATATTCAAGCTCTGTAAACTAAACCCATACAGATATCTTTCTTGAGATGTAATTCAATATTGGTATTATTTATTCCTTGTAACTGTAGAAAAAAAAGAGAAATTATTTGCTTGTGGGTTATAAATATAATATTCTTACCCTTTTTATCATCTTTGAGATTTAAAGAATTTATTTGATAATCTTAAAGTTATCTCCTATTATTTTATTCTAAATAAAATGATAATATTTTTCAAGTATTAAGTAATATCTCTAATTCTTGCAATTCAACATTTCTTAAGACATCTGAAAAAAAGAAATATTTCATATAAAAGGGTAAAAAAATCCTAAAGATCTCCAATAAGAATTTACATAATATATCTTTTTCATTCCTTCTCTATTTTTTATAATTAACCATACTATCTTTAAAATTAATAAGTATGCTTTTAATAAGAGAAAATTTATTTATACCTTCTTCTTTCTTTAATATTAATTTTGATCTTATTTCTAATAATTTATTAAATAATAAAAAAATGATTTCTCCGAGGATTGAACTCGGGACCTTCAGTGTGTAAGACTGACGTGATAACCACTACACTAAGAAATCGTTTGATGAAATTAAAGCTCAACTTTGCCAAGCTAAATAAAGAGTAAAGCAAATAAATATTAAAATTAGAAGAAATATTTAATATAATCTAAAGAAGCCTTCATTTATTTTCATTCTTAACTCTTACATTAAAAATATTCTTTGATACCATCAAAATCGATAAGTGAAGAAAGCTATAACACTGCGATGAAATTTATATACAGAAATTAATTATAATTAGAATACTTTTACTTTAGTATAGAATATTCTTCTCACATTTCTTCAATTTGTAATATAATTTCAAAATGATAATTTTGCTCAAATATTAAATAAAAGAATTATTTGTAAAAGTTTTAGGTAAAGAAATGATGTATTTCTTTATATTTTAGTTGAATAGAATTCTGACAGAGATTGTTTAGAAGATTAGATAGTGATGATTAAATAAAATTATTGATGAAAAAAGGAGAAGCAATAAACAAATTGATAGATCCTTTTTACAGCAAATCAGAAGGTTTCTGAGACAGTATAATTAAATATTATTCAAAATCATTTAATAAAATATAAGAAAGTATTTTAAGGCAATTTTTAAGGTAAAATGGAGGCACTTCCAAAAGAATTAAAGAAGATAATACAATTAACAACAGACTCTCTAAAGTCTTTTGAGTACATCATAATGGTGATGGATGAAAGAATTAAAGTAGAGGAGCACTATTTAAATGGTTTGAATAAGATATAAGGATAGTTTAATTATATTAAAGAAAATGACCCATTAGCTTTTGAATGCTCAGCTCTGAAAGTAGATATATCTCAAAGGGCAAACCATAATTAGTATTTGATAGAATAAATGAAGGCAGAATAAGATGAGATGAAGCTACTTCTCAAGAAGACATAAGAAAAAGTGAAAGAAACTGATAATAATTTTAAAGAGTCAGAAAAAATATTTAAGCAAAAATCATTTGATCTTGAAAAATAAAAAGAAAGGTTGATTGCTCTAAACAAGGAAGTGGAAGATATGAGTCTTTTTTATTAGCTAATTGAGACAGATGTTTAAAAAGGAAATCCCAAATGGTGAATTATTTATTTGACATTTATTCTCTTTATAATATTATTTTCATATTTGAATTGATTGAAATGTTAGATAGAATTAAAAAATGCTTAAAATATTAGTTAAAATAGAATAAAAGCGAATAAAAATGCTGATAATTTTACTTTTAAATAATTTCTTGCTTCATTAATTATAAAATTATTTAATTATATTATAGGAAAGATAAAAGATCAACAATAGTAACAAAATTCAAGATTTCTCTTAAGACTAAGGAAGAACTAGAAGCTAACTACAGAAGTGAGGTAAAGATAATGGAGAGTTATGTTGAAGAATATAATAAGCAACTGATAAGTAAATATGATGAGTTAGTTATTTAATCAAATGACTTAAGAAACACTATTCATGATCTTGCACGTAAACAATTAGTATTTGAAGTTAATTAGATAAGAAATGTTTAATATGATCTGGATAATGTCATCAAACAAGTTGATTCTAGACCTAGCTTTGCTTTCTAACCAGAAAAAGTCACTATAAAGCTTAATCCTCACAAAGAGTTGCATTTTTTATCTTTCTTTACTCCTTTTTCAGGTGAGACTGTTAAAAAAGTATAAGAATTACCACTAGATTTGGATTAATCTATGAGCTTATCAGTTAGTACTTAACTTCCTGGTATGGATAGCAACTTTGATTGCATTTCAAAAGAAGAGAGAAGTAGTATTTAGGCTTACTTCTAAAAAGGTTTAATTGATAATCTTAACCAACTTAGTATTATAAAAAATAAAAAGCTAAAAGATTCTTGCCATTATTTAATGAACAGTGTTATCTAAGCAAAAGGCGATAGTGTAGATGTAGATATAATTAATTTAGATATCAGTATTATTCTTAATGAGATTTAAGTTCGTACATAAAAAAATCGTTAGGCTTATTTAGAATCCTTAAGTTAGTCTTAAGAAAATTAAGAGGGAAAATAAGCTAATTAGTAAGATAAATAAGATGACTCAACTATATTAAAAGATGAATCTATCAACTAATCGACTAATGGCAACTTAACTTAAGACACTTAAAAATTAGTAGAAAATAATGAAAACGAGGAAGGTAAGAAAGTCGAAATTGAATAAGAAAATTTGATTGAAGAAAAATCAGAAGGACAATCTAAATAGGAAGTAAAAGAAATAGTAGAAGAAAAACCTGAAGCCAAATAGGATTAAACTGAAAATAAACAAGAATTAAACGAAGGAGAAAGAAAATAGGAAGAGGGGTAAAGTCCTTAGTAAGAATAGAAGGAAACTACTGATCCTGTTGTAGAACAAACTGATAAAGTTGAGCAAAAATAAGAAGCTGAAGAATAAAAAGAAGTTGAAGAAAAGGATAAGCAATAAGAATAGCAAGATAGCTCAAAGTTAGCTGAAAATACATAACCAAATGAAGAAAATAAGAAAATAGAAAATGAATAACCTTCTGCTGAAGAAAAAGAAAAGACATTAGACAATGAAAAGACAGTAGAAATTGAAAAGTCATTAGAAAATGAAAAGCCAATAGAAAATGAAAAGCCATTAGAAAATGAAAAGTCCTTAGAAAATGAAAAGCAAGAAGAAAAATCATCAGAGAAATAAGAAATTTCTAAGCCTGTTGAATAATAAAAAATAATTGAATAAGAAGAGTAGGAAATAATCACAGATATTGCTCCAGTTTTCTTTGATTATAGCAATGAATAGAATTAAGCTATTTTCTTGATTTTCTTAGAGTGCTTTAGATAGTCAGGAAAGAGTCAAATATCTCCTCAATAAAATAATTAGTTAGTAATTGAGTGTTTCAGATATTTAGACGATCTCTTCTTAAAGAAAGACATATTGCAATTAATTAAATTTATGCCATTAACCTTCGCAATTTATCGTCTTACAGCAGCAGAAAAAGTCTTCATTTAAGATAAAATTAAACATCACTTTATATGGACTAATAATGATGTATGGGAATCTCTGATTTTCCGCTCAATTAAAGATGAGTTAAACAAATTAGATCCTTCTATAGCTGATGATGAAAGTGTATATCGTAATACAGTATATTCAAATTTAGCTACTATTGGATTAAATATGTTGAAATTCCGTTCTACTAAATAGAATACTAAAAATTTATTAGCTAAACTATCATTGTATTATGGTCTTCCTGATTAATAAAGTTCTGAGTTAGTGAATTTTATTGAAAATGAAGGATAAAATGAAAAGAGTTTATCATTTGTAAAAACTTCTGGATACAATGCTAAAGCTAATATGACAAAGGGAAGAATTATTACTTTTGGTTAATCTATGTAATAATAGCAATAGTAATAGTAGCAATAACCTGCTTAAGCTCCTACTAATACAGCGGGTACAACCTTTTAGGAAACTAAGGTAAATCCTTTGCTTTAAAAGCATGTTTAAACAACCTAAAATACAACTAGTTAGCCTCCAAGATAATTCTAAAGCACTTTCACTCCTAATACCAATACTTAATAGATTCCTAAGCCTCTAGGAGGAGGATAAATTAATCCAATGTTATCATAATAATAACCTTAAAGACATACAACTGAGTATAAACCTTAAAATTTATTAGGATAAGAAATGAATAATGTTGTTCCTTCCCCTAATAATAGTAATAGTCAAGAAGGTAATGCTAATAAATCTGCTATCAATCCTAACCAACCTATCCCATAATTTGCAAATTAATAAGTTCCTATTTAGATTTAACAATAGAAATCTAATATAAATTTGCCTGCTAATAAAGTAAATTCTAAACTCTTTGGATCAGGACAAAATTTTGCTCTAAATAATAAAAATTTATGATAAAAATGCAAGGAAATACATACATATATTTAATTTAGTATGATAGGTTCATAATTTATGATGTTATATAGAGGTAAATTATTATAAAATAAGATAATCTTGTAAAATTACATTTCTTTTTATTGATTCATAAAATTTTAAGTGAACAAACAACAACAATAAAAGATTTAAAAGACAACTTCAAAGTAGTTATTTTGTTTTAGAGAATTATTTATATTCCTCTCTTCTTATAGATTAATTTTATTTCAAGTGTATTTAGAAATCTTTCATCCATACTTTAATTTTCAATATGATGTAGTGATTTCAATAAGATTAAAATATCTGCAAAAAGCTTTTGAATGTAGACTTTAATTATTTTTATTTTTTTAAAAAAAGAGAATAAATTATTTAATTTTTAATTTAAAAAGAATAATTTTACCTTAAAATCTTTATCCCATTATGAAATAAGATCTTCTAATAGCTTTTTATTTTAGATAAATGTTATGATTTCTTTTGATTCAATCACTTCTGATATCTTTTATAAGATGTAAGTTGATATGATGTTCTCTTTCTATCTTTTGTTTAGAGTTTTTTAATTCGATGAAGGCTTTTATTTTTTATTTTAAAAGGAAGTGAATAAAATATTAATATTTTACTTATATAAACTTACTTTAATTTTTTGTAAAATAGAAAAGACCTGGATTAAAATGTATCTGATAACTTTAATTCCTTAATTATGGTAGCCATCAATAGCAGCTTAAAAAACATATTTCAAGACATCATATAAATGCTTTTGATAAAATACTTTAATCTTCTCATTATCACTATTAACTACCTTTTTAATTTTAAATATTGGTAAATAAGTATTTAGTGATTTACTAAATAATATACCTTAATTAACTCATGTAAAGCATTTAAACTTGGAAGATAAATATTCACCTGATTGCTTGATATTCCATCAAATATCATTAATATAATTTGAGTAGAATTATTTTAAATTTAAGCTATGATTTGATTTGCTAGGACTATTAATAAATAAATAGGTTAAAATATTTACATTTAAATTCTATCTTATTTTAATGATTACTTTAAGGATAAGAATGAGAATATGTTTCTAATAGAGAATAACCTCGAAGAATATGATTCATATATTTAGGGTTATTCTATTATTTTTAGAATATTTCTGAGGTAGTATTCACAAAAAGTTATATGAGTTCTGGAATATCTTCTTCTTTTTTAGCAATTAATATCAACTATTCTATAATTGTTATAGATGAATAATCCTTCGTTTCATCTGGTAATTTTTAATATTTCTCAATAGTCTATTTTGCAGCATTCACTAAAGTAGTTACAGCTATTTTATTCTCTTCTGATTCTATACTCTCTTTCTTTGATAGGGAGACTAAACAATTACTTATTATGGTCACAACAAATTCCCTAAGTTAGATAACTAAGCTCACCATATCTTCATCTATCTTTTATTTTTTTGGAGGGCTATCTATCATTTAGTCTAAGAATATCTTCAATTGGAAAAGTTCATTAAATTCTAATAAAATTATAGAGTAATTAATAATTTCTTCCAAATAAAAATAATTTTTTACTAAATTATTATAAGAAAATATCTGGAACTTTATTCGAAGCTTCAGATAATATTTCAAAATGAAGTCTAACTTAAAGATAATCCTCTCTTTTTAAAACACTGTAATGGTCTTCAAAGTATTTATCAACTTCTTTGAAGATAGGGTGCATCAACTGATTAAAGAACTTTAATTTAGTTTCTTAAGCTTCGTTTTTGCAGATTATAATTATCAAGGCTTCAAAAAATTTGTATTTATTATAATATTATAATTCCTTTATAATAAACTTTGATTTATTAACAAGCGAAGTAAACTTAACATCTCCATTCTTCAATTCACTTGAAAAGAAGGGGTAGAATTTCTCGCAATATACTTTAAAGTAATAAGTGGCACAATCCTATTGAATAAATTGAAAATGTAGGTTTTATATTTCACAGATTTTAGATAAAAATGAGTAGTAATGGTTACCTAAATAGCTCCAACATCTTCAGCAAAAAAGTCAACTATCTTTTATACTATAGTCTCGAGGATGTTTTTATTGTGATTGTATAATTCGTCAAAATAACTTGCAACATGCAATAAACTGTTAATGATCATAAGCTTTGCAGTTTTGTTTCTTCTTGTTTCAATTAAGTTCAAGTAACTCTAAAATTATTTTTAATGAATGAGAATTATTGAGAGTTATATCAAATAAATATAGTATTACTTTGATTGTAGATAAACAGAATTATTTCTCTTTAACAGCATCAAGACCTCCTGGAACTGCACCTAAAGCATATTATAAGTTTTCAATGTTAGATAAATTCCACTCTGAACCATCAATCTTTTTATAAAATTTAAAATATTAGATGATTTGAATTAAGTATTATTTAATGATTTACCAATTTTTCAAATTTTTGTATGAATATTTAGTGAAGCTAATCATACTTCAAATGAAGAAGTAAATGTAATAGGGTTCTTTTTTATTTGTATAGTGTTTCGTCATTAGATGCTTAGTATTCTGCTATAGATTCTCCAGAATGAGTAACTTCTATTCTGCAAGAGGAAGGTCTACTAAAGTATGAAATAAGGTGATATGCAAGGTTTACTAGCAATTCATCTAAGGCTGCTAGGATATCTTTGCTTTCATAAGTTGTATCCTTAATCTAACTCAGTACCTTAATCCAAACTTCAATGTTGTCTAATTAAAGGTTTTCTAGGACTGTAAATTTTTAAATATAATTTAGCAAGACAACAATAATATTTTTAAACTGCTTATCAGTATTATAATAATCAACAATATTCAATGCAGGAGTTTAAATAACATTAAAAACATAGGCTAGGAACATTTAATTAACGGCAGTACACATCTTTAAGAAATTATTCTCTTAATCAGGATATTCGCGTTAGATTATATCATATTCACTTAAAACATCAATATCATAAGGAATTTAGCTTTAAACTTCTTTACTAATTTCTTCTAATATAGAGTATTTCTTTATATTTGTAGGTTCTGAAAAAAATCTCTCAAAGCAATTCAACACATAATCTCGGAATACTGGTTCTTTCAACAATCCTGTTAAGAAAGATGCTCTTTCTACTGGAAATGTAGTTTTAGTAAAAGTAGTATAGAGATAAATTATTTCAAGGGCTGTCTAGCATAAATCTTTTTTTACTGATTCCTTATTTTCATTGTATCTGTCTAGAACATAAAATGATAGCTACAAAATGCTTTCTCTTATATTTACGATTTCTTGAGCAACTCCATTTTTAGGATCTTCTATTTATTCTTCATAATCTATCAAATCAACACTAAAATATTAAGTTATTTAAAAATATTTACAAAGATTATTTAGTATTTTTTATTTTTTTAAACCCCTTTTTAATTATTTTTTTAAATTTCTTATCTCAATTGAAAGATTTTTATGGCTATTTGGTAAGAACAAAAAATATCTAATTTCAAGTTTTTTACATTAGTTATACAAGAAGTTTCATCACTGATTGACAGTATATTTAATTTTCCATTGATTTTTATATCATCTTTGGCATAAAATGGTGCAATTAATTTCCTAACTTAGCTATCTCTGATAGAACAGAAGAGAAACCTTTAATAATGTCATCTTTTTCTTTACTAAGTTCTCCTTACCATTTTAAAATTTCTTTTTCAAGTATCTCAACTATCTGTAAAGTGTTCTGTTTAATTTCTTCGTTTTAGTGTGTTATCCAATTTAACTTTATTGTTTAAATACCAATTTTTAAGTATTTTGAAAATAATGTTATATCATTCAGAGAGTTAAGATCTAAAGAATTTCCTTTTTTAATTTAAAGGAATTCAAACTAATTTTTTTCCTAATCTCTCTTATCAAAAAGTATGATTTTCAATTTACTTTTATTTAGGTTTTTAGTACTGATAGACTCAGGGATTTGGTTTAATAGCTATGTGAATGCTAAAATATCTAACTAATATGATGAGATATATCGATATACTTAATTTCATCCCATACTTAAATGGATTTTAGATCCTATTATATTAAAGTTTATAAATCAATCATCTGAAAGACCAGTAAGAATACAAGAATTATCTAAACATTTTTAAATTATTACTTTTGAAATATTTTTAGATAAAGAATCCAACTTATTAACTACATCATCTTCAGATAAAGTTTTTTTAGTTTTGAGCATTTTTATTATTTCATGCTCCTTTTACTACTCCTCTTCTACTTACATTTCAAATAAACGCCCTGGAAATATGTTTGTTTTTTATAATTTTTCAATCTTTTTTTTAAGTAAAGAATTTCTTTTGATTAATTTAAAATTATAAAGATTTATCAAAAAAGTTCTAATTAATAGATCAGATGCAATAACTTAAATTATATTTTACAATAAAACCTCTATACTAGTATTTAATAATTAAAATACTTTGAATAACAAAGTAAATCTAATTTAAAGTGCTTAATATATTTTGATAGATTAAATAGTGATTTATAGGAATATTAAATAGTTATTGAATATTTCTTGGACATATTTTAATTATTATAGTATTAGCAATTGAGAAATTTGGGTATTAGATATGAATCGAACAGACAACAAAATATTGGATTTTATTTTATTTAAATAAAAATTTCTTCACCTATCAAATATAATTTAGTTTATTTTTAAATCAATTAATTTCCTTTTTTAATCCTTTATCTACTAATATAATAAATTAAAACTCTGAAAATATTTTTGTTTACATTTTTAAATTTCTTGAATAATTTCGATATTGCAGAATTTTATTTTGACTTATAGATGACTAATATTTATCAACAAATTTCTAATGAATTAATCTAAATTTTATTTTACACTAAATTATTGGCATATTAAAATGCATTTGCTAAAACTAAAATTTAAATCTTTAGAATAAAAATGAAATACTATTGATAACACAGAATTTATATTCTAGTAATGTTTACACCACATTCTATCTCTTACAAATTTCTTTAAATTTATTTGCTAGTTTTAACAAAATGAGATGATAAATTGGAATGTTTATTTATTAAATAGTAGCTAATCTATTAATTGTTTTTTGGAATCTATTTTTGTTTAAATAATAACTTTTTAACAATAAATAATATTTTCGCGCATATTTAAATTATAATCAAGACTTAGGATTTATTAATAACTTAGATAATTCGCTTTTTAACAGACATTTTTAAATGCGCGGTAAATTATTTCTAAATTTTCGAATTAGAAATATCTAAAAAGAAATAATTAATACCCTTCAGACATCAGAATTTTAATAAAAAATAACAAACAAAAATATCTAAAGAGGAATAGAAATTAAATAAGAGAGAAGAAATTATAAATGGAACTTGAAGCAGAGTGTAATAGTTGTATTAATTATGGCTAGTCAGGTTAGAAACTGAATCCTTCTGATTATTATTCTAATAATACTGTCACATTTGGAGAGAATATGTCTAGATTTTAGCAATATCACACTCCATTCAATACATTCCTATAAAACAATAACATCACCTATCCCAATCAATAAAACTAGTTCAGCAATAATTCTAGCTCTTCATAAGCTAGCTTTGGAAATAATTAATAATTATAATAAACTCCTTGTTTCTAAAATAATAATCCTTAAGGTTTCAACATTTTTGCCTAATAAAATAATTCTTTCAATAATTAAAGTCAACAATAATAATAACTTTAAAATGGAGTTAATATTTTTGCTTAAAATAATAATAATACTAACTAAGGAGCTAATATCTTTGGAAGTAATTCTTTTTTTATAAAGTTAAATTAATAATATTTAATAATTATTATAAATAAATTAGATTAATAAAACATATTTAGCTCATAGAACAATAACAATAATGGAAACGGGTTTAATGTATTTGCTAATAAGCAATAATAATAGCCACCTTAAAATAACTTTGTTAGATCTGGTGTTACATTAAATTAATTAGCTAATAACCTCTTCCCTTAAGTTGTAGAAAATGTTAATAAAGGAAGTTTTGTTTAGAATTTACAATAGGCTGTAGTAGAATAAGATGAAGAAGGTGATGGAGATTATGATCCTACTGAAAATGAGGAAGGAGTAGATGAAGGAGATTTTGAACCAAATAATTAAGATGAAGAATCATCTAGTGGTACAAGTTGCGATGATGATGATCCTAATGAATTAAATGATTGTAATATTTATATATATTTTAACTTTAAATTAATTATTAATTATATTATCATACATTAAAGGTTTAAATGAAGTTGATGATAAAAGTTTTAACTTAGCAGAATACTTACGTATGAGAGATTAACTTTGAATGATGGTAATATGAGATAATTATTCTTGTAAGACATATGATAAATCCAACTTTATAGCAAATTTGATTCTTTTAAAATGCAAATATAAAATATAACCTACTAAATTATACTAATTAACTAAAATATAATTCTAAATTGTGTCCTTTTGTTCTTTTGTTTTCCAACTTTATATTGTAATTCATAATATTTTATTACATAAAATTCCTTTTTATCCATAAAATTGATTTTACAATTTTTAAAATATACTTTAGATAATATCAACACATATTTAGTTTATCTGTATTGAGATTATATTGTTATATTTTTAATTTCAGTTTTTCTCATATGAAAATTAATGAAATATGAAATAATAAGAGAAAGTACATTAGATGATATCAATTAAGTTACTTTCACTAACAACAAATATCTAAAAATTCCTATTAATTTAATAAAAAGAAAATTACTATGATATAAGTTGAGAATAAAAGTGATTAATTGTTAAATCTTTGATAAATCAAATAAGTAAATAAGAATTACCAATTTATAAAATTTTTATTTAAGTGAATCTCCTTGTGAGTTCGTTTGTACCTTAGAATTTAATTATAAATTCTTTTATTTTAATTTTAATTTAGTTAAATGAATGATAAATTATCGTTTTTATTTATAATCAGTAATCAAGCAATTGAGGAGTAACAATTTTAACTGGTTGTTGTATTGTTGTTATGAGAATAAATCCTTTAATAATAATTTTGCTTATAAAGATGATAATAACCATGAGTGAAGTCTAAATATTCAAATTTAAAAATAAATGAAATAACAATGAATGATTAAATAATTAACAATACTTATTAATTCATTAGATTATCTTCTTTTTTTGTATTACTTATAAAATTAATTAAAAAGCAAATTCCAATATATTTTTTTACAAGATTTAGATAAAGAAATATTTTTAGATTTAAGAAAAGGTTTTATTATTGTTAAACGCTTGTAATAATAAATTAACAGAAAATATTCTAGCAAAAAAATACAATCCAAATCAAAAGATTCTTAAAAAATGATAGTAAAAATTAATAGTTCATATTAAAATTTGAAAGACAACTAACATTATTACAACTAAATAAAGGATATAATCAACTAGGAATAGACCCACCCATTTAAGCGCAGAATCCAAAATGAAATAAAAAAGTTCTCAAACATAAATGTAATCATTCAGAGATTAGAATTACAAGGATACTTAGATGAGCTTTTTAATTTACTTACTAAGATTAAAGACTGTGAAGATAAGTTTACTATTAGTGGTATTTATTTTATAATTCTATTGATTGATTCTACTAAGTATGATATAGAATATTAAAATGTTATTTTATATGAATTCAGAGCTTAAAAAAATACAATCTATGAGAAGTGAATCAGATTAACAGTTCGATTTCAATGAACAGTACAACAACAACTGTTAAATCTTTACATAAAACCTTTAACTTATTGTATAACTATTAGGTAAATCTTATGAAATTTAATTACAAGAATATTACCTGTTAACAATTAGATATAGTTTTTTTTAAAGGTTATTATCTTTCAATTAAGAAAAGAAAAGAAAAAATTAAATTTATCAGTTAAAAACTGTAATTTGATAAGAATCTTTAATATTTTTTGAAATGATTGCAAATAATTCTAATAATTATCTCTTTATTAAAACAACAGTACATGATGTCTGGTAAAAGAAATCATAATATAGCATTAGTAATTCTCCAATGAGAAATAGAAGTTCTCACAAAAAAGATAGTACTAGGAATTTAAATAATATGTCAAATATTCCTACTGTAAATATGTTTAATGCAAGCTCAAGTATAATCATTGATAATTCATAGCCTTCGTAGCCTAACACTCAAAGAGTTTTAACATAGTCTGATATGAATTCCTCATAAATACTCTCTAATACATCTTAAATATTGCCCAATAATAACAATGATGTAAATATTAATATTATATTTCTAAAAATATGGAGGAGGGTTGGTTTACAGAATATAATTCATTAAATAAGCAAAGAAATAAACTGATTTATTAAATTATTATTTAAACTGGATGGAAATCCATATTACAAATATATATCTTCTTTAAAATAAATATTAATTTTTAAAAAGAAAAAGTTATAAATCTCTTAACTCTAGACAAGTTAATATTTGAAAAAAAGTGCTGTTATTGAGAAAGACAGACACACTCCTAGCTTTAATAATAAATAATCGAGTTACTTTTAATAAAATTAAGGAGGATACTTTGGTGAATCATTAAATAAAAGCTAGGTAGCAGCAATAAATGAAGGAAATACGACAAATAGCCAATCAAATAACTCTACTTAGAAGAACTCTAATTTGCAATAAAATACGTTATAGTAATTACAAACTCTTAATTCTTTAAATAGAATTGATAGTAACACCCAAATCTAATTAAACACAAATATTTAATAAAATAATTAATAAACTTCATCGGTTTTAACTCATAGCTCATCTTTCTCTAATTTATCAAGTAGCAAGCCAAATTTAAATAATTCAATCAATCACAATAGATAATCTTCAGTCCTCAAATCAAGCATTAATGGAAGTATTAATTAAAATTCCAACGCACTCAATCAAACTTCTTAATATTCAAATACTTTATCTCATAACAATAATCACCAACAATAGAAATCTCATCTATAATAGCATCCTCCTCTTCCTCACTCATCTTCTTCTATTGGTCTTGCAAATACAAATAGAGGACAATTACACCATATTTAAAATTCAATTTCTTCTCATTTAAATAACTCTCTTTTGAGAGACGATAAGAGAAGCATTAATAATACTACTCTCGATTCAGCTAGAGATACAACAAAAAGAAATCCTCAAAATACAAACTCTTCTATTTTAAAACCTCACTACTTCAGTACAGCTGATTACATTAAATGCAACACTTAAAGTATCTCGAAATTAAAAAATATTTGCAAAATTGAATTTTAATCTTTTATTTTCTCTTATCTATCTATTTCATAAAGTATTGTTAAAAATTAAAATTAATAAAAATAGGATCATTATCGCATAATAACAGTACCAGAGACGTGAATTAATTACAAACATCAAGAGATACTATAACTTCTTCTCAAAATACTAATGAAATGAAGAATAAAGAAAATTATAAACCCTAATTTGGCGAATCAACTACTACTCGATTGGCATCTTACTTACATTGAAAGAAGGCCAATTATGAATAGATTAATATAAGTCAAATTTATTACTATTTTATCTTTTATCAGTTTCACATTTGCTATAATCTATGATTGTTTCGAATTCTGTTTATATGTTTGTTTGTATTATTATATATCTATCTCGAATTTAATCAACCACCTTTCGAACCAATCACACAATCAAATTATTTATGGTATTTCACTATTTTCATATCTATCAAAATTTTATCTCTGTAACAATGCGTTTGAAAGATAGAATTATAATACTTGCATTAAGTAACTGAAAAATTGTTTATTTTTAGAATCCATATTTAGATTTTCTAAAATATAGTGTAAATACGAGGGAAATCATTAAATGAGGTAAGATTACTTATCTTACTTATCTGATAGATTTTAGTAACGATTTTCAAGTAAGAAATGATTATAAATATAATTTATTATATATAACTTAACTTGTTCACTCATCTTAATAATATTTTGTGGTGACTATCTATTTATATTGATACACTCTTTATGAGTTTTTTCTAAGAAAATAAAAAAAAATTTCACAATTTTCGCAATATCCATAGTGTTATTAGATTTGGAATTTATCGATTGATTATCTATTAAATATTCGATTTTATCAAAAATAAAGAATAATTTATTAAATCAAAACAATAATATAACTTTCTTATTTCCTCAAAATAAAAGTACACTAAAAGTACAATCTCAATCGAAAAACATAAATAAATAAAGATACAAATTATAAATGGGTTGTGGTGCAAGCTCTGATGCAGCTTAAGTTAGAGAACCTGTCGCAGAAGGAGGTGAAATTGATGAAGAACTCGAAATGGAATTTGGACAAACCAGATTAGACAAAGCAGGAAATGAAATTAATAAGTATGACACAAATGAAAAGAAGCCAGAAAATGTAAAAATCTTATATATTTGATTCTAAAAAATAAATAAATGTTAATTCAATAAAGAATCCTTAATTGCTTGATTTGTTATTTTTAAATTCTAGAATTTATTTAAAAGCTTTAAAATAAGATATAACTCTTAAAATTATTGTAATAATAATAGGATAATGGACTTTTTGAAATACTTGATTAGCCTGAAACTGAATAATTTATGGCTGTCAAGCCTTGGATTGGTGCTCTTAAGGCTCCATCTAATCGTAAAAACATATTTTTTAATTTATGGAAATACAACTTAATATTAAAACTAATATCATATGTAATATAGCCCCTTAAGCCGATCCCTCTGCTCCTTCAACAAGACTTGAATTAGAATATGTTAATGGGTACAGATGCGAAGACTCTCGCGCTAACTTGTAACAAATTTATTTTACATAAAACAATTTCTATATAGAATAATAATCCTAAATAAGAAATTTAAATTATATATAATTTTAACTAATTATTTAAAAAATTTGTTTAGGTACTATACAAATTAAAAGGACAAGATTGTTTACTTCACTGCTGCTATTGGTATTGTTCATGATATAAGTGCCAATAAGCAAGAATTCTTTGGAGCAGGTTTAGTTGGAGAAGTTGATGGACATAATGATGATATTGAATCTTTAGATATCTGTCCTGAACGTAGATTAGTTGTTACTGGTCAAAGAGGCCCTAATCCTCTCATTTTAGTTTGGGATTCTGTTACTAAGGAAGTCAAAGCTAGATGTTAATTAGGTAGGGGTAACAGATGTGCTAAATGCATTAAATTTTCAAAAGATGGTAAATTAATTTATGTTACTGATGAGCATAATGATCACAATATCCATGTTATTGATGCTTAAACTGGATAAAGAGTAGCCACTAATAAAACTGGAGGTGATCCAATTATGGACATAGATACTAGTAGTGGTACATTCTCTTGTGCTGTTGCTGGTAAGAGAGGACTTATTTTCTTCGAAACTGGCAATGGTTATATTACTCCTTCTAAAGGTCTTTATGGAAACACTGAAAGAGTTGATGTAAATTTTAAAATTTTAATTAGAATGAATTTAAAAAAATAATTAATATTACACTAAAATTGTGCTCGAGTTTATTAATACCAACTATTTTTTAAATAATTTAATCAGATGCTTTCAATTAAGTTCTTCGATGATGGAAATAGATGTGTATCCGGTGCTATTAATGGTAATCTCTACATATGGAATGGTAAGCAAGCAACCAAGACTATTTCTGCTCATTAAGGTGCAATCCACACTGTTAATATTGTTGATGGATTAATTTTCACAAGTGGTTCTAAGGATCGTCTCTTAAAGGTATTTGATGCTAATAATTTTACTTAGAAAGAATAACATCAACTTACTCATTATGCCAGAGCTATCGATTACTAAAATGGAGCTATCTTAGCCGGAACAAGAAATGGTAATTTTTATTAAATTTATTATAAAAAATAGAGAAATTAAATAATTTTATTTCAAATAAGGTTGTATCATAGAAATCTATCAAGGAAATGTTAGCACTTTGATGAATGGTCATGCTACTGGAGAAACTTGGGGTTTAGATATTGATTAGACAACTGGAAAGGTAATTAGCATTTGATAAAAGGATAAAAAATGATTCTAAATTAACATTATAACAATAGATTGTTACTTCAGGTGATGATAACAAAATTATTGTTTTCGACCCAGTAAACAATGTAGCTGAATCTGAAGGTATTGTTAATCCTTAAGCTGGTGCTAAGAAGAAAATTGGTAAATAATTGTTTATTTTTTATATTAGGAATAAAAATACTAAATATTTTTTTAATATTAGGTGGAGCTTCTACCCTTTCTCTATTCCCTCCTAATTAATGTTCTCGTGCAATTGCTATCAATCACGTCAATGGCCACATTGCTGTTGCCTCTAATGATGGCGATCTCTCCATTAGAAAAGGAGTTAAAAATCTTAATGATAAGGTAAAAAATTTTATAAAAGGGAAATGTGATTTATAATAAAAAACTTATATAAAACAAAAGATATTTGAAGAAAAAATCTCTAGAGAGTGGATTGAAGTTCTTTAATATTCTCCTAATGGACAATTCTTAGCTGCTGGTTCTCATGATAATAATATTTACATTTTTGATGTTAACAACAACTATCAAAAAACAGCAGTTTGTAAGGCTCACCAATCTTTTATTACTTCATTGGATTGGTCTCGTGATGGTTAATTTATTTAATCAAATTGTGGTGCTTATGAATATCTCTTCTTTAATGCCTCTGATGGTGCTTAATTACCAGGTATAATATATTTTCCTATATTTCTGTTTTATTAAGATTTTAAATTCATATTAAAATAGGGGGTGCCTCTTAATTGAGAGACGAAAAATGGGCTACTTTTTCTTGTAAAATTGGATGGCCTGTTCAAGGTGTTTTCCCTCCTTGTACAGATGGTTCTCACGTTAATGGTGTTTCCAGAAGCAACAATGAAAAAATTATTACTACTGGTGATGATTGGGGATATGTTAATCTTTACAAAAATCCTTGTTTGAAATAGCATAAATGTGTTAGTTATAGAGCTCATTCTTCTCATGTTGTTAGAGTTAAGTTTGATAAAAATGACAAATATTTATACAGTGTTGGTGGTTATGATCGTTGCCTCATGAAGTGGAAGGTTATCTAATGATTATACTGTCTTGAATCCTTACTGAAAAATTTAATTTATTTCATTATCTTTAATAACTTCATATTACTAATTATTTACATTTAAATGCCATAAATACTTTTATATGAATTGTATTGACTTATTCAAAAAAAATATTACCTTAAAAAAAAAAAAATTAATATTTAAAATTGTTTTTAACAATATCAATAAACTAAAATGAATCAAGTAAGTAAGAGTAGTTTATTTCTCGATTAAAAAATTAATATGAATAATATCTCCATTTTTTTTCTAATAATTCCATTTTAACCTTTCTAAAATAAAACTCTTTATCACTTAGAATCTTTGAATGATAAACAAATACTAAGAAATATACTGAAATAATATGATAGATTGATAAATTGATTGATTGATTACTTTATAAATCTAAACTTAAATTTTTAATAATAATTTGCAGACAATCAAGAAAATCTAAAATCTTTATGATTTTTTTATGAAATGATCATCCATCATTTGAGTATTTGAATTTAAAAAGCTGTTTAAAAAGTGATGAATCTTCTATTGGTGGTAAATTAAATAAAATAGGTTTAGTAATAAGCAAGTATTAAGTATTGTGAATATGAATTGATTGCATTTAAGAAATTTAAAAACAAATGTTTGCCAACACAAAAATTATAAAAATAATAAATAGAAATTATTTCAAATAAGATATTCAGTATTTATTTATCATTCAGTGAAAAATAGATAAAACCAATCAACTTTTAAAATTCAGCAACATATTATTTATTATGAATAAGTAGTCAGAATTCTAGATAAGTTCACCTCATTAGAGTGATATTGCTAATACTGGAATATCCATTTTGAATTCTGCAGTAACTATTTTCAATAGCTCTTGAAATATTATACCAATTATTAAATAAAATTTTGAAGTAGCAATACAATTTATCTATATAAAAAAAAGATTAACAATGAAAAGATGCCTTAAAGAGTTTAAGCTCACGAATAGTCGCATTCAGTTAGAATAAATAAATATCTTTAAAATTAAGAATAGGCTGATGATTAGTAAATAAATTTTTAAGAGGTAGAAATGGATTATAATGAGAGAATTAATTCAATGAGGGAATTATATGAAATGAGATTTTAAACTCTTTAAGAAACAATCCGCGATGTATACGAGAAAATAGTAAAAGATGATTTAATATAAACTATGAAGGAAAACCCTATATCGCATGAGTATGTTCATTAAAGAGTTCGTGAATTATTTGAAGAAATTGTACTTAGTGAAAGGGAAGTTATCATTGATAAGCTTTCAAGCTAGTATACTTTTTTAAAAGCAGAATTTACTAAATTGGAGAATGAAAGAAGAAGAGTAAAATTTTTTACATTTGTATAATCTCAAAATTAATAATCAATAAAAATGTCTTTTCATTTAAAAATTAATAAAAATTACTGAAATTGGCTTCTAAAAGTCTATTTTCTAAATTCGTTTATTAACAAAAAATTTATTAAATTAATTAGGAGTCTTAATAACATGATGAAGAAATGGAAGAAAGTGCAAAAATTATTAACATGCTCAAAGAAGATTTGCACAAGGAAAGATAAAATAGATAGTTTTATGAATAGGAATTCAATACAATGTAAAAAAAGATGAATGAAGTCACTGAATAATTTGAGGATGCTCTTCATAAAAAGGAATAAAAATTACAAGATAAGTTAGAGTATGAATAAAACCAATTGATGCAGTTAACACAAAAGTTTAATAACCTTGAAAGGGAATATGAATAACTAACTAGATCTTAAAATCATCTGTCTTTAGAAAACTAAGAATTCAAGCAAAAGAGTGAATTGATGAGAGCTGATATAAGTGAAAAATAATTAGAAATTAATACTTATAAAATAGATTTAAATACAGCAGAAGATAAAATCAAATAATAATTCAAATTAAATGAAAATTTGAAAAACGAAATAAGCAATCTTTCTAGTAGATACAACTAACTAATGGAAGAAAACACTCACTTAAATATGGAGTTAGATAATACTAAATTGAATACTTCATCTATTGAAAGCTAATTCTCTCAATAGATATAACTTTATCAATAAGTAATTTATTTTATTTCTGTCTGCTTTTTTATATAAAATATTTAAATAATTAGGATATACTAAAGGGTAAAGAATATATTGAAAAGATGAAAAATAAAAATAAGTAAAAATTAGAGGCATATAAAAATAAGATTATTGAGTATAAGTAAAGAATTTAAGATGCAGAATAAATTATAAGACAATTGAGATAGGAATCTTTGGAAGAAAAGGATAAGAACTAGAAGAGTATGAATAATTGGGAAAGGGTCCTTTAGGAAACTAAAATAGACTATGAAAGAAAAATTGAAGAAATCCACAACATTTCTCAAATGAAATTTGTATTGAGAAAAAAGAATAAATAGAATTAAATTCTGAATAAATTATTCTTAAAAATAGGATGAAAATTAGAGAAGACACGATGAGTATATTTAAGAAATATAGTTGCACTACTAGGATACAATGAACTCAAGAATTGAAGATATAAAGAATGAGAGCAATGTTGAAATAGATTAACTTAGGTATCAAGAGAGGTAACTTAAATAAATGCTTGAAGAGAAACTGAATTAGCTTTAAAAGGATTATCTTTCAAAATCTTTGCATGATGAAATAATGGAAGATAAGAAAAAAGCTATGGAAAAAATGAAATAAGATTTTGATCACTATTTGAATGAGTTTAAGAAGGAATCTGAGTTAAAGCATGAATAATTTGAATAAAGAAAGAATAAAGAGCACGAATAGTAGTTATAATATTTGCAAAGTAAAACAAATTATTGAAATAAAATATTAGTTTTAAAAATTTCAATTAAATTAAATCAGATAATTTGAGAGAACTAGAAGACTCTTTAAGAGATTTAAAGCTTTAAAATAGAGATTTGTAATCTAAGAATGAGTAATTAGAGGATTCTCAGTAGAAGATTCTAGTTGATTGTGAAAACTAATTGAAACAAAATAGAATTTATGAAGGAGAAATTGAGAGATTGCAAGAGAAATTGAATAAATAAAAGAATAAAAATGCAGAATTACAACAAACTCTTGATGATTTAGATCAGCTCAACAACTAATTAAAATCTGATTTAGAATCTTCAAGAAATACAATTTAAAGATACTCCTAAGATTTAGAAAATGTTACAATTTAAAATGAAAAAATTTATGCTTAAATTAACGAATCAAAATAAAGGAATGCTGAACTCACTGGATAAATTTCTAACTTAAAAACAGAAGTATCCAATTCCTAATAAGTCATACAATTCAAAGAAGAAGTTATCAAAAATATCAAAGATAATCTTGAAGAAATCAAATTGGAAAATAAACAATTAAATACTAAATTCTTCGATTTGTATAAAGAAAAAGCTTAGAAAAACGTAAATAGCACTATTTTACTTCATAATTTATAGTGATGTTTATATTTAATTTGTTAGGAAGATGAAAGCAAGAGATTTGAAGAAATTAATGGTTAGATGTAAAGGTTTTAATATGAATTACAAGATAAATCACATCAGGTAGAAATGTACAAAGCTTAGCTTGATATGCTTAGTGAATAAAAGAAGAATTAAGATGAGGAAATAAATAACTTGAAAATAGATTTATTAGAGAAAGAGAGAATTACTCATTCACTCTAAAGAGAGAAATTAGAATTTGAAAATATATTTAACAAAAAGCTCTAATAGTAGAAGGAATTAAGATATCAAATCAAAAATGAATTAACTAGTGAACTTACAAGATTAAGAAAAGATCTCTCTTAATTATAGGAATTTGTTCAACACCAAATTAAAATGAAATCAAGTGAAATAGAACTTTGGGTGAAGAGTATTCAAGGAAAATCTAAGGATATCATCAACAAACAAAATAATCAATTATAGGAAAGATTATAAATGGTAGAGAACGAAATCTCTAGAGAATGTGAAGAATAAATCTAAGATTATAAGTAGAGATTTGAATAAGAAATCGGGGAACTATAGTAGTAAAAAGAAAGAGAATTGAAGCAATTGAGCGATTATGCTAATAAATTAAACTAAGCTAATCAGGATCTCATTAACGAAAGTAAAGGCTACCAAGAAGAGCTTAATGAATTAAAGAATTAAAATGATATTTTGTAGGAATAGAATCAAAATTTAAAAAAAAATTATGAAAATAATATAAAGAAGACTGAATAGATGGAATAGACTTTTGATCTCAGATTGAGGTAAAGAATTTAAGAGGCTCATAAATAGATTTTATTAATTATTTTTAAAGTGAATATCAATAGAGAAAAGAGGAAAGCGGATTTAAGAGAAAACAAATGGCTGAAAGAGAACTTGAATTAGCCAATGAAGAGATTTTGTAATGGAAGAATAAATATTAAATGCTAATAGATTAGATGGGTAAGAATATTGAACAAATGTAAAGTCAAAGAGAGATTGAAGTGGAAACAGTAAAACAAAAACTAAATTTCTCAATCACACAAGTCGAAAATTAATTACAAATTTCTCACTCAAATGAAATTGAATTAAGAGATACTATTGCTAAATAAAATGAGAAAATTGCCTTACTTTAATAAATGATTAACGATAGTGAACATGATTACGAGAATCTCAAGAGAGAAAAAGAATAAGAGATAAAATCAGTGACTGAAGTCGAATTAGAATATAAATTGAAGGAAGAAGATTTAAGAAAGTAAAAGAAATAATTTGATGAAATTATCAGAGAGAAAGATGAGAAAATGAACCACTTAGTAAACGAAATAAATATCCTCAATAATAAAATTAGTTAATTGATTGAGGAAAAAACTATGCTTATAAATAATAACAAAGATTTATAGTTCTAATTAGACCTCAAAAACTCTTAACTAAATCAACTTGCTAAAGAATACCATGATAAATAAACTAGATCTAACAAAGAAATTGAAGATCTCCATAAATTACTAACATAATCTTTTAAAAATATGAGTGAAAATTCTGAAAATGTTGATCTTGCTAGAAAATTAGATGAAGAGACTCGTCTTCTTACAAAAAAAGTTAAAGATTTGCAGCATATTAATAGATATTTAGAAATTTCAAAAAGCCCTCAATCAAAACAAGGTATTTTCAGCACCTAGTAATCTTACTAATAAAATAACAGCTATTAATAAGGATAATAGTAGTAAAGTAACAATAGTTAAATGATGCCCACTTATTAACATAATAATTCTACAAATAGTCTCCATTAATAACATCCATCTTATTTTGGTAATCATTCAAGTAGCCATGGCAATCTATTAGCTCACAACTCCTCTATAAATCCAAATTTGAACAATTTGAATACAAATAGTCACTAAAATCTTCCAAAAATTAATTCTTAAAATACTTAAAGCAATAATAGATATGATCCTGGGTATTCTGCTTAATAAAAATAAGCACCTGCTGTTCTCCATTAGCATGTTAACTCATTCAGTCCATATACAAATTAAAATTAAAATTGAATTGAAGAGAATGGAATCTTGTCAAAATTTTTGCATATACTATCATCAAATCAAATTATTTTGTGTTATTATTTAATTATTAAAATTTTCAGATTGCGTGATGTGAATAAAAAAGATTACTCAAATTATATTAAAATCAATTTTAATTCTTGTATGATTTTAATTCATTTAATTTTATATGGAATCTGTAATCTAAGAATTATTACATATGTTTTTTCCACCCTACTACAGGCTTTTGGAATTCTGAGTTTTGAAAAAAATAGTTCAAAGCTTAATTTAACAAAATATTTTTTAGGAATTGCCAAAAAAATAAGAGATATCGTAGATGTAGTGTCATATTACTAATTTGCTAAATAAATTAAATTTTAAATCCTTTTAAAATGATATTAATTTCCTTTCTAAATAACTTAAAAAATTAGATTTATAATTAAAATATTTAAAGTGATTTTGATAATGTAAAAATATTTTTGATTAAGATTCTTTTTAGTGGTGTTAAATGAAAATGCAACATAGAGAAATCAATCAATAAAAAAATAAATTCTAAATTAGATAATGGCAATTATTCAATATGTAATTTGAATATAAAATAAGAAATGAAATATGAATAAGTTCAAAGTATCGAATCAATTTTTAATACTTAGTAGTTATTTTGCTTTTTTACAAATCAAAAATATTCGTTAGTATGAGTGATTATTAAATCTAATTTAAATTAACAAAACATTCAAAAACACACAAAAATTGATTTTGAATTTATCAAGCAAAGAAGAAATAAGGAAAATATTATTATACTAGCATATCAAGACTATTTTAATAAGATAAATTAAAATATAAAAAATAAAATTACTGAACAAAGATATTCTCTCTATTTAAACAGTATATTACTTCTTTTGGACACATTATGATTACCAAGAAGAGTGCTTTTATAAATGAGTTCATAGCATAAATTAATGATGTGAAGAATGAAGATTAAACTAATAAATTATTTAAGTATCTAGTTATTCTAGGTATAAATGCATACACTAGTGCAGGCTAGGCTTTAACATATTTTAGCATTAAAAGATGGGCAAGTAATATATTATTTCAAAATGTCTTTAGATTATTTTAATTTAATTTTATCAATAAATTCTACTTTTAAATTAATATATATCAATCATTTAAATTTATAGAGACTGTTCAAAGAAAGAACAAGAAAGAACTATAAGATTAAGTTAGCCAATTGAAATAATAGATTAAAACATTAACATAGAATGTTTCAAATACCTTAAATGGTGGGAATAATTGGATCAGTGGAAATAATAATCCTGTATCTGTTATTAGCAATAACTAGATTCCAAAATAGGTAGATGTAAATAAACTATACTAAACATTGTATTAAATTATTTATATTAAAAGGTATAAGAGGAATTAAATTAAGAAACTAAGGATGGTTAGAAATTTAAAAAGATGAACTTTGAAGGGTTAGATATTTAGGAAATAAACAGATTATTTTATTAAAATATAGAATAGCGTACATAAATATTTTTATTTTGTAATTTTAAATATTAATTAACTATAATTTACCATAAATTAAGGTAATAACTAGGTTGCAAGCAAATAAGTAGATAGTGTTAAACTAGAGGATAGCGGTCCTCTCTAACAAACTGAGCTTAATTCTATTTTATCACCTAAAAATACTCAAAAGAAAATGTCATTTGATAATTAAAGAAAACCTAGTCACAGCATACATGCAGTACCTTCTTAACCAAATATTGCTACTACAGCAAGAAGATTAAATGAAAATCTTCATTTAAGTAGTTTTACTATATCCTAAAGTTAGTATCCTAATAGCCTTGAGTAATAGCATCCTTTAACAAGTTGTAAAAATATTGATAAAGGATAATTAAAATTATAAGATTTCTAATATCCTTCTACTCTTTCTAATTCTGATATTGGTATTCTATCTTCTCAAAATACTAATTCAAAATACTTGAGGTAGATTGCAGAAAAAAATACCATAAAAAATAAAGAGAATAATTCATACTTTGGTAATTTAGAAGGAAAGGAGAATATTTATAATAATTCGCATTTTGAAGAAAAGAAGAGAAAATCTTGTTCACCTCTAAAATCTTCTTAGAATAATTTAGTTTAATCTCAAAACAGTAATAGTAATTCCTCAGCAATTGGAAAAAAGGATACAAAAAATGACAGCACAAGCAGAAGCAGAAAAGATCAACATAAAAATAATTTAAAAATGTACAAATAACCATGTTAGAAAAATGCTAATAGAAGTAGAAGCAGCAATCCATCAAGATCAAATTCTCGTACACCAAGAAACAGTAAATCACCTTCAGCTCAAAGTTTTAACGGTGCTAATTCAATGAATTAAAAACCTTCTTATTTGAGAAATGTTTAATCTAAAATAAAAGATTAAATAGAATTCCATAAAGAATTGAAAAAGAACGAAGCTAAGTTATGTGAAAATCAATTGAACCATTTAAATTCCCAAAGCCTATTAAAAACTAATTAAGATCATAGCTAATCTCTAAAAATATCTCCTTCTCAAAGATTTTAAAATTCTTTAGGGAATGGAAATAATTAAAATTTCTTTAGAAGCTAAAATGCTAATAAAGATACATCACCTAATCCTAGTGGTATTTAGAATTTAAGCAGTAATAATTTATTGATAATGGATAACTTTTAAACTTAATCTAATACTTTGAGCACTCTTTCAAATAATTCAACTAAGAATAGCAATACACCAATAAATAAACTCTCATAAGTTTATTCAAATAATTAAGGCTAGGAGATATCTAAATCAACTTACACTCAATCTATGTAAAATAATCAATAAAATTATCCAGTAAATTCAAACTAGCTTACATAGGATGCTACATTATAAACTAGCTCTAATTAGATTTCAACTATGAATTAATAATAAGAGACATTGTTTACAGGACATTTTAGGACAAAGAGTAATATAAGCGAGTATTAAATAACTGCTGAAGACTATAATAATGGAGAACATAACAGTCATCTCTCTCACTCTGCTTTAAGACACAATTAAATTAAAAATATGTATAATAATAGTTAGAATCCTAATACTTAGCCTTAAAACATTATTAGATAAGGAAGGACTCTTGATAATTCTTAACACTAATAATTTAGACCATCTCTTGAAAGAAATAAAAGTTAGAATTCTTCTCCTTAAAGATAAATTATACCATAAGGAATGTAAGCTAATCCTAATTAATAATAATGTGTTTCTCCATCTAATGGTGGAGGACAATAACTTCAAAGATCTTTTGTATCTCAAAGAGGAGAATACACACCAAGTGGGATGAGAAGGTAATCAGGAATTTAAGATAATTTTGTAGTAGAATAAGAAAATAAAAAATTCTATCATAATTAGAATTAATAATAATAATAATAATAGTAATTCAATAACGAATAAATTAAGAATTAAGATTAATTTAAGAGTGTAGGTAAGAAAAATGTTTTAGAATTAGCAACAAATTTCTTGAAATCTCCCTTGATGTAATAGCTTTGTCATACTAAATAGTAATAGTAACCTGTTCAATAAAACTAAGTATCATATAGCAATCTCATGAATGGAAATATTAAATAATAACATTAATAATAGAAACAAGTTTAGCAAAATGATTTATTTCCTAACAATTAAATGTATTTCTCAGATAATTCTAGAGGGTTTGCTAAAAAAAAAGAATGTTTGTAAAAAGAGAATAATACCTTATAACAGAATACTTAAAACTAATAATAAACTAATTAACCATAAATGTCAATTCAAGAATAACTCTAAGAATAAATGAAGAAATTAAATTAACTCCCTAAAAAGCATCCTTGTGATCAAACCCTCACTCCCATGGATTTGCAATAGCTTCTAGTACATTAAAATCCTAATTCTTCAATAATCTCTAATTACTAATCTGCAAGCTTTGGAAATGCAAAAAATTACTAAAGTAACCATAATATTGGCTAAGGGCAAGTTCAAAATATAAATATTTAACACAATTATTGTAGCAGTGGCAATAACCCAGTAAATAGCACTTCAAATTAGCTAATGAATCATTAGAGTAACTAAAATTATTAAAAATTAAACTTCAATTTAATTATTATTCTTTTATATAGATGGAGAGTAATCAATGGTAGCAAGTAGCTTATTTAGCTCTTTTAATCCAAATAATGAAACTAAAGGTATTTTAAATTAAGGTTTTAAACATTTTAGCTCTAAAGGATAATTTATTATTTAAAATAGGTTTCTTCTAGAATGATTTTGAAAAGAGAATGAATGATTTGGGTAAGAGTAGTAATTCTAGAAAGTAGTAATTAAGTTAGAACGATGCCAGCTCTAATATTTCGTTTAATGCTGGGGACATGTCAAATAATATGATTCAGCCTTAAGTAGAAAATCCATTTTACTGATTATTAAAAAGAGCAGTGTTTATAATGTATTTGATACAATTTTTCCTATTCTAATTATAATTAATTTAAATATATCATTAATATAAAATATCCTCTATATATAGTTAATCTAAATGTTTATAATTTATGTGTTAATCTGTATTCTATAAAATATAGTTTAAGATCTTTTGGAATGTAATACTTAGGTATTCATTGCTTATTAAATCATTCATTAAATTCTAAAAGTAAAGTTTAAGATCTTTTGGAATCTATAAGTAGGCCATTTTTTGAAATTAAAATTTTTCATTAGTTATTTTTCTATCTTTGTACTCATTTTTAAAAGTATTATCAAACAAAAAATGAGTTAGTTTAAGTTGCAAAAGTTAGGTAGGATAATAGATTATTTATTATATTAAGATAAAAATAAAAAAAATGAGTGAAGATGAATTGAGAAAATGAAAATATTAATAATAATACCGATCTGATATATATTAGAAATATACAAAATGATAAGTGTTAATTGAATTAATAGAAAAAAATCTATTTTTTATAAATATAAATGTTTATTATTTATTATTGCTTCTAATTATGTCTGGTTTTATATATATAGGTAGCATCCAGATAGGTACTTTTTACCTTGAATTTTATTATAAAATTAATTGAGTTGTATGTTATGAGCTATTTAGCTCTAAAATAGGAGCTTCAGCTATACCTCTATTTAATAGGTTATTAAAAGTATATTGAAATATATTTTTCATAATAGAAAACATGGAGAACTACTGTTTCCAGCTAGCTCAAATTTAATTTAGAGATTAGTCTAAATAGAATATTGTTTTCCATCTGATTTCTTAAGGTATTTTATCAAAGAAGAATAGATCATTGTACTCAGTTAGAGCTGTAATCATAGGTGTTTGTTATTTAAGAGAGCTTGAGATATCCATTGATATCATTCTGTTTTGATAGTAGACGAAGGTTTTATTCACTTCTTCTTATATTTGTATTTTCATTTTTTTCCACACATCACTAATTATCGTTAAAAATAATCAAATTAATAAAAATTAATAAATACTCAAAGAATGAATGTTTCATAAGTATGAATAATTCATTTTAATTTACATTGATGTATCTCTGGTTGTATCCTTCATATAATACCAGAGGTGGCCATAGTTAGGTTAGGATATAATAGTTTTCTATATTTTTGAAAAAAGAAAGTAAATAACAATATATTTTTTAATATCTGCTTACATTTTTTAATTATTTAATTTATTCTCTTTCTCCTAAAATAGTATATAATCTATATGCCTCGATAAAAGAATCACCATATTAAGGAGTAAAGAAAATAGCACATTCAAGGAATTGCTTGGCTTTCTATAAATCATATTTATTACCAAAAGGGTTCATGCACAAACGAGCACCTTCACACCTAATAATTATTATATTATAAAATTTAATTTCTAAAAGAGTAAACTCAAATATTTACCAAACTTCTCCAGATTTAGGAACTTCTTCTAAGGCTACTAAGAAGAATTCAAAGGCAGAGTTGAGATCATTATTTGTTGCTTTAATGTGTTCTAATTAAATCAGCTCACCCCACAATCTACCAGCAAGTGTATGAGTATGCAGAGATTCTTTGATGATTTAAGCGGCCTCTTTATGTTTTTTATTTCTAATGAGCATCGAAATATATTCCATATAAATCTATTTAAATAAGGATTTAGATTTAATAAGTTTATTGTAAACAAATAAATTTTTAATAATCATTCTAACAAGGATTTAATAATAGAAGATTTTTTGCATTAATATGAATTTGATGCAACATTTTTTCTATTTATTTCTATTTAGGGACTTAAGGAAGGAATATTAATTGATTGATACTCTTTGACAAAACTCTACAAAAATGTTTTTTAAAAAATAATAAATGTGTTATTTATACCTTCCATTCAGATTTCATATAACTTTTGAGAGATTCCATTTGAGTTAAGGCTGAAGGAACATCTCCTGCAATTTCAGCACATTTAGCTGCTTCAATAATGAGATATGGCTTCTATTTTTCTGAACAAGTATCAAGTGTTTTTTAAATGATTTTGTTTGCGTTGTCTTTATTGCCCAATAATAACTCAATTTTAGCTACTTGAATTAAAGGTTTCCATCTCATACTTTCATGGGCATTTCTTATTGACATGATTAAATATTGTTTTGCTAAATTAATTTCTTTCTTCTTTTCACATATTTAAGCTATTTCTAAGTGTATCTTCCAAATAATTTCTTTGGGTAAAGATTGATTAGCCAAGCGAATGAATTTATCTAACACTTGAGATTCAACATTCACGCAGGTTTTCTCATAAAGTTTCAAGTAAAGAGTCCATAAGCTAGTACATTTTAATCCTTTCTCTTATGCTTGTTAGCAGATTTATAAAGCCTATAAATTTTTAAAAACATCAATTAGAGATAATTGATACTTAGAAGAATTAATTTGAAGAGTATTTGAATGGTGAAATTAAGATTATTTAATTTTATTCAAATAAATTAAGTGAAAATACTTTAGATTGTAAACAAATCTTAAAAAGATCACTATATAAGTGGGGAAAACGAATTTTTAATTAAATAATAGTGAGTAAATTACTTGTGTAAATTTGCCTTAGAGCTCTAAAACTCTTGCATATTCATAGCAAACCTAGCCGTTAAGATCTAAGTAATGATGAAGCATTTTCAAAATTCTTTCGGCATTCTTTAAATTACCAAATCTGATTTCGATAAAGGCTCCTTCAATATAAATCTTCCAACATTTCTCAAGCTTCAATTGATTTAAATTACAAAGTATTCTTCTCACATCCTCAATTGTGCCAATTTTCTCTATGATCCTCAATAGTTTAAGAACAAGACTGTCACTCATTTTACAGAAAGGATAAGCATTCTCTAAAATTTCTTTTGCCTTTTGGAGGTTACCATAATCTTCTTCCATTTTTGCATATTCTAACCATATCTAATTGAATTATAAATTGAGGTTTGATTAAAATAAAATTTAGAAATTCTAATGATATTTTCTTTTTTTCAAAGAATTTGTAAATTATGAATTTTAGACCAATAATTAATAACCGTTGATTTTTGAAAAATTTAAGAAAAATTATTAATTTGATTGGAATAATTGTAATTCGGTGCTTAAACCACAAATTTCTACTAAATTGGAGTGTTAAGTAATAGTAGAGATTATTAAAAAGTTTATTATTTAATCTCCTATGGAATAAATTACTAAAAGAGAAGCAAAATTATAATTAATAAATTTACATCTGAACAAAAGGGCTAAAGATTGATTGCAATCTTATAGAAATATTTGGCTTCATGATACATGCAATCTTTTTTAGCAAAATCTGCTAATTCAAACATTAACTTCCAGTACATGTTGGGTTTTATGTAACAAAGTTTTGCAATTGAAGTTCCTAGAATTTCAATAAATGTGAGCTTCTATTTAATTTCCTTTTACAAAATTGAGCTACCAATAGAGGTAATATTAGAAGAAGGTCCAGCATTAAATTAGTTACCATCTGGAGTTTTACAATTATCTTTAAAATCCTATCTTAGTTACTTTATTCTTTTAGCAAAAAGCTATTTGAATTCATTAATAGGAGTACTTTCATATGAAGATTCTTTAATTCTGTGAAGCTTACCAAGCGTATTAGGAGTATATAGAGGTGAATTAAATCCGTATTGATTCTAATAATTATCTTCTTAGCAAGCTGCTATTGAATTTGGTGTAACTTACTCTTATTTAATTGGAGTTTAGAATGGTATTGATTATGATCCTACTGCGCCTACTTGTGGCTGATAATATTAGCTATTACTGCTTTATTATTTCTCATAATAAACCATTTATTTAGTTTTGCCAAAAGGTTTTTTTCCACTTGATCCAAATTATTTTTATCCCTTTGAAGTTGACATATTTTAGTTATAATTCTATTAAGGAGTTTATAAATTTTATTACTATCTATTCTATCCATATTCAGTATTAGAATTTTGTATCCTAGAAGAAGATGTAGGGAAAGGAGCTTTAGAAGAAATTGAGAGATTTCGTAAAGATTGATAGGCTTCAGAAGAACAAGATGACTAAGAAGAAGGCGAGGAGCAAGAAGGATGAGTTGAAGATTGAATTTGCGATTGTGAAGAAGATAAAGAAGAAGATGAAGTCGATGAATTTTAAGGCTTAGAAGATAATGAATTATCAAAAAACTATGGTTTAGATAAAAATTCATGATTCATTTACTTTTAAAGAAAGTTTTACTAGTTCTCACAATAGTTTTTATCAGAAGAAACAGATTACTATTATTTTAAAGGTATAAAATTTGTTTAGTAGGTTGAAGTACGTGCCTAAGCAATCTAAAAGATCTTTGGATTTACCTCCTTCTAAAGTTACTATTGGAGTTTCTTTTGAGATGAAGGAGTTTATATTTATTATGGTTGTTGATGTTGTTGTTGTTATTGCTATTGTTGGTGAAATTGTGATTATTTTTGCTAATTGTTTTAAGTATTCAAACTTTGAGAGGATTCTGAGCTATTATTAGTTTGTGGCTAATAGTCGCTATATGTTTGTAAACTAATACCTGAAGAGGAAGTAGAAGAATGAGAGGTATTCTGAGAATTTTCTTTATTGCTGCTTTACTAATTTTATGAAGAAGCAGAGGAAAGCTAAGTTTAAGTCTAAAACATAAAATCATTCTTCTTAGTCTAGAAACCCTTGAAGCGATTCATCTCAATCAATTGTTATTATTAATGTTGAGAGGATTGCTATTTATTGCTTAGATTTATTTACTATTATATCTTCTACTAATTCTAAAACTATGCAAATATATTATTTTATAACTATGATTGTGACTGCTCCTTTTTATAGGATGAATTTAAAGATGACTAAGACCCTGTTTGGTTTATCTAATCAGTCAAATATTGGTTCTTTTAAAGTCTTTTACCAAATCCAGAAATGATTTATTCATTTGTCTATTAGCGATTATGATATTAATAATCCCCAAATCCCTTCAAATGTGCTTCCTAATTGGCAAAAATATCTTAAATGGGCTAGTTCCTATATTCTTCATCTTCTTAATTTGTAGATTTTTGCTTGTGTTAAATCTACTAAAATGAAGACAGGAGATTGCGAGAAGATCTGACATTCAAATTTAAAATGCTACTTTCGTTATCTTATTTCTCTTTATAAACAGTTTGAGCATACTAATGATTATTGTTGTTGTAGTTGTTATATTGTTGCTATCCAAACAAATTTCTTTGATACTATTAGTGATTGATCACACCTACATTCTTTTGCTCAAAAATATCCTATAAACGTCTATTTTATGTTTAATTGTTTTGGATCTCATCTTCCTAATAATTATCATACAATTCTTCTTACTAACTATCTTTATCATTGAACAATCTCTTCTACACTGAAAATTTTTATTTCTATTAAAAGTTGGCTAGCTGGTTACCCTGCTTATTAAGAAGTTCTTCCTTAAATATTTCTTCATCAGTATCGTAAAACACTCCCTTAAGAAATCCAAAGCATTGATCTTATTAATTAGGTGAGCTAAATAAGGAAAACACACTCTATTACTTTGAATTGCATTCTGTATATGCTCCGCGATAATTTCCCTATAAAAATAGATTTAGTAGGATTAATAAATCGTCATATTGTTTATAATTATCTTTGCCTAATGCAGTAATTAGTTAATTGAAAAAAGATAATAATCAAGCCTAGTTGAATGGCTTTTTGTATGCATAAATGAATTTTACCCTATTCATTTTAAGTAAGAAATGTGAAGTAAGGACGACTCTTAATTGTTTTTTGTCCTCTTTTTGGTTTTTAGGTCTTGGGTTTACTTCGAAACAGACGGATTTATGTAAATGGTATTTATTTTTCTTAAATTCTTTGTTTGTTCTTACTTATCTCTTTCTTTTTCGTTTATCTTATAATATATGATAAAGTATATGGGTGTATGTGTGTGTCTTATATTTTGATTATTTTTTTGCAAAATGTTGGCGTAAACAATCTTTTATATATTTTTTCTTGTTTTTCTTGTGTTTTTATTTATTAAACTTGTGATAAAGGCTTAATTGCTTTTATTAATTTTCTTTCTTTAAGTATATTAAAGATACTAATTCGCAGTATTCTTTGGCTCCTAATAAACTCCTTTCAATTGAAATTTTCATCTTTAGAAATCTATCTTTATTTTTTCATTTCATTTTGCAAATTTCAGCTTATTAACGGCTATAATCATACAAAGATGATATTCTTTCTTTTTTCTTACTTTCTCTCATACCCTCTCTCCCTTTAATTTATTTATCACATTTACCTCTATATTTACTTTCTTTTATTAGCTTTCATGTTTTTATTACATTATTTGTTAGATTTCAACTGTATATCTTTTTCTCATGCAATAATATTTTGATTAATATTTTAACAAAAAAATATATGTTTATTATAATGTAAAGTATTTAAAAATATCCTCTTATGGCTAGCTGGCATATTAAAAAATCTTTATATGTATATTTAAATTAAAAATATAAATCCTAGCCACTTTAGAATTGAGTAGATAACACTACTACTACTATGTATAACTTAAAATTAAATAAGGTAACTGTTTTATCCTTACAATGAAATATCTGAAGATATTTTATTAGCTTTTCATATTGTTTTTGTTTTATTTAAAAAATATCATACATTTTATTAAATTTTAGAAAAATAATTCAACTTTTACACTTAAAAAGTTATTTTAACAATTCTGAAATTTGAATCTACTAAGAAGAGTAAGAATTAATTTATATTAAGCATTTATCATATAAAAAATAAATTGATGTATATTCTTTACAAACTTAAAAGGTCTCTTATTAAATCGGTTTTAGGATACATAATCTACAATAATATTATGTTAATTCAAATGAGAAGAATAATCCTAAAATTAATATTACTTTAGGTTTTTAAGAATAAAATAAAAATGGAAAAAATGAAAAAAAAACAAAATTAAAAATAAATTAATTATTTGGGTAGGACTTAATAATAAAAATACTATAAGAAAAATAGGGTAGAGAGAGAATATGATGGATACTTTAATTATGGTATTTGATTGCAAAGTTTTTTATAGCTCAAAATTATATTTTTAGAATTTAAATAGGAAATATTATTATGGTAAGATGAATAAATGATTGAGTTTTTATTTAATAAAAAGATAAAGCTAGTCATATATAGGTGGATTATCAAAATTTAATACTTAATATTGCTAGAATTATAGTTAGTTCTCGAATTCATCTTTTATATATTAATACTTTTCCTTTTCACTAATTTTATTATCATAAGATCTCTATTATCTAGCTATTTATCTAAATATCTTTCTATTTACTCTATTTACATAATTATTTTAATTTTAAGGTATCAAGTGTAAATATAATAATCATTTTATTATTCTCCTACTAAGTCATTTAATTATATGCTATTAATCCTATTATTTTATTACTATTTGGAAAAAGCAATTCAGTCAAAAACTATTAGCTAAAGTTCAGAAACTTCAATATTGTTATTTTCATTTCCATGGGATTTGTTTTATAAACTGTTACTTGGTTAGGCTTAAATAAGGTAATTAGTGCTTATTTTACTAATTGAATTATTATTGCTTAGGTTAGGAATATTTTGAATTGCCATACTGTTATTCGTAATATTATTATTATTATTTTACAGATTATTTTTATAATCAATATCTTACCCATTGAAATGATATTTCTATTAATAGCTTGATTTAGATTCAGATGGATGGAAAGGGGCACTGCTAGAACACTTATTTTCCTAGAGAACTTCACTTCTCTCTCCAGATTCATTTGAATAGATAAATTTATTCTGATCGTTGTAATCTAACACCATTTGCTAATCATATTAATAATTATTTATTGATTTACAGTTTGTTTACTAGCCATTTTAATTTTATATCCTTTCTTCTTACTAATTCTATAGATTAAACTCCTATCTATCTTTACATTATTGAGAATAGCTATTTTCATTATTGTTATCAATATTTTATTCTTAACCAGTGATGCTATTGCTGAGATCACATATTACTTATTCAGAATTACTTGGATCATCATATTCATCTTATGAAGGCTCTCCTTTTTATCTCACAGAACTACAAGAAGATAGAGCTGGACTTATTTGATTATCCATATTAGAGTTAGTTGGAATTATGTTAATCATATAATTGACATTTTAATTAACGATAATATTATTATTGTTACCTTGGTTTGAATTATTTCCATTAATTTTTGTTAACTCATCCTATATGTAATCACAATTATTATTCTTAGAGTTCAAATCAGTTTTGAAATATTTGTTATAATGATTAGGATTTGGCATAATAGTTATACCGACACCGTCAGGTGAAACATTATTATCAATACTGCTTGTAATAATATCACCAGTATGTCCTTTTATCAACTCTTTCTATTACATAATTTTATCTTGACACAAAATTCTATTCTCATTTTAATTCTATTGTCCTAAACCCTAACTAGTTAATTATAAGATTGTTTGATTAGATGTTTTAGGTATTTCTTCCCTTATTTACTATTGGGGCTAATTCTGATTTTATTTGGGAAATGTTTTTTCTTATTCGTTCATCTAATCTATGAGCTCTTCAAATGCTTCAAAGTGATCTGGATTACCCAATTAGAGAGAATTTTCATCTAAATCATGACATTATCTATGTACTTTCTCATTGCATAAACAACAATGATGAACATGATTATTGTAAACAACTTTCATTTCCTAAGGTACTTTCTTTATATCCTTAAACTAATTAAAAGTACCAATATTACTTGTATCCTTCGTATTTTAAGCAGACAATCCTTATTATTAGAAACTTTAATTCTGAGATGATTAATGAGGAGGGAATCTTATACGAGAAGAATGTTCTTTTATTTTTTTTAATGTCAAATTTTTTTTACCACTATCCAAGTTAAATGATAAATCATTTAAGGTTTAAATTAAGTCCAAACTTTTACTTCTTTTTCTAAATTTTTTACCCTCTTAGATTCTTTAAAGTATGCAGCGCCTTTGAGTGTCTAAATATAGCTCAAGAGCTAGATTAACTATTTATGCTTTAGTTTCTAAGAGATTCTAATTATTATTATTGTTATTATTATTGGTATAATGAGATTTATCATAAATTGCTGGAATTTTATTGGCCCGTTATGATAAGAAATATTCAGAAGCAATTTCAAGAAGTTAAGTTTCTGAAATAGGCTATACTAAAGGTTAATTGATATTTTCCGAATCTCCTTAGTATCCCTAGCCTATATTATCTGTTAATGGAGACTGGAATTATTATCCTATTCCTTGATTTTTATTATTTGTCTGATAATTAGTTTTAGGTGAGGCAATCATATACATACATTATTTTGATTTATTTCTCTAGGCTTATCTACAGAGAGATTCGGGTGAGCAAAAATCACTCATTTATTGAATATCATTTCCTTAGCAGTACTAATACTCATAGTTTTAAGTTGCAAAAATAAAAGCAGGTTAAACAGAATTATTAACTTCTTTGAAATTTGGTAAATTATTAAATTTATACTTAGAATCTGTACTTTTATTCTTTTTATGCTTATTTGTCTTTATGCTATCTCTCTAATAGTATTCTCTGTAATATATGTATGAATCCCACAATTTTTTCCATTTAGATTGAAAAAGCATATTTGACTCTATCAGAGTTACATTTACTGCTTCAAGCTCTTAGACTTTTCTTTCTGATTCCTATAGCAGCTTTTACAAGACTTGCTATCTCAAAATCTCCTCCTCAAGAAAAGCTTTAGCCTTAAACATTTCATTTTCTACCCTAAGATAATAAATTTCATTAAAAATTAAAAGTTACTAATATCAATAAAAAGAAGGGTTTAATTATAGAAACATAAGATGTTAGATAAGTTAAGTAGGTAAATATGGTGAATGGTAAAAAAAGAGTAAGTAAAAACATCTTACAATTTATATTTTTCTAGCAACTTCATGTCTAGCTCGTTTAGCTTTGGTTAGTTTTATTCGGTAATTTTAGCATTAGGATTACTTTAGTCAGTAGGGTGGTCCTTAGATATTTGTTACTTTAATTATTGTGTGGCTTACATCTATTCTTTTTATTTCAGTTACTCTAACTATCTTTACAAGTTTATTTCTTATATTTTCTTTGCCTTAGATAAATCTAGCTAAGGAACGTATACTTTATTTTAATTATCATCTTGCTTGAGTAATTTAACTCTATCAGGAAGAACATCAGGGATAAACATATCATCACTTTCTTAAGTATCCATGTTTATAACCTTTTTTATTGCTATTAATTTTTTATATTTACAAATATTCAATTCAAGTTAATTAAAGTTACTGTTAATAGCTTTTTCCTGATTATCAATTTTCTTAATTTTGGAATCCTAATATCTCTTTTCAATTCCCTTATTGAGATCAACTGTGATATTCTTTTGAGATTCTTAAGTAAATTAAATCTTTGAGCTAGAAGGATATTGTTCTACTGTTTATTCGTACGCCTAACCTTAATTATTTTATCTTGCCTTGTCTAATTGTTATCCTAATATCTTCAATAAAATTCAATCTTTAGATATTTATAAATGAATATATATAGAAAATACTCCATTCAATAAGATGAGTTCATTCTTTTCTTCTTCTAGTAGTGAAATCTTTTCATCGAGAGATCTAATTAATTTAAGAGAGCTTTCGAGTCTGTTATTTAATTTTACTTCTGTGTCCTTAGCCAATATAATCTAGTATATAATAGTAGTAAAATTTAAAAAATGGTAAATACATCAAAACATTTATATTATTACTTCTCTATAGCGAATATATGATCCAAATTAGGTTTATCCTTTCGTATTCTGACTCTAAAGGAGTTGAATTTGAATTTATTAATCCTCAATAACTCGACTCATGCTAGTCAACTTATCTGAATACTCATAAATTAATTCTTTCTCTTGTTACTCAATTCCCTCTGCAATCTACTCGTTAATAAGCACCTAATATTAACCACCAAAGAATAAAATTACAAAATTGTAAATACCAAATATTCTTCTTCTTATATAGAAAAATTTTATACTTTGCTCTAAGCAACATCTCTTTATTTACTTATCCTTTAAATAATTTCATATAGAGTGTTATTCTCTTCTGCTATTTGAGCAAATAAAATTTCATAAACTTTATTAGTTTCGGATTTTGTTGTAGTGCAAGCTGTAGTTTTTTCACCTTTAGAAGCAGTTTGAACAGTTTTTTCTTTTATCGGATTGAATCGCATGGATTACATAGAAGAAATCATAGATTATGCTTAGGCATATCTATTACTACTTTATTAAAGTGGTTAATTATTTGCATTGGTAAAGTTATAATTAGCATTTTCTTTAGCATTTTGATTGTTATTATTGAGTAAAACGCAGCTATTTATATTGTTGAATGCATTTCCCATTCCAACGTAATTATTTTAATTATTATTATTGCTCAATACATTAACCTAAGGAGCCCCACTAAAATTCTGACTCATTTGAGTATTAAACTATTAATCATGAGTATTATTATTTATCTACTATAAATTTTTAATAATGTCCTTATTCATTCTTACTAATTAACTGTAGTCATTATTAGATTCTTTCAACTATTAATTTTCAGTTTATAAAAATTTAATGATCTTATCATGGCAATCGCACTGCGTATCTTTCTATATAGACATATGCTTAATTTAATGTATAAGGATAACTAAAAAATATAAGACAGACAGGCAAGCTGGTTATTTATGGATGATTTGCCGAATATATTAATGAAGCCTCTTTTAGGATTAAAAGTATATTATTTTTTTAAAGTTATTTGAATAGAAGGATAAGTAATTAAATAAGAATATTTCTTATAAAAATGTTTGTGGAAATTATCTTTATAATTAATTAATAAATTGATGATAATGATGATGAAGATGATTATAAGTTTGTTATTGCTTTTACAAAATAAATCTTTTTATCTTGTCTTTTCGAACTTCAAATTGTATTTTCTTCTTCTTCTTTTCTTCTAAATATATCGATATTTAACAACTATTAACTTCTCTTCTCAACTGTACTTGCTTAGTAATTTGTTATCTCTTTAAAATAAATTCTACTCTAATAATTTATAAACTTTAATTTATTCCTCCCTAAAATAAAAATCTAAATCAAAAAATATTTGTCTCGTACAAATAATTCTACTGCAATAATTGCAATTTAATTTACTCTTTCATGTAGCCTCACTTGAACCAACAGATAAATTGCGTTATATATATTTTGTTAATATTTAAAATGTAAAAAAAGCAAAAAAATTATTTGTAATCAATTATTTGTAAAAAAGTCAACTAAGATTATAAAAGAACGCGAAGAAAAACTATTAATAAGTTATTCGAACTGAAATAAATAAGCAAGAGATAAGTTAGTATCTATTACTTAAAAAATTAAGCAATTAAAAATAGGAATTCAAATTCAAAATCAAGAAGAGGTAGTTAAACTTTTAACACAATAGCATATAAATAATAGTTACTAAAGTATAATAAAAGATTTAGTTATCTATGAATACTGTTCCTCCATAAAAAGAACCTGCTACGGTAGATCTAATATGCAAGCATATGAATTACATAAACCCAATGGCTGATCCTAAATACAATCAAGAAAAGTTTAAAGTAGGATTCTTTATTATTTTGACTTGTTGAAGAGTTAGCAAGTTTAAAAGAATAACTGTTTTTTTTATTATAGAAATTTATTAGCGATAATAAGATTAAGAGGGTATACAATTAGTTTGGACATGAAATGTATTAGCACAATCCTGAAGAATGGATATGTTTACATGTAAATATTCAATTATTATTTTCATAGCAGGAAGAAATTTAAGATAAATTGGTTTTTTTAAATTTAGGATGGATGTGATTCTGTATTTCTAAAGTAGCATTAAGATAATTTTACAGTTTTAAGGCATTATGAAAGTAAATAGAATGTTTTTATTACATAATTAGGATAGCTAGAGTTTAATTGAATAGGAAATTAATTTAATTTTTTGTAAAAATAGATATTACAAATGAAGAAGATAACCATTATCTTTTCATAAATTGTTAAACTGCAGTAATTCGTTGTATTTCCTGCGATGTCGAAATATATGATTTAGAAATGTAACGTTAATTAGGGGTATTAAAGCAGTTTGAGTGAATAATTCAATAATTCTTAATAATAGGTATACTCCTGATAAATAAGAGGAATAAAAGAATTGGGCAAATCCAAGAAAAATCAGAGATATATTTCATTCTATGCAATTTGATTGGGACAGCAATTTATGTAATTCTACATTATTTTATTAAGTACAGCAATAAAAACTCTACAATTTTACTGGAAAAATTTTCTTCAGTTGATGGTTGAATAGAAATAAAATTATATTATATATTGATAAAAATAGTGAAATCAAATTTATCAAATCCAAAATCTCATTGGAAATCAAATAAAGGATTATGCAGCTTGATAAATTCTACCAATACGAGCTTTATAAATTGCATTATTTAGATATTCAGCAATATTCCACTCATTAGGAAGGTATTCAAAAAAATGAATAAAGTATATGGGAATATCAATAACTCTATCCCAAAATCGGCTAGCAAAAGAGTGTCTTTCTTCTTCACTAAACTCCTCTATAACATGTGGACAGGATAATAAAGGGCAATTAAACCAACTGTAATAACATCTAGAAAGTATTTTTATTTTAATCTGTTTAAATTATTTATAGGAATTAATTAGTTCGCTCTACTAAATTGATCCTACGTTAAGAGGATACGGATTCAAGGATGCTTATGAATTCTTTAAAAAATTTATTAATACATTGCATGATGATTTTAAGTACATTGGAAAGAAGATGTATGATATGAAAAAGGAGGTGTCAGTGACATCAGATTTATTTGAAGAATGGGATATTATGTATTTTATTATTTTCATTCTTTTACAGTGTATTTATCCTTTTTAAAATATAGTAACAATATTAAAGACTATTGTGATTTTTCAGTTATTTCTTAAACCTTCAAAGGTAAACTTTGTGTAAGAGCATAATGCACTCAGTGTGAATTTGTTTATTGGTGTGAAGAAGATTTTATGGGAATAGCATTAGATATTCCAGAAAAGGATGTAAATTATTCAAATTTCTTTAAATTTATTAAATTATGATAATAATTATAATATTAAAAGTGGAAACCTACAAATGAATAGTTTTCATTTTAAGAAAAACAAAAAGAAAAAGTTACTAAAGAGTAAAATATTTTCTCTAAAATATTCACATCTAATAAGTAAACTTAAAATTTATTTCTGGTGTTTCATTAAGATATTAAATTTATTTTAATAGATAACCTAAGCCAGTAAAGAAAGATCATTTTAGCTTGTAGGAGTATTTAGCTTATTTTTGTGAAAATAGTATTGTCTCTGAAAAGAAAGTGTAATTAATTTTAATTAAGCTATATGAATTATTATTAAATATAATTTCATAATTATTCTAAAAAAGATTTTTCTGTGATGATTGTAAAATGAAAGTAAATGTTTCTAAAAACTGTAACTTTCTAACTCTACCAAACATTCTTTGCTTTTAGATTTCTCGTTTTAAATAATAAAATGGCTAGTTCATTAAATGCAATGATTAAATAGATATTCCTATTGATAATTTAGATCTTTCACCTTTTATTAAAGTAACAAAAATTAAAATAAAAGTAATATACTTTTAACAGTCATTTTTTTTAATTTAATAAAGTAATTTAATTAGTACGATTAAGAATTAACATAATATGAGCTTTTAGGCATTGTAGAACATGAGAAGCAGATAGGAGGAGATCAATACAATACTTATATCAAAAATTATAAAAATAATATGTTCTATAAATTTTCTAATTCCTAATTTAAGCCATTTGATATGGTCGCTAATATTAAAGATATATAACCTTATTTATTATATTACAAATTAAAATAAAAAACTGATAATGCTTTGTATCGTAATCTCCATAGCTAGGTTCAGCTTGTCAAATAAGGTGAAATGGAAATTAATATTAACAAAAGTGCTTATATTCCTTGCTTTTGGTATGAAAAGCTAAAGCATTTAGCTAATCCAGGTATTATCTCAACATAGCATTTATTATGCAACCACAGTAAAATAAAACCTGATTTCTTTGATTGTTTCCCACCAAAAACAGCAAGAAATGCAAATAGTATCCTCTTAGCAGAAAATTCAAACATGGATCCTACAATGATTATGGACATGTCTTAAGATAATGATTTTGAATAGGAAACAAATTATTCAATAGAATTCTTAAAGAATTAAAGTGTGATAGTTCCTAGAGAAATTGCCAGTTATCTTATAGAAAATTATGGTGGCGGTCCTGTCATTGAGGCCAATACACCTATTTGTTAGGAGTGTATTAGAATAGCAAGAAATATTAAAAGAAGACGTAAAATGGAAAAAGATATAATAGCTAAATATGATAAGAAGTGTAAATTACTAGAAAAATAACAATTATATTGAAGTTTGACATTTTTTATATTTTTAATAACTAAAGTCACCGAAGAAACATATATCATTGATGAAGCTTGGATGGCTAAGTGGAAAGATTACCTTTATTCCAATAAAAAGTTCTTCAAAAGAAATTTTATAAAAGGAATGCCCCCTCCTGGAGTGATAGAAAATAAACCACTGTTAGGACCTTAAAATACTCTTAAACCAGGCTTGAAAAAAAATGTCAACTTTAGAATAGTGAATGATTACATCTGGCAGATATTTAAATTCTTATACTAAGGAGGACCAGCTCTAGTTATTAATGATTATAATTCAAGAAAAAAGAATTATCAAAAAGTAATTATTATTTTATTATTTTAACTAATTATTGAAAGTGTATTTTTTAACAAAAATTTAATAGCCTCAATTAACTAAAGCCGATATAGAATTGCTTTAGGAAATGATGGTATTAACAGATGAAAAGAAATACAGAGATATGATGAAAACTATATTAACAGAAGATTTACAATCAAATAATTCTGCTAAAAAGCAAGCAAGGCCTCTTGCTACACACTTACTTTAATAATAATAAAACAATCCTCCAGTATCAAAAATGAATGGAACTGGATCAGTAAATACTGCTCTTAACGGAGTCAATAGATAAACTCGAAGTTAATCATTTTAATCTGATCAAAATGGAACGCCAATAGTAGAAAGCAATGTTAAAAATATAGCCAAAGATGCTTTCAATAGGGCTTAAAGTATAGACTATACAAATGTAGATCAACCTAAAGGAGTTTCTGAAAATAATAATAGCTTTTAAAATTTTAATAACAATCCTAGAATAAAAGTAGCTCCTAAATAAAACTATTTATAGTCTTCTAATTAAAATAATTAAATTAATAACTTATCCTCTAAGAATAATTAAATATCTAAATAATCAATTACGCAAACCAAGGGAGATTAACAAAATAAAAATGGTCAGAACAAAAACTTAGATTTAAATTTAGATAAGATTAAACTTTGATAATAAATTTTACATTAAACAGCTACTAAAAATAAATTAAACAAGAGAATTCTTCTCTTTTCTTTTCTCGTTTGCTCATAAATTAATAAAAAACTAATAATAAGTAAGATAAAAATAAATATAAAAAATTAAAAGCAACAATTTTAGAAACTATTACTAAATATCATCTATAATTAATTAAATAATTAATATAATCCTACCTTCTTACTTACCTAATTAGCTTGTAGATTTATCAATATAATAAACAATTGCAGCAACTCTTTTATATTATATTTTCCTTTATTTATATTTATCATTTTTCCTTCAAAAATCTATTCTATATTAAAAATATAATTCTTTTATTTTCTTGTATTTCTTGATATTTTTCTTAAACCATTTCTAAAAATCTAACTCATATTTCACTTAATTTAATAAGCTAAAGAGTTTGAATCCTCTTTTTTTAGACTGCATCATTTCGGATTTTCTATTGATTAAATATAATTATTGATAGAAGGAAAGAATAAAAAATAAAATAGGAAAATAAATTTTATTTTAGCTAATAAAAGCTCTTAAATGGGTAGATAACATTATAACAGCTGAAATTTTCAAAATAATTACATTCTGATTTGGAATAGTATTATAAAAATGCTCTTTATCTGAGTTACATGAATCTCAAGTATATTTGTAGAAAGATCAATAGACTAACCAGTTTTATAATAAATTAATTAATTAATAAATAAATTTATATATTATCAATAGCAGAATCCCAATAAAAAAGTAGAGATTAGATATCAAAAACGGAATTCTATATAGATAATAAATAACTAAATGATATTCCCTTAGTTTTTTAGCGATGAACCTGTTAAGGAGCGTAAGTATTATAAAGAAATTGTAAAAACATCAATGCAGATAACAGCTTCTACTTTAGTAATGGAAGTTATTTGGAATATAAATCTAATATTCATAGGAGTGCTTGGTAGAGCTGATCTTATAGCTGCAGTTGGATTATCAGATATGGTCATCTACTTTTCAGGTTGCTTATTTGTAATAGGGCTCAATGAAGGTTTTAGTAGTTTAGCAGGTCGTGCTTTTGGAGCAGGACATTATAAATTAATTGGAATCTATATGAATAAAGCAGTATTTTTGATTCTTGTTTTTTATCTCGTTCCTGTAATCGTTGCATATTATTCGGATAAGATTCTCATACTCTTATGGCAAGAAGAAGAAATAGCAGTCCTAGCTCGTTAGTATTTGCTATGCCTTTTGCCTTTAATATTCTTTGAATACTTTTTTGATTTAATGCGCTCATATTTAAATTGCATGGAAATATATCATGTACATAGCACAATTAATATTATCACTACAGCTTTGCATCCTGTTTTCTGTTATTTTTGTCTACCTTACGGATTCAAAGGTATTGCTTTAGCATCTAATATAACTTAAGGACTCAACTTTTTCCTTATTCTTTTTTATATTATATTTTATAATCCCAATCCCGAATCTTGGCATTTCTCTTGTGGCAATATATTTAAAGGGCTGAAGAAATATGTTTCATATGTCTGCCCAATTGCATTCCCTATTTGCTTTGATGCTTTATTTTACGGTATTAAGACCATGATTGTGGGTACATTCTAAAATCCTGTGCTTCTTGCTGCACATGTAGTTGTTACCAATATCTTCGAAATTTTCTATTGTATCTTTTTAGGAGTGAATTTATCTTTGAATACTTTAAGTGCTAATGCTGTTGGATAACGCCATATCAAAAAATGTCGTCTTCTCACTAAATTTAGCTACTACTTTGGATTTATTATTGGACTGATTTTTATGATATTTTTCTACTTCTTTGCTAAATATATTTTCTTGATGTATACTAGCGATTTAGAAGTACTTGAAAATATGGTTTACATCAGTAAACTTATAGCTTTCTTTGTAATATTTGACTATATCCAATCCAGTCTCTAAGGGGTAATCAAAGGTAAAATATTAATTTAATTAGTATAATATGAATATATTAAAAAAATATATTTTATAAATTAGGTGTAGGTTTGGTTGATTTAGGATTTTATGTAGTTTTAATAGGCTACTGGGGAGTAGGCATACCTTTAAGTGCTATATTAGGTATTTATTACAATATGTAATTATTTGGAGTTTGGATAAGTTATGGAGTAGCCTCAATTTTACTATTTTTACTCAACTCTCTGATAATATGGAAAATTCATTGGCCTTCACTTATTAAAGAAAAGTATGCAGAAATGCAAGAAGATAATAAACTCATGGAAAAAGAAGAAGAAGAATTCTACTAAGAGTTAGAATTAAATACATCTACTTCTTCAATTTGAATTATCAAAACCTATTTTAACAGAATTATATTTGTTATTTATAAAATATGTATTTCACTTTAGTTTTTCCTTTAGAATTTATTCATATTTTACTACTTTAAAAGAATGAAATAAATGAAGAAATATTTCAAAAATAGATTGTTTTATATTAAATGGAATGAAGTATTTATTTGATATAAATTAAATAATTGGAGGAACTAAACTGATTGACTAATCATCTAGTTATAATTAAATTAATAAACAAATTTGTAAAGTATTTTTATAATCAACAAAAGTATTTTTTACTTTTCAGAAAATTAACATAAATGGAAATAATCATTATAAATTGGATTAATTTTTAATTTAGAATTGCACAAAATATAATTAGGGAGTATAATTTTGTAATAATTATGTGCTACAAATATTATGGTAGGTAGGTAGGTAGGTGTATTACCCAATCATTTCTTATTCTTATATTTTACTTTCTCTTAATTACTTGCTCTCTCCAAAATAATCAAACAAAATTTTAAATGATATTCAAAAGCTTACTAATATACTTTGCGATCATAATTATTTTTAAAATTTTTATATTTTTTTTTTGAAAAATTAGTAATTAAAAAGAAAGATTTAGCGACAGAGAAAGTAGAATAAAAACCACTATTTATAATTACCAATTTAGATATATGAATAGCAGAGACAATATACCTTTACATTCAAATAATGATGAGAAAATGAATCGAATATACTCTTAAGTTTTTAAACTTGTTGGAGTAGTTTTATAGTTAGCATTTATGGGAATGTATGGAGTAATTAATTATTCTATTGCATTAGATATTATTAAATTGCACTATTTAGTTTATTAGAGCATTCCCTTAGTAGTAATATTGACTTTAACTTATGGATATTGTTCACTCAATACTCTTTTCAATTATCTTGCTGCTTGTGCTATATCTCCTGGGAATACTTCAGATTATCCAGAGTTAAATCAAGAGCATTTTTCATAAATTCTAAATATAAACAATTGCTAAAAGTGTCGTAAAGTTAAGCCACCTAGATCTCATCACTGTTCTATATGCAAAAAATGTGTATTCAAAATGGATCATCATTGTCCTTGGATTAATAACTGCGTTGGCCACTTTAATTAGAGATATTTTTTACTATTCTTGTTCTATACAACTTGGACTCTCTTTTTAGGAAGTATAGGTTATTTAAATATTAGCTACAATAGTGATTTTGATGAGTATTTAAATTAAATTACTTCATTAGCTTAAATTGTTTCACTAATGTGCTATGCTTTAACTTTTGCAATTGCTATCTTCTCTGCTCTTAATTGGGGCTTAGCTATTAAAGGGTATACTTAAATAGAATATTGGAATAAAAAAATACCTTCTCCTTAAGATTCCTAAAAATAAGTAACATTTGAGCATTCAAATGTAATAGATAATTTAAATGAAATCTTTGGAACTAAAGTAGTTTTCAAAATGTTTTTACCTAGTTTTAGAAGATAGCCTGAAGATGGTATTAACTGGAAGAACTGTAGAGCTAATATATTTTAATAGAGCTTATAAGATATATCAAATAATTTAAATCCATTTAACCAATCTTAACCTAATAATAGAATGTTTAATAATGAGAATCAAAAGACTAATTAATTCTATCAATTATAATAGAATGACAATGATCACTTTTAATTAACAGATGATACTCTTTGAAATAAGTTGTTAGTTTAAAAAATTATTTTCTTCATTTACAAGGGATCTAATAATTAATGTCTATTAAATATTACACTTATTTAGAATAAATTTTTAGAAATAAAGTTTATTTAAATCCTTTAAAAATATCTATCTATCTATTATATATTCCTGCACAAATAAATCTTAATATTTTTCCTAATTTCAATTATAAAATTTAATTTATTAATATTATTCCTAAAGAAATAATTTTAGAAAATTAATATATTCTTGATAGTCTTATCAAATATGGTTTATAGATCTTATAAATTAATAACCTTCTACCTTTTTCTGATATTAATAATCCAAGAGATAGATAGGAAGGAATAAACATTATTTATAACAAAAACTATTATTTTTTTTAAAGGATATGCTTATATATAAGAAGACAAGTAGTTCTATTTAAATAATACTTTATCAAAATCCTATTTACAAATTTTATCAAATTAAATAATCAAAAATTATTATTTTTTAGGATAAATAGAGGTAGAATACAGAATTAAAAGATAAAATATATTTAGTAAAGTTAATTCAAGAAAATGGATAATTAGACTGATCACTAGAAGATGATGTCTATGAAAGAGATGATAGCAGAGAAATCAAGAAAAAATTGTATTTATTTTATCTCGATTTAGTTGAGAATGTTCATATGTCCATAGATTCTCATTTTTTTTAAATATAGAAAGGGATAAGATCATAGAAAAGAATAGAAATTCAAACCCATTTACTGACTCAAAAAAATTCATATTACCAGCTAATTCTTAATCAAATAAAATTGATATAAATGTTTTGAATAACCAGAGAGAATTAAGCGATACTGTTTTGGAATAAATTGAAAAGTTAGAATAAGAATTACCTTTGGAAGAAGAAGAAATTGGCCATTTCTAAAATTTAACTCTCAATTCTTTTAAGTTTAGGCTAAGCAAATTGACAGCAGCAAATATTAATTCAAATGATAGCGTAAATTTGATGGAATAAATTCCTGAATTCTTCAAAGAAAGTAAAATTAATTTTATTTTAGCTCTTGAATTAGGAGTAAAAAAAATAGTATTTTTATCATTAATTTATCTATTATTTACTTATTTATTAAAATTAGATAAGTCTGAGAATTTGTTGAGAAAGTTCAAAGAAGATGGAGTTTTAAATATTCTTCATGGATTTATGAAAAATTTAGCCACTTTAAAGCCTATAACATATTAAATTGTATTATTTTAGCATCTTTCGTATTAATTAAAGCTCAATTATTTTGTTATTCTTAGGCTAGAATCATAGAAATATTCTCTTTATTTGCCTAAGTTGAAGAGTTCATCAATGAGATTTGGATAGATAATGAAACAATCAATTTGTTTTTAAATCTTTGTGTTGAGAATTAAGACTAGTAAATCCTAGAATAGGTAAATATTTCAATAAAAAATTGTAAATTCTGATTTAAATTAATAAAAAGCTATTCTTACTATTGGGCTTTCTATGCAGCGAATCAGGAATAGAAAGAAGAGATTATATTAGAACCACTCCTTTAATCAGTTATTTATGCAAAGCAATTGATAAGTATTCAATGAACTCATACTTTTTTGCAAGTATTATTGTTAGAAATGGTATTTGGCTGCTCGTAAATTTATGTTCAGATTTACCAGCTGAAGGAAATTTTGATTACTGTAGAGATGCTCTTCATATTTTCACTAGATTCTTGAAATGCACTAGTGGAACTGTTGCTGAGGAATGTGTTTGGGTGTTAGATACATTAATTTCATACTATGTTTCCTCTACTAATCCGAACTAATAAGAGAATATAAATTATTTTATTTAAATTGACCTTCCTATTCACTTGACAGAAATATTTAAGTAAATTAAGATAAATTGATGTTTTTAAAGAATAGATAAATAAAAATTTTATTATTTTAACATGTCAACAGATTAAATTAATTAACATCTACTCAAAATGCTATTAGAATTTTAAAATTATTGGTTGAGAATAGTTAAACAATTGAATAAAAGGTGTTGATTGCTAATGAGAAAATAATAAGTAAAATCCTTGATTTACTTAAGGTACAATAAAGAGTACTAGTTTTTAAAGTTTTATTTGAATTTATTAACTCACTCGCTCAAACTCCTCGGTTAATCTAAATTCTGATAGAATGTTAAATTTTTACTCAATTATTCTAATAAATTAAAAACCCTGATTAAAGACTTAATACCCTAGGAATCAAAACTCTATAAAGTATAATATCTTTTGCTTAGGACTAATAATTGATCTAAATAGTAGATTAAGGTTTATTTGTTTTAATTAAAGAATATCTTGATCAAAGCAAAGATTAAGTAATACCTAATGTAGTAAGCTTAGAAATTATAGAGTAGATTTTAGAAGCTGGAGATGCAATATATAGAAACTCTTCTGAATAACAAAATTTATTTAAAATAAAAATGGATTAAGCAGGGCTATTATAAAACATTGAAGATCTATAATTATCTATGAAGGAAGCTGTTTCAGAAAAAGCAGTTTAAATAATAGAAAGATTTTGCTTATAAAAAGGGGAGCACATTATTGAAGAGAATAATTGATTTATTTTAAAAGAAGTATTTATTTTATTTAATATTTATGACTTATTTAATTTTATAAATCATGAAAAGAAGATAACATTTATATAACTAACTGAATATTTATGTTGTTTTTAATCAATTAATTGATAATAATTGTTTGTCAAAAATAAATAATACTCTTGATTATGTAATAGATCCAAATAAAGAATCTGCATTTATTAAATATGATCCGATAGCCATTATTTCTAGATATCCTGATCATTTTGTAGTATCCAAAATTTTATTTCTACTCTCCACTTAATTTTTGTATAATTCTCATCAGTTTTTAAAAGAAAAATTAAAAAATATACATTCTGCATAATTAATAAATAAAACATAAAATTTAAAAAATAGGATTAGAATAAATAAAAATATTGATAGCAATCAATGGAAATAGAATATACAGAATAGGATTTGTATTTTGGATCTAAAAAAAATATAGCATATCTTAGGAAGGTTAGCGGGTAATGTTATAAATATAAGAGTGGGGATATATTCTTTCATGCTGATAAAAGTTCAGCTCAATCAGGACTCTAATATAGATTGCCTCAAGCTCATTTAGGAAACTAGTATGAGAAAACTATTATGCCATGTGTTCCTTCTTATGATCTTTACACTAGATTCTATGAGTTTGAATTACCATAATCAAATACATAACAACGATAAAATAATAAAGAGCTCCTTTCTTTAGAAGAACTTTAAACTTCTTGCTTTATTAAAGTACCTGGTGATTAGCAATATGATGCAGTAGGTTATAAAAGTGGTAAAAGATCAGCAATTGTTAAAACAAAAGAAGGAGTTTATGTGAGAATAAAAGGATGTGGCAATTTAGAGCAAGGTTTTCCTCTTGAAAAATCTCAAAGCAAGTACCCTGAAGCCTATGAACCTCGTGGTTGCTAATTCAATCATACAGTAAAAAGAGAGTTATACATAAGCGAGAAGGTTGATACATTTTTAAAGGAGGTTAACAATGAATCTGGAATTAAACCACTAGGCTATTGGCTTTATAGTGATGATTTTGAAGTACCTCGATAGGGTTCTATGGAAGTTGAGAATAGCTAGTAATTGAAAAATGATAACAAATTAATAAGAAAATATTCTTCTATTTATGAAACTATAGGAGAAAAGAGATTATCTACTCATCTTCTTCAGGTAAATTGCTTTAACAGTTATAACTAAACCTAAGTTTTTTTAAAATAAAGAATAATATTTTCTATTTACAACAAATAATATCAACATTAAAAACTAATAGGGTTTATCATTGCTACTCAGAGGTTGTTTGAGACAAGTTAAAAAATAGGATACCCAATATAAGTATATTTAAAATCTATTTCCTCAAGGAAGATCATTCGCAGATCAATCTGATTTAGAAAACGGAATTTACGAAGTTGAAGAAAACATGATTGAATTGCTTGAAGTAGAACAGAGAGAAGTTCTTCTATAAAAAGAATAATTCCCTGTTGAAAAGGAGAGTCTATATGTGAATCTATTTGAAAAACTACCACTTGATATTAATAAATATCAATCTGAGAGTATTAACTTCCTTGAGTTATTTGAGTCCTTAAATTCAAATAAAATATATTCTGATTTATATAATTAGATTAGTTAAAGATTGCATCAATTAAATTTTAATTAATTATTTTAATAAATTGCATTAATCTATGGCAGAATTGGATGGGAACTTGGTGTTACTATGAGATAATTATACAAACATAAATTGAATTGGGGTTATTATGCAGATCATGATACAGCCTTCCATTGCAATGCTCATCCAAATAACTTTGTTTTACTCCCATAAGGACATAATAATTTAATTTCTCCTTTAGATTTTGACATGGCTTTCTTCGAAGAGGAATTTATCAACATAAATGTAGGTGAAGAATCATATGGCAAGAATGATAAGAAACTTTTTACTTCATATATGGAACTAGGGAGATAAAGTTTAGAACTAGCTTTATCAGGTTTAGAAATAATGTTAAACTTTAAATTTGAAACATAAGCTAATGGTTAAGAAGAAAAACACATAGAATAATTACATTCATTATATATCCAATCCCTAAGAGACACAATGAGAATTTATTATATGAGAGGATTTGAAAATAGAAATAGTGATGTTTCATAAATTTAAATCTAAAATAAGTGTTATAATAATCTTCATGATATCATTAAAATATCTCTTATATTATCAGGCGATGAATAATGTTGATAATAGAGCTAAGAGCTAGTAAACAAATCAAAGATATTCTTCTTTATTTATAACTTTAAATTGATAATAATTTAATATATTTAATGTTTTAGAGAAAGTAACAATTTTTATTCTTTAACATTTGTTTTGTAAAAATAATTAAAAATAATCGATTCATCAAAATGTTATTTCTTATATGAGTTGCTGTATTATTTCTTTTATTTTAATTCGATTTATCTTTTCTGTAACTATATTTTAAGCAGATCTTATTGTTTAAAGTATACTCTACTCTTTAACTATTCTACTGAAAATAAATGAGTAATTTAGATTTTATAAGGTGAAACATTTGAGAAAGATTTTATAATGTTCTATTTAAAATATTTTGATTTGTTTGTTTGTTATCAATAAAGTCTCAGTCAGGAGAAGAAACTGTGAAGTTGTTTATTAAATTAAAGACCCATAAGATTAATTTAATATATACACTTAAAAATTAAAAGATTAAAATTATATTGCTACTATTCTATATATCCCGAGTACTTAGAATTTCATCACTTTGTGCCGTTTACAATATAGATACAAAGAGAGAAGAGTACTAATTCTCTTACTGTCTTGATTAGTAAGCGAGTGTATTCTTCCAACACCATTTTTTATAATTTTTGATATTAAAATTGTTTATCCATTTTGGGCTAATATACTAATTTATTTGTTAAAGATAAAAAGGAAGGCAGATATTTAATATATTAATTAATCTGTTTATTATCTAAAAGTAGTAATCATAAATAATTAAATTTTTGCACTCTTTATTAATAATATCAAATCTAAGTAGAAAAAAGCACCAGAAATTATTCATATTTTTAACAGCCAGATATAAAAGATATGTTTTCATTTATTCAAGGATTAGCCACAAAGAAAACTTCATTATTCTTCTAGTCAACTAAATAGTTCAGCGAAATATGGAGTAATTACTCAAAATGTTTTCAATAATAATATATCAGCTAATTTAGGGATTTTAAAATGATCATTTGATCTTTTGAATATCATAAACATATTCATTTCTACTTTGTAATTAAATATATGAGTAAAGTTAAAAATGCAAATAAATCTATAAAATAGAAAAGAAAAAGAATGTCATCATTAAGCCTTTCTCTATAAATTCTGGTGATACAGTGTTTAGCGTTACTCCCATTAAGGTTAGAATATTGTGACAATTAAATTAATAAAGATTGTCTAAATATGAGAGCTTTTTAAAATTAAAGAATCCAATAAAATTAAATAGGGAAAGTATGGAGTTAAAACTGATTATATCACAGTGTTGAAGAACGGTTGCATGCTTACTGAAGTTATTCCTTGTTCTAAGGATAATACTGGGAAAGTACATAGTTTTTTATTAAATCAATAAAAGTTTTACTTTAGAAAGTTCTAAATATCTTTATTAAATAAATACAGATAAATCTTGATTATAGTAAGAGATTAAATTTTGCTTTGAGTCTTTCTAATTTGGGATAAATCTTAGCAATTTCTGATGAAAATATTTCAAACAAAGTTGTTAATACTAGTAATTTTATATTTTAAAAGTGATTTAAAAGTTCTTCAAAAATTATTTAAATAACTACAAAGAAATTGAATATACTCTCTCTTCAGATGTTAAAAAGAAATCTCTTTATATTAGCAAATAGCCTCAAGATAATCACTTCTAATTTTAAATCACTGAAAGCACCCTGGTATATCGAATATATTTATTTACATATTCAATTCTTAAAACTATTTTTATTTTATTTATAAATTAAACACCTTATTTATTAAGTACTTGTTTTAAAATTAAAAAAGTAACAAGAATTAAATTAATGGAAAGATATTTAATTATAATCCACTGTTTCTGTTTCTGATTTCTTAGTTTTCAGAGAACTCTGCAGAGTAAATAAATTTATTAAAAGCCTAACATTATTATCTTTTATTTATAAATTAAATAAGTTCTCTCTTCCTTATATGATCGGCTGGTAAGCATTATCTTCCTATGATTTTGCCGAAAGAGATTCCACTGATGATAGACTTTGAAAAAATAATAAATATGGGCTTAATAAAGTTAACTCTAACTTTGGATGATTAATAGAATTTTTTCGCTACTAAACTAAATTGAATTAGTTATAATAAATGATTCAACTTAAAAGGAATCTATCTATCTATAATTTTTACTTAAAGTAAAATCTTAATATGTACTCTTTATTTATATGTTAGTGTAATCAATAAATCACCAAATAATTTTTTATTTTTTTAATAGAACTTACTTTCAATAACAAATTATAATTTTTATTTTGAGTTACATTCCTTATCCAGTCAATTCTTTAGAGATAAATAATTCCGCTTGAAACGAATCTCTCTAAATTGAATATAATTGAAATTAATGAACAATTTATTTTATATTAATTTCTATTAGAATAAAAAAATGGTACATCATATTACTTTCCTAATTTGATTCTTTCTCTTTTAGGAAAATATTTGATCAATAGAAGAAAGAAATAAATAATATTTTGCAAATAATACCCTTGAAACAATTAATCTAAGGTTATTTACTGAAGATTACAAATAAAAAAATTTAAATTAATTTAAAGAAAGTCCGTTCAGCCTTTATTTGCCCCTATTTTTAGGATGAAAAAGAATATCATTTGAATGTAATTGTTTTAACCTCTCAAAATAAAAAAAGTCAATTTTAATTTCAAGTGATAATAATTGTAAATAATGGTGATCAAATAATTTTTGTTTTAATTTAAAGAATTTTTGGATTATTATTATTATTTAACTAATTGACAAAATATATTACTTACACGATTGATTTATTAAAAGTAATTTGAATTAACTTTATTTCAAGTTTTTTTTTGAAAGGCTATTTAGTTAGTATTATCTAAGAAGTATTTGATGTGTTTGAGATAAGCATGCGATAGAAATACAAACCAATCATAGTTTTATAAGGCAGATAAAAATCAATCAATATAATAAGCTAACAAACAAGAGGAGATTGGTTTGCAAAAAAAAATAATATAAATTACAATTTTTTATGAATAACATTCAGTACTCTTTCTATATAATTTCATTTTTCTTATATTAATTAATCAGATGATACAGTGCAGCTTATAAGAAAATTAAAATTTCTTTTAAAAGAAAATACTATTAGTAAAATTGTTTAGAAAAGTCGATAAAAAATTTAATATTGAGTCTTCTAGGTTGGCATTGCTAATTGTGAGAGAAATAATCAAATTTAGCTGAAGAAAATTTGTTATTTAAATAGCAAATAGGCAGCGTACCCATATAAAAGGATTAAAGTCATTTATAGATCAGCAAGCTAGAATATCTCATAAATAACTCCCATTAATAATAACTAACATTAAAAAATTTAGTACATTAAGCACGAAAATCAAAAAAGCAATCTTAAAATTAACACCAAACACTGTGAAGATAGGACTGATATTATTGTAAATTCTTTTAGATCTAATAGGAAATGAATAGGCTATCAAATTTCAGGTTGGGTGATCCATAACTTTAAGAGGATTTTTCTGCAGATTCTTCTCAAATAGAAGAGCAATTAAATAATGGCGAATTAAGAGATTCATTAATATAAGAGGGTAGATATAATTAGCTTCCCTCTTATAGAAAAGTCCATGCATCATTTACTTCATAGAAAAACTCTATGTACTTAATGAGCTAAATATCTAATGCAAGTGATTAACTCTCTCAATAATTCCTTTAACATCAAGGCTAGTTCTTTTAGCAAGGAAATTCTTCTTCTTAGGCAATTACAGCAAGAACTTTTACTACTCAAACGTTAAATTGCATAAAGAATGTAAGTATAATAGATAATCTTCAAATTATTGATATTCTCTTTGATGATAAAATAATTGGCTTAATACTTTAATATCTCTCAATAACTGAGATACTCTCTCTATTTGAAATATATCTTACTGAAGAAAGAGGATTATTAGCTAAAAAATAAACCAGTACTTGGGAGATCCAATCTAAATCTGTATTCCAAATAAAGTTCTCACCTACAAAGAGATAGTTTGCAGAAGAAATTACAAATAGGTTAGTGTCGTCTACCTTTAGTCTCCTAGAGTGCTAAATGTTCTTTAAAATTATGATTAGATATAACTAGCTCATCAAACTATACCCTGCCGAATATGATGTAGAACATTTCATCTTAAATACAACTTATAAACATTAAAATCCCATTAAACCTAACTTATTGATAAATAAAAATCAAAAACCTTCCAAAAAATATCCTTAGATTCATTTTATGCATTCTAATTATTAAATTTGATATTCTCACAATATTCGGATTTAAATTACTCAATCAATTTTAGTATTTTTGAAATTTTAAATCAATTTTGGGATTTATTTTCTACTAAAGGTTGGCACTATGATATAATTAATTAATGTTTGATAAAGGAAAAATTTAAATAGAAATAGAGGAAATTACTACAAATGATAGAATTCCTTAAATAATTTACTATTAAACTCATATTCTTAGTTAGATTTATTTCTTTATTAACATTTTACATTTAAATAATAATTTAATAGAAGTAAAGTAGAATTGCTACAGAATATGAATAAGACATATAGAAAGATGTCGATAGAACATTTCATGACACTTAATATTTGAACAATTAAAGAAATTTGAATTAATTGGTAGAGATTCTAACAGCATTATCTCATAGTGTAGCAGAGGTAGGCTACATCTAGGGATGGAATATGATAGCAGGTGTCTTTATTAAAAACTAATTTAATTCTCAGTTAATCTACTGGTCAATTAATTTTATCATGCATAAGATGCAAGCCAAGCAATTATTTCTTAATAACTTTAAAGCTACTCGAATACTTGATTATTAATTTGAAATCATTTGTAAAAACTATATCCCTGATCTCTACAGATTCCTAGTAAATTATTTATCATTTTCTAACTATAAATTATTAATGAATTTAATTTTAAATTAAAAACTTAGAAAAAATATGAGTTTGATCTTAATTACTTTTCCAACTCATGGTTCCTCACTTTATTCTCCTTTGATCTACCATATTCATGTGTAAATATTTTACAACTATTTAAATTTATCATAAAATAAATTTTACTTTTTTTATTAGGTACTCAGAGTTTGGATGCTCTTTTTACTTAAAGGATGGAAATATCTGCTTAAGATAGGAATAGCCATTTTAAAAATAGTTAAACGTAATAATATAATATCCTTTAAAAATTTTTAATTTTATCTTTCTAATAGAATAAATAATGAATTCAAATGATGAAGATGAAGTAAATTAGTTTTTGAAAAAACAAATTTGCAAACATTTCCAAAACAATCCTATTGATGAGCAAAAACTATTCGATATAGCAAAGAGTATTAAAGTATCTAACACACTGATGGATAGGCTTGATTAATTATACTAAAATAATTATCCACATTTAAAGATGAACCTTAGGATAAATAGAATAAGAATAGGTTCTAATAGATAAAAGACAATTATTGAATTAGAAAAGCAACCAAGCATTTCGAGCAACTTCAATTCAATTGAAAAGTTAAATATTTATTAACTTTTATTTTTAAACAATTTACATTTATAAATAAAGCTGGAATGTAGATGAAGAGACAGCAAGCGAGGCAAATAAAGATTTAAATAATAATTAAATATTCAATAGAAGAGCAACTTATGAGCTCAATTATTATATTGGTGGATAAAAGAGGTAGGGTTCATAAAATGCTTTACCTTCTTAAACTTCTCTTACAAAAACTCAACAGATTGGTTAGCAGAAAGTATAGTAGTAAGGGAATGCTACTGCCAATTTTGATGCTCAAAATTATGAAGCTGGCCCATATGATGCTTCTATTTAATCTTCCTAAGTAATATATAAAAGAAATAGTGAAGTATAACCAAGTTTAAACAACAACAGTGCAATTAAAGCACTTAAAATAACAAAGATAATAGGGTAATCTCACTTACCTTACTAAAGGACAAATAATTCAATCATACTGAACCAATAAGCAAATTCCACAAATAATAATTTTTCTTAACTACATTAAACTCCTTGTAAATCTTAGCAGGCAAACTAAAATATTAATATTATAAACAACAATTTAACTTTTAATGCTTCAAGTAACAAAAATCACAATAATTTCATTGAGTCTAATGAGCTTTCTACAAATAATAAACAAACCAATGTAGAAATGAGAACAAGTATTTTAAAAGATACAGAAATGTAACTTCCTTCATTATAGACTTAAACTACAATGTCATCATAGTATTAACTCAATCTTTACTAAAATTCCTCCGCTTCAAGTTCCACAGTAGAGAGTAATGCCAAGAAAAATGATTTCACAAGTGGGAGTCGCTATAGTAATTTACTTTCTCAATAATAAAATAGTTAGAGAGAGGAATCTTAATTTGGGTAATTGAGTGCTTAATAGTAAGTGGTATTTACTATAAAATAATAGACAAATAACAATAACACATATCAATTACCTTCAATTCCAGAAAATACATTAAATTGTTGTGAAAACAATATTTTTTCTTCAAACAATGGGCTTACTTAATCATATATGCCTATGAATTCTTCGACTAACTCAGAATAATCTAAATAAATGTAATAATTATAATAAAATCCTAGTCATAAGTAATATTATAATAGTAATAATAACAATAATGGAACATCTTGGTAGTAGTAAAATAGCTTAGTTTTATAGTAATAAGATTCTATTATTTCTACTAGTAGTAAAACCTAAACTTAATCCAATGAAAGGATTACACTTTCCATGCTAAACTAAATGAATAAATCTAAGGGGTAGTCTAAAGAAGTTTCCCCAACAGCTAATTTAACTAGGAGTGATGAATAAAATATTGAAAGGGGGTAAATTATAAATCTTATTTAAGTCAAAAAGAATTCTGAAATAAATGAAATAGCTAGTTCTTCTAATATTTAATCTTAAACTATTATCAAAAATCGAAGTGAAACAAGCTCTCAATATGAATTGAAATAAAGTTATGATGAAAAAAGCCCTATTTTTACTAAGGGATAATAAAAATAATAGGAAATGTTTTATTAATAAAATTAATTATAGAAATTTTAATAAGTCTAAAAAGGTTAGCTTGCAAATAAGCAAAATGTTGAAACCAATTCATTCTTCTAAAAAATTATAAACATTTTTAAAACTAAGGAGAACCAAGCTTCTTCTTTATCAACCAAAGATTCTATTTCGAAGTAAGATGAGTAATTATTTGGATAATCCTAATAACCTGCTCATGTTTCTAATGCAGCCAATCATTCTTTTAATAAACAATAAAGAAATAAATCATTTGATTTGATTGGAGTCGTTACGAATTAATCAATTTAAAACATAAACCATGCAATTACGTCAGGAGGAGCAGTCAACAGAAAGTATTCTAATAATAAAGGAAAACATTTACAAACTGAGGTTTCAATAAGAAACAATAATGACCTTTCCCATGAAAGTATAAGTGATGAAGCCATTGAGCACCAAAACGAGGATATTAATAATACTATTTCTAATAGATTTGCTCTCGCCAGGAAATATTCTGTCTAAAATAATGGTAGAACAACTCCCTAAAATAAAATAAATGTAAATAGAGTGAATAGAGATAATCTAGATATCCATGCTACTGTATCTAGTAATTCAAATATAAATACGATAGAAAGAGCAATGAGCTTCAAAAAAGAATCTTATAGTGATAACCATTTTAGCAAAGATAAGTATGGAAAACTGAACAATAATTATTTTAATAGTAAAACTCAGTAAGATTAAGATGATAGCCCTATCGCAGCTGACTTTAATTCAGCTAATGATAACTATACTTACAAATACAACACTTCTTCATCAAAAAAGACAGAAAAGACTTCTGAAAGCAACGCAAATACATAATAAATTATACTACATTAGATCAAATAGCAATAAAAAAATCTACTGTCAAGTAATAAAATTAGCTAAACGAAAAATAATGGTAGTGGAAGTATAGGAAGCTATTCCAACTTAAACCAACCTTCAAATACACAGAACAATCTAAATTTATAAAATCCTAAGCAATAAAATGATTTCTATTAAGTCAATAATTAATAAATACATAAACAACCATCTATCTGTCTCTATCCTAATTCAGGTATTATTGATACTAAGAGACTTCCTTCAACATCTTAAGTTAGTAGTAAGAATGGCGAGATGGATTATTAACAATACTCTAGCGAAAAGAGTGCCACTAAGTTAAACAACCTTCCTATTTCATCCACAAATTTACATTCTGGAGGGCTATCTCCTCCTAAACAATCTAAGAAAGAAGAGGATATTGCTTCTTTGGACGAAGGTGCTTCTCTCTCAGTTAAACTTAGAGCCAAACCAAAAAATCTTACAAAACTACCTTTAAAAAATGTTAATTAAATTTCTCCTGGTGATTACAAACTTTAAATTATTTAGGACTCTAAAAATAGTGCTTCTTATGCAAAAAATAGCATCCCATAAGAATTTTAGAGTGAATAGAAATCTCCAACACTGCAATAATAGACTCATTAGTCCCAATTTGTATAACCGTTTGAGACTTATCATTCAGGAAAGAAAACCTTTACAGAAGTATCTGAATTTAATAGTTACTCAGCATCGAATAATAGCATAAGAGTTTTTAGCTGTAAAAGTAACAATAATTTAATTACTAACGAAGGGTTCAGCCCAACAAAGGATAATGGTTCTTCTAACTTAATCACCAACAACAATTTTTATTATTTAGGCAATCCTTAGTATTACTAAAATAACTATAGAAACTATGCAGATAAGAATGAACCTCCCTTGAGTATAACTAGTGAATATCCTTATAAATGTAAGAAAGAAAACCACTCTCTGGGGCCATATTAAGCTAATGCAGCTAATTCTAATATATAAGGCAAGAATAATTATTTTATTTCGACATCTCATCAATCTGCTTCCTCATCTTAACTTAATAACTAATCCCAAAAGAATATGACTAATATTCCTATTTCTTCATCAAGCACTGCTTAATTTTCTCTAGTCCCTCAAAGAAATTTTGAGAATAACCTTAATAATAATGTAATAGGAAATGATTATAATAATAATTAAATGAATCAAAATTAAAATAGGTTTGTCAGTAATCCTGAGAACTATTAATCTGCTATTAACTAAGAATCCTTAGCTGAAAAAACTAATTCTTTTTTCGCATCTAATTCTAAATACATTTATAAAAAGCATTCACTTACAAGTGCAAATGTAGACACCTTAAATAAAAAAATTTAATGAAAATATTAGTATATATTATAAAAAATAAGTTAAACTAACTTAAAATTCAAAGTCTATTTGTATATATTTATTTCTTCTTAAACTAATATGTATTAAACACTTATCAATTTAATAAATACTTATTAATTTAACATACTATTATACCTTCATCTTTGCTTCTTTCCTACAACATTTATTCAATTCTATTTCTTTCTCCCTTAATAGAAATTCATCTAAAAAAAATTATTATTCATTTTCCCTAATAAGAAAAAAACTAGATATTTTATAGTTTTAATATTGGTATCTTTATCCAATTTAAGATTGATTAAAATTAATAAATGAATTTAAAATAATTAAAAGTGTTAATAATAGAATAGAATTTTCAGCTAGAACAACCAAATATTTTTTAAATTAAATTAAATTATGTTTAAAAAGATCTTACTATGATTTAATGAAAATTGTATAGATTTTTATCTAATTATTTAAAAATAAAATATAATATTTAATTATTTGATTTAAATTCAAAGTGAATAATAGTATTTTTTTAAGGTTCTTAATTTAAAAATAAATCATTTTTATCAAAAGAATCATTTTTAACTTCTTGAAATATACTTTACAATTACTAACAAATATCTTTCTTTTTTTTCAAAATTGAAATATTTGACTATAATTTTAATCTTTTTCTAAGGAAGGATAATCTTATAGTTAAGACAAAGTTATAATTTTTTCCTGATCAGGAAAAATAAATAACAAATAAATGATTCAATGAGGATTCAATTTTTGATTGAAAGTAAAATTAAATATTGCGTAGTACAAATAAATTTAATTTAAAATCAAATAAAAATGTTATTATACCAACCTTTTTCATTAAAGAAGATGAGAACTATTCGTTATATAGTACTTACATCCAATTTCTTATAATAATAATATAAGTTTTCTATTTAAAATATAGATATTTCATATTATTCTTTTGAAGTAATTTAAAGATTAAATTAATAAATATGTTGACTGACCAACGATAATATGATATTTTTGATGAGTTTCAAATATAATTACGTATAAAGAAGAGTTTGAATATAATGATGATTCTTATAAGTGTAAAAGAAATTTCAAAGCAACCTTGAAAGAGTTGAATAAAGCAGCAACAAAAAAATATTAAATTGAAAATAAATAAAAAGCTGATTTTAGGTATTGTAAGCAAAAAAAGAAGATAAAGAGTAATCAGTTCCAAAAGTAATAATGAAAAACAATAATCGCACTAATAAGGGTGAATATAGTTTTGAGGAACAAAATTCCTTAGGAGAAGAGTAAGAAGAATAAAATAAAATATCCATAAATGGTTAATCTCCAAGGGAATCCTTTGCTAATAATCAGAAGATTCAAATATTAAAGGTAGAAGCTGTGTTATTAAGCACATTTATTGAAGGTATAAAGTTGAAATTAAGGCCAGAAGATTATGTACCAAAGAAGAATGACGATAACTTGAGATTAACTGAATATGTATATATTTTCAAAGTATAAATGAATGAGCAAGAGTGGAAGTAAAGAATTATTGCAATTTATTTAGAACTTTTTCAATTATGGCAGATATTCTACAACTCTCATTTGATTTTGTTGATTTACATAATTATAGTTTATATTGGGTTATGAGAATATAGAATCCTTTTTTTTTGAGAATTAATAGAAAAATAATGAAAATAATCTTTATTAATAAATGGATTTTTAATAGCTAATAAAATCTAATTATAGATCACAATAGATTCTTTCTTTTTAGTTGGTAAAATGACATTTTTTTATAAATATTAATAGGATTCGTAAGAGATTTGCAGATTTTTAAGCTCTTGATAAATAGGTAAAATCTTTAATTAATATTACAATCAATCAATCAAAAATTCTTTTGCAAATTCTCCTAAATTTCTTCTTCAATTGATTTAGTTATTTGAATATAATTTTGGTCATTTTAACTCGCTTACATGTATTTTATATAACACAAAAGATGAGAAAACTAGCAGAAGACATTAATGTGACTGAAAAGTAGCTCTACCCTATCCCAAAATTAGAAGCTGATCAAAATATTTAATAAATGTTTGATTTATTCTTCTTATATCTCACCTAGTGTATTCAATATCAAGTGCTCGAAAAAAGTGAGATATTCTAAGAGTTCCTTGAAATCTCTCCAATCAATCATTAAGGCCATAAGAAATTCAAAGAATGCTTTATGGTTAAAAAAGCAGGTGGTAGATCAAATGAAAGCAGATGCGTTAGATGTGGTGTATTTTGGGGGAGATGGAATAGAAGATATTTTTGTATCACTTCTGATGGTGTTTCTATTTCTAAAGGTAATTAAATTATTGGGTACTAATAATTAATATTAAAAAGTTAAGCTTTTGGAATATAAACTTTCATTTTAGATCATCCCTTAAATAAATCTATTTAAAAAAATTAAATATCTTGCCAATTCAAATTATGTTTTGTTTGGGTTTTACGAAGATCTTTTTGAAGTTTACTTGGTAGGTAAGTAAGTAGATAAATTAATTCTGGGTAGATTTTAATTTGAAAAATGTATCTTAGTCTTAATAATAAAAAAATTAAGATCTAAAATCATTTATTTATGAATTTTTTAAAAAATGAATAGGAAGATAATAAAGTAAATGTGAAATAAGAGAAATGATCATGTTCGATTACGATTTCTCTGTCGATTATGGTATGTAAGATACAGGCTATACTAAAGGAATTAGATTAAACTCTTCAAATCGTAAGCTCACTCTTGAAGCTCCTACACTATTTTAGTTCTTAGATTTTCTTATGAGTCTAAAGGAAGCTATAGAACAAAGTCCCTATTTGGGAACACATCGTTTTGCTTCCTTCTCACCTTAACGCTAAAAAAATTAATGCAAATGGTATGTAGATGGAGAAAATTACTTTAAAGATGTATATAAATATATAAAAAGAGCTTAACATGAAATATTTATTACTGATTGGTGGCTTTCTCCCCAATTTTACTTAGTTAGACCTGTTTAGGCTGAAAAACAAATTTCTCGTATGGATCTATTACTTAAATAAAAAGCTAATGAAAAAGTTAAAATTTTCATAATTGTTTATAGAGAACCAAAAGTAGCCTTAACAATAGACTCTTATTACACTAAAACTAACTTAATGGGTCAACACCCCTTTATTAAGGTTCTTCGTCATCCTAAAACACTTATACCTTTCATGTGGTCACATCATGAAAAAATGGTAGTAGTTGATTAGAAAGTTGCATTCTTGGGAGGATTGGATATTTGTTATGGACGTATGGATAATCAAAATCATCATCTATTTGATGTAGTTGAAGATCAAGGAAAAGGGTAGTTCTGGCCTGGTAATTAGAATTTATTTAATAAGGCAGTTTAATTTACCAAATTTAACTAAATGTAGGTATTGATTTTTCAAATGGAAGAACTAAAGATTATTCAAATGTAAAAGATTTTCTCAGATCTGAGATTGATAGAAGAAAAGATCCTAGACTACCATGGTAAATATTTCAATTTAATTTAGTTTGAAATAAAATAAACTATCTATTAAATAAAGGCATGATATTGCTATGAGAGTAGTTGGTGATGCTGTTATAGATATGTCGAGGCATTTTATTTAGTACTGGAACTTTGCTCTAGCAGATATTGAATTAAAAAGAGGGAAAAAAAATAACTTTGTATTGAGAATGCGTTAGAATGAAAGTGCAGATACTAAATAAAAAAAAGAAACTGGATTTTTAGATAAATTGAAGAAGCAATGGAAGAAGTTTAGAGAAAGTAGTATCATTAGAGACAGTAAAAAAAATGAAGAAGATGAAGAATAAGTAATATAAATTTTACAAGAATTAAAAAATATTAAAATTTTTATGAAAAAATAGAAATAAGACATATAGAATAAATTGATAGATGAATAAGTCGAATAAGTTCCTGATTCAGATTTTATTAAAACCAAGAAGAGCCATTTATCTTTCTAAAAGTAGAATTAAAACGAATTGTATTTCAATTAACTCGCTAGAATATCACATGCCTCAAGTAACACACATAGACCTCATTGTGAAAGGTCATTTTAATCCTCAAACATCAAGACATAGAATTAAGATAAATACTCTTTGTAAATAGGTGGAGCTATTGATGAAAGAGCTGATGAAGAAAATAAAATAGATTAATCTCATATGATTGAAAACAAGAATATTTAAATTAATTTTATGAATCCTTAGAATAATAAGAATATTACAATTAGTAGTAGCAGTCCACCTATTTTAGATTCTAAAGTCTCTCAAACTAGAGTACTTGCCTCTGCTTTTCCTATCCTATAATAAAATACTAGTGATTAGCCTTAAACTCCAGATTTATAACCTTAGAATAGAAGAGTCCGTAAAAGAATTAAATATATTTTAGCCCTAATCTTAAACAATTTTTAATGACAAATAGGTTCTCATTCAACCGACAACCCTAATAATCACGAATGCTTAGAGCAATAATTCTTAGAATTACTTTAAGAAGTTAGAAATGTGAAAGATGAAGATGCTTCTAAAGGTTATTATGAAAGTTTAGATAAAAATGAAAATGAAAATAATTCTAAAAAAGCAAAAAAACGTAAAGACTCTGTAGATAGTGACTCATCTGTTGAGTAGATATTTTATACATAATAATAATCTTAATTTAATGAATTATTTTACTAATTTAATAGATCCATAAAAGAAGAAGAGTAGGATATCATTCTTGATAATAAGCATGTTATTCATACTGCGAAGGGTAAAGCTGAATGCTAAATGGTTAGATCAAGCAGCTTATGGTCATGTGGTGTAAAGGAAACTGAATGCAGTATACATATTGCCTATATCTAATTGATAGGTTAGGCATAGCACTTTATTTATATTGAAAATCAATTCTTTATTAGTGGAACTGCTGGAGACCCTGTTAAAAATAGTATTGGTTAAGCTTTGGTTTCTAGAATAAAATAAGCTCATATAAATAAGGAAAAGTTTAGAATATATGTTGTTGTTCCCCTTCTCCCTGGTTTTGAAGGTGAAATCGATGGTAATTCAAGTGTTTTAAAAATCTAATTACATTGGGAATATTAAACTATTTGTCGTGGTGGTAATTCGATCTTTGAAACTTTAGAAAAAGAAGGAATTCCTAACCCTGAAAAATATATAAGTTTCTATGGTTTAAGAACTCATGCTTAAAAGGAGGGATAAGATCCAGTTACAGAGATTGTTTATGTACATAGTAAACTTATGATAGTTGATGATAATATTGTGATCATGGGATCTGCTAATATTAATGATAGAAGTATGAAGGGTTCAAGAGATTCAGAAATTGCTGTAATTATTTAAATTTCTTAATAAAGGTCAATTGAATTAAATATTTATTGATTAATTAATTCTAATTAGATGGTAGTAGAAGATAAAGAGTACGTAAGTACAACTATGGATGGTTAACCTTACTAGGCTAGTAAATTTGCATACACTCTTCGTTAATCTCTCTTCTAAGAACACTTTGGTCTAAGTGAAAGTGAATTAGTTGATCCTTTGGATAATGATTTATATGAAAAGATATAAACTAACTCAAAGGTAAATAAATATTAGCATTTTAATTAAAAAAAATTCTGATAATAAAATCAATTTTAAATTAGAAAAATACTTGGATTTATAGAGAAGTTTTTAAATGCTATCCTGATGATAATATTAAAATATCAAGTGATTATGAAGAATTCAAAAAGAAAAGAGACCTCAGCAAATACCAAAATTTGAAAGATCAAATAACAGGATTTGCTGTAGAATTCCCTAAGAGATTTTTAGAGAATGAGGATCTAAGATTAAAGAGATCTCAGAAGGAATTTTATGTACCAGACATAAATTTTACATGATTGAATTCTTATAATTAATTTAATAAATTAACTATTTTGTATAAATTTCAATGACATTCATCAATTATAAAATATTTATAAAAAATAATTGAAAGAATACTTAGTACTTATTCTAAGCAAATTCCAAAATTTGATCTGTAATAAATTTATTTGTTTATTTGATTGTTTATAATTATTAAGAAGTATATTAAACTTATATTTCAAGTAGTATGAAATCACCTTTTTCAATATTCTAAAATTAATATACTTAATTATCTCTTGCTTACTTAGCTAATGAGTAATAAATAGGGCAAGTTTAAACATTTGTTATGTTTTAATTCTCAATAAGATTTGAAAAGGATTAGATCAAACAACATAAATGATATCAATTTAAATTTTTTAAATAATTTTATTTTTGTTAATTGAACCATTCATCACAACATAAAATTACAATGTTAAATATTTACAAAACTCTTGAAAATTATCTAATTTTTAAGGTAAATCTTTTAATTTAAAAACGTAAATATAGAAAGGTATTCTAAAATTGATAATGATAATTTCAAAAAAATCAATTCAATAGGAATGAATACTAACAGGAATACTTAAAAACTACAATAATTCTATTAAAAATCTAAATCAGAATGTATGTATTTTAAGTAATTCTTATCTAAATTCTTTATCAGCTTTTTTCTTTTATTCCTCTACAAATACTTTCTTTTCTTATCTAAGCTTAGCTAAATTATTCATTTCTTCTTTCAATAACTCATCAGACTTTTTCTATTTTAATTAAAATAATTTTTTAAATAATAGATATGATAGATGTATTAAATATACCATTTTATTTTTAATTTCTTCAATTCTCTACTTTAATTAATCTCTACATTCAGCGCCTATTATAATCAATCACAAATTAAATTCATCAAAATATAAACAATTATGAAGAAAATAATTTACTTATTCTTTTTTACTCTTAAATTCTCTTTTCATACTCATGATCGCCTGGTATTGATCTTTTAGTTTCATTTAAAAATTCAAAACTCTCTTAAATTACATTCAATTTCTATGTAACATTCTCCTTTTCTTTTATTTAATTTAAAATCTATTGAGCTCATATTTGAGATTAAGAGGAAAAAATCCATACCAAATATTTCCTTAAAATCATAAACTAAGAGTTCTAAATTGACATCTGTTTCTTCAGCAGCTTGATAGAGCTTTTTATTATATTCAATTTCCATTTTATTAGATGCTTTTATCTATTTGAATTATATAAATTATTATTTTTGATGACTATAAATAATATCAATTGTTTTTAGTAGAAAAGATATTTATATTTTTTGATAACAAACTATTATTTTTTGATAATAGAAGAGTATCTATTTCCTATTTTTTATTACAATATTCTTTGACTGATATATAAATTTAACGTCATTTTTTAAATCAGCATACTGCAACAAAAAAAAATTTTTAAAATGAGCTATAGTTTACTCTTATTTTTACTTTGCAAATATTCTATTTATTTATTTCAAGGTGAGGAATTAATATAAAAATTACATTTCCTAAATTAGTTTTGAAATCAGGTGAAAACAAAAGGATATACAGTAAAATTATTATTCGATGGCTATAAATATCAAACTAATTATAAGGTTCTTAAGCAGATTTTTTTTTGTATTATGTTTGCAAAGTAAAACTAAAATAGAAAACAAAATTTTGTTTAGAACAATATTTTTCAGTCTTTACACACATATATACAGAACATACATGCAGGCCTACAATTTTATCAACTTTATTATTGTGGTAATAGAAAGAAATTGGAAAAACTTAATTTATTATTAAAAACCTAATAGATTATGAATGCAGTTAGAAGATATTCATTGGGAAATGATAATCATCACATAATACTCTAAAACAAAGAGAGAAGAAATAAAGAAAAAAGAAATGAATTGAATTGAATTGATGCATCAAAAAATCACTCATTCAGTATATAGGAATAATTAATCAAAAAAACAAAGAAATTATATAAATTTTAATTAATAAAGTTCATAATTAAAAACTTCAATAGACTAACATATATTCCTGGACACTAAAAAGAAAATCTACTGCTAACCAACAGATAAAAAGATAGCTTACCTTTTAAGCAATAACCATTTTTTGAAAAAAATATCTGCATAAATATAAGCTCTTTACAGAAAATCTATCTATCGCAAAAAACCGCAATTTATTATTTAATAAGGGGGCTACTCATAGAATGAGAAGATGTATATATTTCATTTAATAAGATGATTTTTTTTTATCATGTGTGTAGAATTAGAATAATATTAAAGCATTTTATTATTTCAATAGTATCTTGGGCACCTTTAGTGTACCTCTTGTTTGAGATAGTAATAATAACCTTAACAGTGAAGTTAGATCCAGAATTAATAAATTATAAAAATATTTCAACGATTATATTTGGATTGCTAGTGATAATAACTAATGTCTCTTTTTTCATTGTGCATTGCAAAGATGTAAACGATTGAAATAAAACCTATTTTTAACCTAACTTTATAAATAAAAAAATACTAAATACAATTTTAGATTTCTTTATTAATGGTTATTCATCTTAATAGCAACACATTCTTATTTATTCTATAATTTTATCAATAGCCTGGCTTTATACCTATCCCTATCGATGCTCATCCTCTACCAGACTAAGTATTTTTTTTTCTTATTAATTATTTCGTTAGCTGCTATTCAAGTATCTTTTAACCAGTTAATATTCGGCTTATTAAAAAGAGTTCAAGAAATGATGATAAGAACAAATAACAACATGAGCTTATATCAATGAGAAAGAGAAGCACATTTAACAACTAGAGCTCAAGAATTAAAGAACAAATGGATTCAGATCCTAACAAGCATGTATAAAATCTAATTAATTACATATAATTATAATTTAATTTTATAGAAAATTATTAGATTACAGTCAGATTGTTTTTCTAATGAGTAAATATTTTATATTTTTTGAAATTAAATAATAGAAACGAAGCGAACACAATTAAAATGCTTCAGTGGCTGTTTGTATTTAAGAATCTAACATGATTCATAACTAAATGGATTAGGTAAATAAACACTATATTTATTTATTTAACAATCTCATGCATACAACTATTATTAAAATATAATTAATAACCCTTACTTTAAGTTGAATAATTAAATTTATTGATTTTTAAATTCTTAATTAACTTAATATAAAAAACAATTAACTTTTAAATAGGATTAAGAGAAAGTTGAAACAAAAACTCCTAAAAAATCTATGAAGGATATAGAATTAGAATGTGAGCCAAGTATTTAAACCGATAATGAAAATGATGTTTAAATAAAATCAATACCTGGATCTAAACAAAGCAGTGCTGAAAAAGATTAATAATAATTTGAATTCTTTTCTCCAAAAGATAAGCATGAAGAAGGAGATGATTAAGTTGTAAAAATTGAAACTGCTCTTGAAACTAACAATGACAACAAGGAAAGTAAGAATACATAATTCATTTTTTATAAGTAAAAATTAAAATATTAATTCCAAAAATATAGACAACTAACAATTTGAGATGAATGTTAAATAGAGAAGCACTAGCAAAAATGAAACAACAACTATAGACGGTAGTACTAAATCTACCACAAAAACAAATGAGCATATTACCACTAATAATTTTAACAACATTTTAACTTAAAATAATGCAATCCACTGCATTTTCACAAATGAAAATAATAGTAATAACCTCAACAACATAATATTAACAAGTAAAATTTCTGAATTCTAGTAAGGAAATAAGTTAGATGATTCTAAGCTAAATTATTCAGTTTTGGTAATACTATTTATTTTTAATAAATTCTATTTTGGTCTATTCCTTTCAAATCTTTAAAATAATTAAATCTAACAATTAATCATAATAAAAAGGATTATCCTCAAACTGCAATTGATGTGAATGCAAAGATTTTAAATTACTAAGATATCAGAAATTCTTATAACTAAAAATTATACAGCTTCAACAAGCGTAATGATCACTCTCAAATTCCTATTCCTCTGACATCACCATTAAATGATGATGCAAATGAGATAAGACTTGAAATTAACTTAAATGATCATATTAACTTCTTTAATGAAAGAAGATAATCTAAAATCCACAAATAATCAGTAGATATTAATATTATGAGTGAAATACATGACCCAAACGGAGAAGCCTAAATTGTAGAAATTAGACATTGCTTAGACTGCAATATTGAGTAAAAAATAAGAGCCAAGCATTGTAAAATTTGTAAAAGGTGTGTTGCTACTTATGACCATCACTGCCCTTGGATAGGAAATTGTGTAGGAGAAAAGAATAGATGCCATTTTTGGTGGTTCCTTTTATTCTAATTCTCTGAAGTTATTTTTGCTATGGTGTTGGTAAACTTAAAATTTTTCATTCCAATAAAAAATATATCTGTGTTAATTGTCGAATCTAAACATTTTTTTTATCATTACAGGTTATCAATAGTATCATAGCTAATTAAATTCCTAGCATTTTAATGTTTGTAATTGATATTGTTCTCCTTGGATTCTTTTTAGTTATGGTTGGAAGCTTGTTAATTTACCACACTTATCTTGCAACAGAAAACTTGACAACCTGTAAGTTTTATATTTAATTAACAGCTAAATATAATTAATATTTCTTTTAAATAAAAGGGGAAAGTGCCAGATGGGAGAAGATTTCATACTTAAAGGAATGGCCTGAGTAACTTGGAAGCCCATTTAATAGAGGTATGTGGTAAAATATTAAATAGTATTGTTAGTGCATCAAGGAATCTAAGTATCTATAATCTTGGTATATACCTAAATTAAGAAACTAAGCTGAAAGTAATCAAAAAGGAAATCAAATTATGCATTAATAACCTTGAAAGAAAGAAAATACCTAAAAAAAGTTAAAAAAGTTATTTATTAAAGTGTAGATAATAATAAATAAAATATTCTGGGAAAATAAAATATAAATTTTCCTTGCCCTATAATAACTACTACTTATATAGAGTAGTTTATTTAATAAATTTTCCAAAAATTAAATTGAAAGTAAATGTAATATTTACTCAAAAGCAACTTATATATAATAACAAGAAGACCAAATAACTACAAAAAACTATATACTGTAAAACCTATTAAATTGAGCAGTAGATATATTGGGCACCTGGATATATTGGGCAGTTTTTGTGACTATATTGGGCAAAATTTTGGAGACGGACAGTGCCCAATTTGATAGGTTTTACAGTATATAGATAATTTTTCCATAAAACAATAAATTTATTATACTTATATTTATATTTCTATACTATTATATGTTAATGATGTATTAAAAACTAAGAAAATATTTAACTAATTATTTAACTCACAAGCAAATATGATAATTCATAATCTGTTTTTGTTAAAATTAATATATCTATATAGCATACTTAATTCATATAACATTTTTGTCTATAATTTATTACTTTTAGATAATAAAACTCTCTATCTATTTATCCAAAAAATAAACAATAAATTGATTTTAAGATTATCCATTTCTTATTTAGAATATCAAATATTATTTCTTTTATAGTTTTAGATATTTTTATTTTCTATATTAGATTTATATTATACATTCTTATTATTAATAAGGAATTAAAAGACAAAAGATAGATATACTATAAGGTATATAAATCATCATTTTAATACATAAATTTTCTTTTTGTAGTTAATATAAAGGTTAGTTAGATAGTTAGATAGATAGATAATCATTTATATATTTATTAGTAATTTTTTATTATTAACTAATTGATAATGTAGAAAAGTGCAAAGGAATGTGATCATTCATTCATTTTTTATTTTATTTCAATGAAATTAAAATTTAGTAAATAGGTAGGTTTTTTCTTTATTATAAAATTCATTTTCTAAGAGTCTTCATTTCGTAGGCTTAAGCTTCGAGAAGAATTCTAGAAAGGACTAATTAGTATTGTAAATCTTAGACTTTGAATGTCAAGTGAGAAAATTCAGTGTATTAATATTTAATTGAGTTAATTTCGCTGATTAGAGATTCTCTTTCTTTCTTTAATTAACAAATTTCTATTTCTAAAACTTTATTTTAATCTTCTAAGATGTACATATTTTCTATCTTCTTATTCATTTCCATCATCTTTTACTTCAGTTACTCATATTCCTTCTATTTATGTGCAATCAAACTGTCTTTTCTTTCAATTTCCTTTTCTACAAATTCATATTGCTTCTATAAAGTTTCATTTTAAGATTTTAAATTATAAATAAGTGTATCATTTTATATTTCTTTGAATTGCATTTCGTTTGCCCTTAATAAAGTAGGAGAACTTGTTTCTCCTTCATTATAAATATTGCTTCTGCTTGATGAAATTTTAAAATCTATGCAATCTAGTTCTTTACTGAATATTTTTTTCTATCTTAATAATTCAATTTCTTTCATTCTTTTAGATAAAGAACCATTAAGCCTATCTATTTCCTAAGAAAATAGTTATATTTAATCATTACGGTCATACCTATCGCATTATAGCTCCTAAGATTTAGTATCAAGCTCTTGTAATTATAAATGAAGAATTTCAATTTAATTATTCTTCATTGCCAAAGAGTTACTTTATCTTTCAATCTCCTTTTAGAATACAAGTTAATCTCCTCTCAGCTATTAAATTTACTCATTTTTATAAAGCACCTATTCTTTTAAACTCTAATTCTCCAATTTTACTTATTCATATTCTCTACTTTTCTGGTCCAACAGCTTATTATAATTGATAACTTCTACAACCATCTTCTCATTTCGTTGTATTTCTTAATCCTATTAGTTTATTTAATAATATAAATTACTGAAATAAGAAAGAGAATAAAAAGCAGTTGTACTATCTTTTCATTAAGTTTCCCTTGTTCGTCAATAATTTTATCTTTTTAAGAAATTCTATCGTTTAAATGAATTATTTAATTCTTGAAATTTTTCTTCTCACTCTTTTCAACCTCCATTTCTAATTACACTTTAAGAATCTTGTTTTATAACTCCTCTATTTCTATTGGCATTTTAAATAGGATTTCAATAAAACTTGATAAAATTTAAGTAGATTACATGATAAGTTTGAATTAAGCGTTTCTTTTAAATTTATATTTTCTTGACTTACATTTGCTAGTTCACTTAGCTTATCAGAGAGTTATTTATTAGCACTTTTTGAAGATTCTAATTCTTATTCTAAAGCTTAGATCTGCTCTTGATATTTTTAGAATTCACTTTCTAAACTATTTACCTATTAGCTAAGTTAATCCTTTTCCTATTCCACAATTTTATAACATTCTATCTTTTCATTGAGAGAGGTTATTAAATCATTTTTTTCTGCTAACTATTACTCTTAAAAATTAGCTTTCTAATATTTTATATTTAATTATTATTTTCTTCAGTTATTTATTTAATAATTTATAAATAAATACTTGTTATAGCTTTGTATATTCTTATTAAACTTGAGAATAATCTTTAAGTGAATCTTCAGCCTTATATATGCTGTTTTTTAGCTACTCTGCTTCATTTTATAACTTAGCATTCTTTGATCTCAATTCATCATTATCTCTGTTCTATTAATCGTAGTTACCATATTTGTACTCATATTCTTTCAATAAACTTCTCTTTTATTCATATTATTATTATAGTGTAAACAGATTATTTTACAGTTTCTCAAAATCTAATTATTTGAGCTTTAGAGCAGCTGAAAACCTTTCATTCTCTTGTTTAAGTAACTAAACTTCTTACTTGATGCTCTCATATTATATTCTGTACTCTCCTCGTTACTTCTCAGCCTCAAGATATTTGAATTTCCATTTTTCTCTTTCCTCGACTGCATTCTTAATCTAAATAGAATATTCATTAATTTCATCAACAAACTCATTTTCTTTCCTAAATATTTGGTTAAATTAACTTTTACTTACTATCAAAATAATCAACAACTACTAAATTAGAATTAGAATAAAATAAAAAATTACTTTTTCCATATAATTTTACTTTTTTTAACTACCTCATCTTCAATTCTTTTTACATCATTAAAATTTGAGCTTAATGTAGTGATTATCTCATCTTTTGTTTAGATAGTTTGATAGAGCTATTGATTCTCTTACTACAAGTTAAAAATTTAGATATTTAATTGTTCAATATCTTCTTGTTTTTGATGTAAAGATTATTGAAGTATCCCATCATCTTTGTAGTAATATGCTTATTAATTACTAGATACTTCTATTTCATACTTTTATTTCCATAAATTAGCTTCTTTAATTTTCTCTTCAAGAGCATCATTTATTTTATCATTGTCTAAAAGAATCTAATCAATTTTGGCTTAAGTAAGTTTCAAGTTCTCTAATTCTGAAGTTATTGTTTAAAGATGAATCTCCTTTTTATAGAAATATACAAAATATTAATTTTTAATCATAAATTTTAAATTCTATTCTTTACAAGATGAGTACATTTATTTTTATACATGTCTAGTTCATTGAGAAGATTACTAATAATCTTTTAGTTCTACTCATCTTATGCTTTATTCTAAACAACAATTGTTTCTTTAACAACAGGAATTTGATTTCTCATAGGCTGTACAAATTAAACACTTTTCGTAAGTGCGTTATCATATGAAGTAATTTAAGGACTTCCACTAAATATTGTTGATTTATTTGTTTTCTAACCTGTAAAACTGGTAGAAGTTGGACTAGCTTTTAATAATTTAATTTATTTAGGCGTTAGCATATGTGGAGGAGTTTAGCTCATTGCAACTCTTCTAGGAGATTAATATCTATGCTCCTCATCTAGCTGCATATGCAAAAACTAAGGTATCAAAGCCCTATTCGCTTAGGTTGTATGCATTTGGGTAAAAATCTTTCAATTGATAATGTTACTTTACTTTTTTTTTCTTTTGTTATATTAATTTAATTCTTCTACTTAATTCCTCAACTAAATTAACCAATAAGTTATCTGATAAATTATTTTGATGATTTTTCTAATTATCTTTTAATAATTTATTTTTTAACGTTAATTATCTATTAGATTTATTTTGAACAAGAATTTGTTAAATCTAAAAGATTAAATAAGATTTAATTTATTACATTTTATTAGACTTTTGTAAAATATTTCTTATACCTTTTTCTAGTGTAGATATTTCTCAAAATTTAATACATAATTTGACTAAAGCTTACCCTCCTCATTATTTAAATAACTCTTACTATCAATTATAAGCTTAAAGAAAAAAGTCCATGGTGGATTTTATTTTAATGATTCTTAAAAGATTAAAAAAAGGAAATAATTTTTCGAAAGTAAGATTTATAAAATGGAGTAAACTTACAAATAAAATGAATGAATGGTTAAATAAATAAAATACATTTCATACATTTTTTAAGTTAGTTTAATTTCAAAAATACACTAATATCTTTATTTAGAAATAATACTCAAGATATTTTTATTTTCATTTCCTTATCTTTAAATCTATCACATTTCAAAGAAAAAGCCTACAACTTCTTTTTATTTTTCATCCATTTCACCATGGAAATAAGTATAAACTTTGATAAATAACCAAGCTAAAGATCTAGTTAGGAAGATATTGTTAATAGAAACGCAAATATGAACCCAGACATCATTAAAATCAGCGTGAAATTTAACTTGAATAACAATTTCAGCTACTCCTAAAAAGATACATAAAATCAAGAACCAAGATTTACTTTACCATCCTAGAAACAAAATAAAGAAATAGAAGTAAGTGCACTATATTATATATAATTCGGGAATACTTCCAGTTACATACTTCAATATTAAAAGGCAAAGACAAGCAAATAAACTAGTGAAATAAAGCCAGTATCTTTATAAATTATATGAACTCTTTGAGAATGTTTTCATCTTAGAAAACATCTAGTAGATACCAACAAAGAAACCAAAGACACTCAAAAGATTAAATAAGATATATGTAGCTAAATCCCAGGGATACTAATTTAATATAATACCATAGTTATTGAAATCAAATACTCCCAGCTCAAGGAACAAAAACTAAGCAAATACAGTTCCAGAGCATTGATTAACAAAAAAGAGGAGCTTTTTCTAGACAACTTTACTTTTCTTTCTTTTAAGTCTGTATTCACGAATCATGATATTCATGAACAAGCAAATAGAAAGTAAATATATAGTCATTACAAATTTCTAGAGAGTTGTAAGAGGGAAAATCGTTTACTTAAAAAAGAAAAGAGCTGAATGAATTTAAACAGTGTAGAGTAGTGCAAAACTAAAAAGATGTTCAAAGTGATCACTAACGTAACCATAGGTTACTGTGACATAAAGTACAAATAAAATCCAAATATACGTTTCGTAATCAGTAGGTGAAAAAGTAACTTTTATATCCATCAAATGTAAATAAAAAGGGATAAGGAACAATAACAAACTAACATTTCCTTTAATTATCCTCCAATATTCATTTTATTCATTTTCTTATCCCATGGCTAATCTCCTTGCTTGGAAAATGCTTATTTTTAAGTTCTATTTTTTATTTCTATGAGTTATTCCTACTATCTAACTTTAATTTATTTAAATGATGTAAGATTTGAATAATATCACACTCCCTTTTTATTTCTAAGAATTTATTCAAGGATTTATTTATTGGTCCAGCTTTTATATCAAGTGTCTAAAATATGAATTGTAAGTTCTCTAGTTCTCTTTAAGAATTTAATTTTTAATTAAGAAATGATTCAAGCAAATGCAGATTTAGTTAGGATGAATTGATTTGTGGAATTTCTTTGATCATCTAAGATAGAAAATAATATTGTAAAGATTATCATAAATATTACACTTTGAATTCTGAAAGCAATAAATTAAGCTTACTTACTATGACCCCATAAATTTTAGCACAAAAAGATACAAAGATATTATCAAACATTCTAATTTAATACACTTTTATTTATCAAATTCGTAGGATTAATATATATTTTTTCTTCCTTTCAAACAAGCATAAACATCATAAAAAAATTAAGAAAATACTAAAATTCAAACTATGACTTTATTATGAATCAAAATTTAAATAGACCTCTAATAAGATAACAAGATAAAATAATTTAAAGATGGGAACTATTATTGTTTTTATTTGAAGTTAAGTAAGTGTTCATTAGGATTTAGTTCTTTTTCCTCAAATAAATATGCAAGTGTGTATAAAGGCATAAATTAGTATATTTATTTTCTTAGATAAAGAAATAATTATTCAAACTATTATTTGCTATTTTTTGATTAATGTTAACAATAAGAAATAATGTAAACTAAGTTTATTTTCTGTATTAATACAATTTTATTTTTCTAATTTGTTAGCAAGTTAAAAAATAATAATAAAGAAAAATAAATTAGATAGAAGAAGGGAAGAAAATCTAGATTTAAATTATAGAAAGTTTTATAAACAAAATAATAATTTAGTAAATAAAATCTACAAATAAATAGATGCAAGAGATTTTGTTTTAATTTAAAGTGAATATTAATACATGATAAAGTTACTATATTTACTAAGTTTTAGTAGAACTATTTAGAATTATTTATATAATCAACTTTCATTTCCTTTTTAATTAAGGCTATTAAAATTAGTTGCATTATCTATCTTATCTTCTCAAATTAGGACACATATTATAGCTTTTTACCTATTTAAGAATCTCACTTTTTTTAGGAGAAGCATTCCTTGATTTTATAAATTATTAAATAAAGCATGAAGAGATTGTTGAGCCCAGCACAAATGTGAATCCATATATCATGGAATTGACTTTGATAAAGCACTTATATTGCAATTTGCCCAAGACCAAGTATTATACTCAAAATAAAGAACCATTTCTCACATTCTAAGTCAAGGGTGATTATATATAGATAAAAGAAAGCACTCACTAAAATATACTATTCATAAATGGTAGAAGCATCCCATTTTAATACCATAAAACAAAAGAAAGCAAATAATCCTGTAAAATAAAACCAATGTTATTATAAACTATAATGTTTCTTTTTAAGACTTTCCATTTTAAAGAGAACGAGATATAAACCAGTGCATAAGCCAAACAAGCTCAAAAGATTAAATATGGCATATGTAGCTAAATCCCAAGGATATAATTTAAGTACAACTTCATAGTTTTTAATATCAATTATTCCAAGTACTAGGAATATCATTTGAGCAAAAATAGTTCCAGAACATTAATTGACTATAAAAACAAGTCTTGTTTACATCAAGTTTTTTTTATCTTTATCCTTTTTTACATTTCTATATTCAAGAACCATTAGGTTCATAAACATACAGATAGATATCAAATAGGTAGTCAAAACAATTTTTTACAGTATAGTTAGAGGGAATATTTTCTGGATAAAAAAGAAAAGCGCAGAATGAATTTGAACAGTAAATATCAATACAAACGAGAGCATATCTTAAATACGATCACAGACATACCCATAAGTTACAATACCATACGTGAGAGCAAAAAACCATAAATAGGTTTCATAGTCCAAAGGTTTGAAGCTCACTTTTACTTACATTAAGTGTAAAACGAAAGGGACGGCAAATATCACCAAACAAACATTTCCTATAATAAATTTTCCTTTCTCTTGATAAAGTTCATCTTTCGACATTCCTAGATTTAAGATGCAAACACTCTACTTCTATTTAAAGTTACTTTTGTTATATTCCTATTAATTATTCCTACTATTTAATTTATTGGAATGATCGATAGATAATTTGAATAATATTTAATTCTGTTTTAATGTAAAAAGAAATTTATTCAAAGATTCATTTAAAGCCTATTTATTTATTCAAAATAAGAAAAGTATGTAGGCTAGTTCAAGAACTAATTTTCTAATAACCTAAAAATTAATTCAACCAATTTCGATCTAGCATGAATTCATTTGTGGAAAATCTTGACAGCTTAATGATAGAAAATAAAATTTATCAAAAATAGCAATAAATACCTCGCAGTTACTCAACCATTCAAGAAAATACTAAATTAATCTTACCTTTGATTATATTAATCCTTATTCTACAGAAATAGATTATTATATTATTAAATTGAAAATATTTCTAATAGTGGTTATTGCAGACAGATATTATAATTAAATTTTATAATATAGTATTTGTTCAAAAATATTTGTCATTTGCATTTCTTAATAAATATTCACTTAATAATAAAGAAATTCTTTCAAATATGCTGAAAGGATATTTAATTCATTACATTAAATTAAGTAATCAAGGGAAAAGATAATCAAATGATTATTAAAAAGAATCTTCAATTGATTGATTGGCTTATTTTTTTGTCTTTATCTAAAATGATTGTATTATTAAGTAGATAGAAAATTATTATTTTTTAATATAAAGGAATTCTAATATTTAAAAATATGACTCTTATTTTTGAATTTAGGAGGAGAATTGTAGTATAATTTTAAGTAAACTAACAAAGAAATATAAAAGATAATAATAGATAACTTCATAATGTATCAATTTCTATTATTATTTTACTCTATTATGAATATAATGAATGGAATAAAATTTTAATTTAAAGCTAATCACAAATTATATCTTCACTTTTTTAAAGATTTTAATTTATGAATAATTTAGCAAATCAAGAAAATATTATTTATTGATGCACAAATATGAATCCAAATATCATGAAATGTTCTCTAATGCATAACTTAGATTGCAATTTAGCCTAATCCTAGTAAGATACTCAAAATAAAGAACCATTTCTCACACTCCTGAGATATCATAACTACAAAGATATAAAAGTAAGTTAAAATTAAGATATATTATTCATAAATAGTTAAAACATTCCACTTTATTATCAAGAAACACAAGTAAGCAAATAATCCTGTAAAGAAAAACCAATATTTTTATAAAATGTTCGATTATTTTTTTAGCTTATCCTTTTTAAAGAAAATGAGATATATCCCAATAAAGAAAGCAAGGATACTCAAAAGATGAAATAAAATAAAGGTTGCAAAATCATAAGGGTATTTTTATAAAATAGTTTTATAACTCTTTAAATCATAAACTCCTAGTACTAATAGTAATATTTAAGCAAATACTGTTCCAAAGCATTAATTAGTTAAAAAGATAAGCTTATTTTAGATAACTTTTTATTACTTTTTCTTGTTTTTATAAATGACAATAATGATATTTGCAAAGAAGCAAATAACAACTAAATAGAGTGTCATAATATTCCTCGAGAGGTTGATTAGAGGAAAAATAGTTTCTATATAGAAGAAAAGAGCATAATGTATTTGAACAGTAAATATCAGAGTAAATAATATTAGATCTAATATATGATCACAAAGGTATGTGTAAGTTACAAAGCCATAGAGTAAAAGTAATCCCCATAAATAAGTCTTTAAATCTGAAGGTAAAAAGCTGATTTTTATTTCCAATAAATGGAGTAAGTAAGGAATAGCCAGTATCAGTAAACTTGTTTTTCCTATTATAAATCTTTTTGTATCTTTGCAGAATTCCTCCATTAAGCCAACTCTATTTTATCTACTACTTTTTTTATTATTACTTAATTAAATTATTCGTAAAATATCATTGAAAAGAATAATAATGCTAATATCAAGATATCTTTTTTGTAATATTATACTTATGATTTGGTGATAAACAAGAGTATTTTCTAAAAAGATTCATTTTTGGATGGAGTTTGTTAAAGATTCAAGGAAATAGATTCATCAATGGAAAATTTGGTTATCAACTCAAAAAAAAAGATTAAAAAAATAACTGGACTAATAAATAGACCAATTTAATATCTAAAATCATATGAAAATAATGTGAAATGATTTGAGGTAAAATATAAATAATTTAGCACATAAAGGTACTCTAAATTAATAAATTTAATAAATATAATTTGAAGTTTTTTAAAAATGTAAATTTTTATATTTTAAAGCATAGTAGTATATATTTTTATAAATCTTTATCTTAATCAGCAGTAGAGATAAAATTTGTCACTTGGTTTAGATTTTTATTTTACAAGATCTATTTTATATTAAATTATGGGAGTGATAGAACTCACATCAGATGTTTTTGTTTAGTTATCGAAGTCATTATATTTGGGATCTAATTAATTGTCGAAATACTCATCAGAAATAAAGCAATTAAGAATTTCGTTTATATGCTAGGCATACTTGAGTAGATGGGAGTTAGAGGAAGCAGAAGATAAATCATTTAGCCCATATTTATTCTTAATAATATCAATGTATTTTAATAGAGATTACTTGAAGAATTCATAGTCAACTCCTGCAGTAGTTTATTCTTTCTTCAAGCTGCTATTATTTGAAAAGTAAATGTTGTATTAAATGAGCTTATCTATTTCTTCTTTGAAAGAATCTAAGCAGTTCTAGACAAATTCAATTTCTTTAGAAACAATTGCCGAAAATTATTAAATTTATTAATTCTCTTGTTCTTAAACGGAATATTAACTTAGTTAAGATCTTAAATTCTCAGTTTAATTGGAAACATTCTTCATTAAAAGGAAACTCATAACAGGATATTAATCTTCAATGCTTATTTCAAGGACATTATTAAGAGCCTTAACTTAGTATAAGATTTTATTACGAATATTTACAAAGTTTTTAATTTATTGGAATTTAGATGCTTATATTTGATCTAAAATGTCATTCTTCTTTTTATTATTTCCACCATTTCCGAGTATTTGTTATTGTCCTTACTAGATTCCAACAGGTTGGCCACCAGAGAAAGGCTTGTTACTAAAATTTTAAAGATTCTGATTAGAAATTAAAGGATTAAGTGCACTTTATTGTTGTTATTGAGGTTAGATGTTCAACTATTAATAAAATGAAAATATATAAATATTGTTAAATTAATATCTATCTCAAGTAGTTAACGTAAATAATTAAAATTCTCTTGGCTTTCCAAAATCAATAAAACAAAATTTGTTATCTATTTGTTAATTAATAATTATTCTATCTATTTACTCTAATATTCACTTATTTTTTTTCATCTTAGTAAAATTTTTTCATAAAATGATAATAAATAATAGTAAATATGAAAATAATTAAGGTAGTTAGTTTCTTACTTACTCTATATTACAATAGTATTTTCATACATAATTTGTTTTTTTAAATTAATAAATATTTACTGAAGGTTAGCTTAAAATAGGGGATTTGTCAAAGAGGGGAAAGTTCAGTAAAGTATTCCATTCAATACGCTTGGTAGGATCGACCGTTAACATTTTATAAAGTAGTTCTTCAATTTTAGGAGAAATGGGATTAATATTTTTAGGAATTTGTAATAACTTAGTATCTATTTAACCTATAAGACGGGCTATGGTTTTATCTTCATAGGGGCAAAAACCAAATAGCATTTCAAACAGGACAACACCCATAGACCAGATATCTGCCTTGATATTATAGTTGCAACCCTTAAGAATTTCTGGAGCCATATAAATAGGAGATCCAACCATTGTTTGAGTAAGATCTTAAGGAGAAAGTAATGTTTTACAGAAACCAAAATCTGCTACCTTAATAACGCCATCATGCAGTAAGATATTTGAAGGCTTTAAGTCTCTATGGAGAATATTCTCCTTGAAAAGAGACTTGAAGGCATTTATTATTTGTTAGAATATCACAAGAGCTTCTTTTTCATTGAGGAATTTTTTTTTCTTAATAATATCTTCTAAGGTACCTCCATTACAAAACTCATAGACAAGATAGACATTGTTAGAAGTACGAAGCATTTCAATAAAAGTAATGACATTGGGGTTATTCAATTTGGTTAAGGTTTGAATCTCATTATTTGTGAACTCATGTAGCTTTGGAACACTTTTGAATTTCTCAAGCTTGATAACCTTTACTGCAAATACTTATCCTGTCTTTTAATTGTTTGACTTAAAAACCTTTCCATACTATCCACTGCCTATGGCCTCTTTTAAAACATAGTTTTCTATAACTTTGCTCATTGTACTATGCTAAAATGTTTCTTCGTTATTTTCCTTAAGTTTAATATTTGAAAATCTGTATTATTTTTATATAATAATTATCTAATGATTGATAGATTATTTGGTTTCTTTCTTGTTGATAGAAATTATATATTTTTGATATGAAAATATAAACAATAAGAAAGAAAGAAAAAACTGTACTAGCTAGCTGAAATTCAATAAATCAAAAAATAGATGCAGTTTATAATTACCTAAATACATTCACATTCTAAAAGAATAATTGATGAGCAGATTGAATATGCTTTCTTTAAGGTGAGATAGATAATTATAATTTAATTACTATCTCTGTAAATGAAATTAAATAAATATCTTGATTTCAAAATATTTATTAAGTACTAATTTCAAATCTTTCAAATGGATTGTTAGTTAGAGTTTATTGATAAGATATTAAATATTCTATAATTTGTACTCTAAGACATAATTCAATCCAGTACAAATAAGAAATTTCAAAACCAGATCTATTAGAAGATTTTATGTTTAAAATATCTCCTAATATTTACTTTAAGGTTAAATTATTTCCTTTCATAATGGAAAATAACAAATTTCAATATTTTTTCTGTACATATATTTATTTAGCCATTAAGATCTCTATTCTAAAAAATCTACTGATTTTTTTTTAAATTAATCTATGAGTTAAGATTGATAGCTCTAACTGAAACAATTATCAAAATTAATTTTTTTATTATCAAATATTTAAAAATTTAATAAGCTAGAAATAATTTTTAATTGTTAGTACTTTCAGATCATATTTTTTAAAAAATACAAAAATTTAGAGACTTTTTAGGTACTGCAGTTTTGTATAGAAGACCATATTTTTACTGAGTGGATATATTAGATGATATAAGTAAATAATAAAATTAATTGAGATTGATTTATATATCATCATAAATTAAATTTATTTTTTTTAAGATTATTTAGATGTATTTTTTTGATTTTAATTTGTGAATAGTATATTTGGCAATTAATTTATTAATTATCCAACAAAAATTAATTTCTTTAATTTTAATTTCTCAATTTCAATTTGATTATATAAAATATGAATTTAAAATAATTTATTTAGGGATTATATCCATTTGCTTAGATGAATTAACATTATATTTTAATTTAGTCAATATTTAATAAAAATTATAAATTCTCAATTCATCTAACCTTGTTATTTTCATTTACTTACATTATTGAAAATACTAATTCAGATTGAGTTTTTTAGGTAAATAAATAAGTAAACCGATTTTTATAAAAATTTTAATGATAATTAATGAACATATAGATTTAAATGAATGGTTGATATTGAATTAGTAAATAATAAAAAAAAGTAAGTAATATTTAGGAAAGAAATTAAAAATTATCAAGGATATTAATAATTTAATAAGGGTTTATAGTACTTAATTATTAATCCTTTGTCTTTAGCTTTAACAAAAAATATAAATTTTGAGTTAATGGATGACTACGAATATTTATTTAATATTATTCTATTGAGTTATCACAAAGAAAAATTAGAAATATCGTCTTCTTTGTAATATTTAATTCAATATAGTTTTCAATAGTATGAAAAAGAGATTCAAAGATAGTTGAGATATTGAAAAAGAGAATGAAAGAATGTTTTTGAGAAATAAAAGAATCAATTTAATCTAAATAAAGCTGTTTATTTTTTGATAGAAGTAATAATAATAGTGATAAGAAACCTGCGGGTCTTTAATATTTTTCTTATCAAAACATAGAAATATAAGTAACAGCTTTACATAAACCACATCTTTAGATACTATGATTAAATGTAAATCTATAAATAAAAAATTGTTATATACTATCTTCATTTATCCGAATTAACCCTATTTTTATTTTACTTACATTTTATTTTATAAAAAAATGAATATTGTTGTAGAAGATAAAAAGACTTCAAAAAGTATGATTACAGTAAAACATATGTAAGCATTTTCTCACTTTTTAGATTTTTAAATTAGAATTAAGAATAGAATATGTAAGATAAGATGAATACTAATAAAATAGGAATAGAGTATAATATGAAGAAAACTAATCAGAGGAAGTATACAATCGATTAAATAGCGGAATTTAGCAAATAACTTAATAGCGAAACCAAGGAGCTGATGATAAAGCTAAGCAGAAGGTTACATCAATATAAGATAAATCTATTAGACTAAGTAAATTAAACGAAGAAGAAGCAGCTATAATATTTGAGAATAGGTACATATTAAGCAACATATTATTAGAAAATTTAGATCCATATTCATTTCTATTAGAATTATCTTTCATCGTAGACTTTTATCATTAAGCAATCTTAGCGATTAATAATTAAATTTATGTTAGTCAAGAAATACAAAAAGATAGCATTAAAAAATTTAGGATAATAAAGTTAGATTAAAGAGAATATTTAACTATTGAAGAAATATATTTTAAAGCGTTTATTACATAATTTACTATGATATCCTAATATTTTTCATTTTATTTTTAGGAAGAAAGAACTTTTTGAGAATTTGATGACATAAATTAAGCGTAATAGTTCTAATAGTGCCACAAGAAAAAAAGCTTAAAATTATGCTTCTTCTTTGAATACTAGTATCAACAAAGAGAGAAGCTCTTCTGTAGGAAAAAATAGATCTTAAAATAATTAATCTTCATCTCAGAATGTTATATAAAAATTAATGAAAGCATCTTCTTGCATAGATAATTCACACTAGTAGTAAGTTGGATCATAAAAAACTTAGTTACAGTTGGAAGTAACTAAAAAAAATAATAAGTAGAAATAAGAAAATAGTTTGGAAAGGCCTAATCATGCAAATAATTCTTCAACTGATAAAAAATTTATTATTTACAATGATAAAGGCTTATCTTTTTCTCCAAATCAAATATTAAAGAAAGGAAATAGCTTCTCCAAAAATCCTGTTTCCTCAGATAGAGAAAGTATAAATAAATCTAGATCAAACGCACCTAAAACAAGTGATAACCAAAAATCTAAGCTCAAAACAAACTATGCATTATTAAATTAGCTCAAAAAAGAAAGTCCAAAATAAAATGAAAATGAAAGAAGTAGAAAAAGCAGTAAAGAAATAAAAGTAAATAATTACATTTCTAATAGTATCCACCATATCTCAAACAGTGGGGTGTTCACACAAAAAACTAACAACACTTAAAATGAGTAAGAAGCTAAATAAAGGGATGGCTTAAGTAGTGAAAAGATAGGAATGACAGCTAGTACATAGAGTTTAAATTCTGCTCATTTGATTGCAACCAAAAATAAAACTCCCTCTAAAATAACTTCATAATAAAAAGGAATAATCAACAATGATAAGGAATTTGGGATACTTTTACAAAATGGCAATAAATAAAATTTGATCCCATCTTCTTAACCTTAAAAAATATAGGGTTAGTAACAATCCTACTTTTCCTAAATTCAATCTAAAAATAATAACAATATATCTACTAATTTTATTAGGTCAAATAGTTTATATTTATCTTCTCAGGAAAACTAAATTTAAAATCAATTTACTATAAATCTTGTTAATATTATGGGAAGTTCATCTCAATAACCTTCCCCTAAAAGAAGCTACCTCAAAAGTTAGAATCAAGGGGATGTTCCCTCAAAATAAAATTTAAGTTAATAAGAGCTATATTGTTCTTAATCATCTAATGCTTCAATTCTCTAAACTAATCCAAATTAAGCTCATTCTCATCGCCCTTCAAGTACAATTAGTGATATTTCTAGCGCTAATAACCTATCAAATGTCCATAAATTTGGGTCAAATAATGGTAGTGCTATTATAAAATCAAATTCTGACAGACCACAATAAAATATGTTATCATATGCAAAGATATATAATAATCTGATCACACAAGCTAAAAATACTTAAACAACTATTTCTGATATTTCTCCTATAGAGAGAAATGAGAAAAAGATTCCCTAATAAAATTTTTATTCAGCTAATTATAATTATTAAAACAATGCATAGATTTTAAGAAAACAAGAATCTGATTCAAGTACATAGGCATTTGATTCTGATTAAGAAAAATAAGTTGTAAAATGTCTTCAAACCCTAAGCGATAATAATGTTTAAAAATAAAATCTAGATTCTAAATTGTTAAGCCTATCTTATGTAAAATTACAGAGCTAGGCTTTGATAAAAAAGTAATTAGAAAAGTAAAAGAATAATAACAAATAGGAGAATCCAAATGCTAAATAAGAATTGTTGCAAAATATAGGAGATCTCAAATAATAAATTGTATAAATAGAAAAAAATGAAATATTATCTCGTAAACCTTCTCTCCATCTAGATACTTCTCCTTTTTCAAAGATTAGTACATAGGATTAAAGTTCTAGAGATTTATAATAAATGCTATAAAATTCAAAATAGAATCCAAAAAGTTATTCCTCTATGCATAAATCTGGTAAAGCTTTGATTGGAACTAACTCAATTTCAAATTCTCGCTCTAGAGATCACTTTTAATAAATATAACAATCGAATAAAAATCATGATCTTCCTTAAAAACCCTTCTCGTCTCAAGCAAGCACTCCTAGATCAAAAAAGAAAATTTAATTTAGGTAAAATAATTTCTTTATACAATAGTCTAATTATATTCCATTATCTTTAAATAGCACAAATCTCTCAACAACAGCAGCAAATACAGGCGAAAAAACTCCGCTTAAATCTATTCTTGTGAATGGAAAGAACAGTAGTCACTCAATAGAAAGAGTATTTAATTATAACATCAAACATTTATCTAATAATTTCAAATGTAGTAAACATAAGGATTCTGTGAGAGTACATAAAATTAGCTAGGTTTCTCCGATTCATTAAAATAAAAAGACATCACAGCTACTATTGATAATTAGAAAAGCTAATCAAACCTATCACAGTATAAAATACAACAAGAAAAAGAAGATGAAGATAACATGAAAAAGTAACAAAAAATTATTTTTTAAATAAATTAAAGTTTTATTTTTAAAAAAATAGGAGTAGAAATTCAAGCTAAAACGATTTATCATATAAAAGTCTAAGCCGTATCAATTCTGCTTCGTTCATCGATTTTAGACCTAAAAATTCAAATTATAAAAGTAAAACACAGATTTAACAAACTCTAGTAAGAAAAATGAGTGAAAACGAAAACCTATATACAGATATCAAGAATAAAGTAATCACACCTGCAACAACAAGTGAGCTCAAAACTCTTTCGAGTTGCCTGGTACCTCCATCATCCATTAAAATAAATGGATTTTAATCATAGAAATCATAAAAAGTGAAAACTTTAGATAGTAATGAAAGATAAAAGAGACATCCTCAAAATAATTTTATGTTTAATTCCTAGGTCTCTTCTTAGCAATATAGCATAAATAATGGCTTAATCAATAATGATTTTGAGAGAAATTCTTCTGCAAATTCGCAACTTATTCAAAATGATAGATCAAACAGATAAAAGTATATCTGATTAAATAAATAAAAAATAAATTTAAACAATAAAACAATGACAAGGAAAAGCACATTTTACACACACAGAGAATAAAAATAAAAAATAGATTATTATTTAAATTAAATTTAGAAGAATATTATTTTAATACTTCTCTTTAATTTTCTAACTATTTAAAATATTTCATTCAATAATAAAATTAACCCATAATCTAACCAATATATTATAATAATAAAAATTGCTTATAAAAATGAAAGTAATTGAAGATTAAATCCAATTTATTTAATTAGTTGTTACCTCGTTAGCTAGTTAGTTAGTTAGTTAGTTAGTTAGTTAGTTAGTTAGTTAGTCGACTTTCTCAACTTTCTCAACTTAATAAATTTTCAAATTATTTTCTATCGTAAAATTATCACCTATCTATCATTTATTCAAATAAAATTAAAGCTGAAATATTTTAACTATGAACAATAAACTGATTAATTTATTGTATTTTATCATTGTACATATTAAATTGTAAATATAAATACTAATTAATTACTACTCTCATACCTTTCTTTTGTAAGATTAGGATTCTGATGTTATTTATTAATGTAATGAGTAAAGAAGAATAAATCCTTTTGTAAGATATATTGATAATTTAGTGGATAATTATTATGGCTGATAAAAAAGTAAATTTTTTACCAAGGAGATGAGGTTTCAATAGATAACTCTAATGTTAATTTAATTTCTGATTAGCTTTTGCCTAATCTAATTAAATGCATACACGATTTTTAATAAAATACTAATATATGTAATTTTATTTTTTAATCATTAATTATTTTTCTTCTAAGGGACAAATTAAAAATATTTGCCAAATCGATTTACAATTCAGATTTACTCTTTAATAATATTAATTTTTTCTTAGCAGTTTATTTTCTAGATTTACTAAGACATATTTATTTTTTTTAATATAGATAAATAATAGATAAAATAAAAACTTTTTGTAAAATACTTTCTAATATTTATAACCTGATGTAATTGTGTATGGCTAACTAATTAGTTAAAGAATATCTGAATAAGGTAAAAAGGAATTTATAAAAGTAAGTCAAATCAATATCTTATACATTCAATTCTTGTAAAATTAATGCCTAATCAATTCTCACAAATTAAGAAAATTTTTAAATCAGGCGCTTGATATCTCATTGAAAATTCCTTACCAAGTTAATTTATATAATAAGAGAATAAAGGAAGATATTTTTAATCAACCTTTAAATTAGAAAGTGTTAGTAGATATTCATTTGAGAGGATATGGAAAAACTTATTTGTAATAATTAGATTTTTTCTGTACAGTAAACATAATACCTGATGCTGATGACTGATATAAACGTACTAATAATATTGCTAAATAGAAAGTAATTTAATCATTTATTTAATTGTAAGAAGCCTTTATTATGTTTGTAATCTAATTTAAGATCAAAGACTTTTTTAATTTGCAAAGTTATAAATCAAAAGTTAATATGATAAATTTCTGATTGCAACAAAAGAAGATTTCTCAAAACAAAATAGATTCAAACACCTCCTCAATTTTAAATAAATAATATATTATTAATATTTTTAGAAACTCTAGGAGAACTCTATAAAAATAGAAAAGAATCAAATGGATAACTAAAAATCTCAAGAGAAAAGCATAGATTTGGGTGAGCCTTAAGATGACCTCTAGTAAAATTTATTAGATGATGATGATCAAAAAAGAGCCAGTTCTAATGCCATAAGTGAAGCAGAAAGTGAGGTCACAATTACTAAGCATAATCTCATGGGCAAATTCCCAGGGATATGGAGCCATACAAAGATACTGCTTTGGAAAAACTATTTGATTTAGAAAAGAAGCTTGAAGAGCCTTCTCTTTATTTTACTTGGGCCTTTCTTCATTTGTTGCATTATTATTGGATTTTAATATCTCGCAGATGATCAAACATAACGCTCTAGCTTAGATCCTCCTTTACATTATATGTAACCTATTCTTCCTTGTGATAAATACTCGGCTGATCCTACTAATTGCTTTACATTTGGATATGGAGTGATAGGTAATTAGGCTGCCTCTCCTTGGATAGATTATACAATGGAATTTATTGCTAAAGTGAATAAGATGAATCGTACAAAGGAGTTCAGAAATGTGCTTTCAACTTAAAATGGTGTAGAATATAACTAAAAATTTACTAATTACTTCAACACGACAAGTAACTGGGGACTCTTTGATTATGGTCTTATATTTTGCTCTGATACATTTATGGAAATTCCTAGAATAGGCACTAAAGATGAAATGATTAGGGTTGATTGCAGATAAGCAAATTTAGAAATGGGAGGAAATGTTACTTACAACTAAGGAGTCCCTATCGAGACGATTAAGAGAAGCTATTTCTATACAATAGTATATAATAACTCTTGGGAAGTGGCAGAAATGTAAAGAGATGATACGAGTAATTTTTCATTTCCGCGTGATAATTGGTTATTAACGTTAAAAGCTCTTATAGATAGTGCAATTGTAAATTATGAGCTAGGAATTGATTTAAATAAGGTCGATAAACCAGTACTAAACAATTTTTCAGGAAAAGATTCAACTTTTATTAATTAATCTGAGAAAGAAATTTCTGACGACGATTTGTTGAAGTTGGTGAGATTTAATGTTACGCACTAAAGCTATGCATTTCCTTCATCGAGATTTATTAATGGATTCAATATTATTAATTAAATGGGAGCTTTCTATTATTTCTTGATGCCAATGTATCTTTTCGTTCAGGTACAAGGAGATATCGTATTAGAAAAGCAAAGACGTCTTCGTGCTGGCTTAAACATATAAGGTGTGAGTCATACTGCCTTTTATCTCAGTTGGTTCATCACTAGTATTATTTATTCTGTTTCAATCTCTATTTTACAAATAGTAGCTTCTCTAATCTTTTAATTTGAATTCTTCCTTGATACTCCTTTCTTCTTACTATTTTTCTTATTCTTCTTCTTTACACTATCTATGCAAATATTCGGTTATTTCATAGCCACTATCATGCCTAATACAAATTAAAGTTATTCATTCAGCTATGGATTTGTCTTATTCGCTGTTGTTATTGAATTATTCTTAAGTAAGCCAGATGCTATTATTCCCTACCTATATAACGTTGATAGGCCTGCTTGGATTGTGGTCTTTGTCTTCTTTTTAAATTTATATGCTCCCTTCTAATACACTCTCATATTTGTAGCCATTTCTATGAACTCAGGGATTCACTTTGACACTTAAGCTACTAATTGGGTGAGAGGGTCTGGTTATGAATGGTCATATCTTACTAATAATATTAAAGGTACAGAAAGAGGTATTACTTATGACGCTCCCAACCCTATGTAAAGTTTTCTTTTACTTTTGCTAACATAAGTTTTGTATGGGGTATTAACTTGGTATTTTGATCATGTTATAGCCAGTAATAGAGGTAGCAGCTAGAATTGGTATTTTTTATTCACTCTTAGTTATTGGAGGAATGCGTTTTCCATCTCCTCTAGAAAGAGATTCAGCTAATCTTATTTACTTGAATAGAATCTTAATGAATAATCTAATGAAAATGAAAAAGAGAAATAGCTTTTAGTAAATTAAAGTGACCAAAGCTAAATGAATGAAGGCATTTTAGACAGATAATCTACAGTATAGGTAATGATTCTATTATCAAATATGACTAATTCACATCATTTATATCTTTTAGCTATTTTAATAGATTAATTTAATATTTAAATCCTTTCTTTTTGTCGATAAATACCACATTATTAAATAATACAAATAGAATCTATTATCAAATATATTTTGAGTTTGATTAAATTTTGTCATCTCAACAATCAAAAATTTAGATATTGAGTCATCACTAGTTGAATACTTTTCAATTAAATTAATCAATATGTCAAAGGATTTTTTATTTAATAAAAATAGGAGGAAGAGGAAAGAGTTAAATCAAGATTTATGAAGGATGAGAAATGTGAAGGTGTAAGAATATTTGAAATTAAAAAAAATTTTGTAGATAGAAGATCTATATTTAAGAAACCCACCATAGTTTAAGCTGTAAGAGGTGTAACTTTAGAGATCACAAACAATGAAATATTAGGTTTATTAGGTCATAATGGAGCAGGAAAAACAACTCTCTTGAATATATTATGCGGTCTTTTAAACCAAACAAGTGGTAGTGTTACAATTTTTAATTACAGCACTTCTGATGATATAGATAAGATAAGGTAAATTATTATTAATTTTGGTAGAGTGTTGAAGCAAATAATAAATAGCTTAACTTTTAATTAAAATAATTACTAAATTGCCCCAAATATAGATTAAAAAATTTAAAAGAATCAATGTGAGTTTTAAAATTTTATCCTTTTTTAAATAAAAAAAATAGATAAATAATTGGAATTTGCCCTTAATTTGATATTTTATGGGATAATTTAACTGGTTTGGAACATCTTGAGTTATTTGCCAAAATAAAGGGTATGAACCCTAAGTATATAACAACTATTGGGCATGAAATGCTGAAAATGGTCTAATTAGATCATGTCTCTAATGCTTACAGTAGAACTTATTCTGGTGGTATGAAACGTAGATTATCTCTCGCTATTTCAAGTTAAGGTAATCCTAAAGTAGTTTTATTGGATGAACCAACTACTGGTATGGATCCCAAGAGCAAAAAGGAAGTATGGAAATTAATTTAGGCAATTCGTAAAGGAAAATCTATGATTCTTACTACCCATTCTATGGAAGAGGCTGATGTTTTAAGTGATCGTATTGCAATTATGGTAGGTGGCCAAATTAAATGTATAGGCACCAGTCTTAAACTCAAAGATATTTATGGTGGAGGTTATAGAATGCACTTGATTATAAAAAATCCAGAAAATAACTCTGAAGAAGTTTTAAAGTTTTTCTCTTAAAATTTCTCTTAAATTAAATTATTAAAAGAATCAAGTGGTAGCATGATTTTCTAGATCCCTAATAAGTAAATAGTAAAGCAACTATTTGAAATGTTTGAATACTTTGAGTCTCCTATTAAAAATAGAATAAATAGTGAAGAAGTGCTAGATAGTTCTCTCATAAAAAATAATTCTAAATTAATGATGGATAAATCAAGAACATAAGATTTAGATTTTTCTATGGAATCCTTAAATATTAGATACTCATCTAGATTATTTGAACTAATAGAAGATTGGGGTATCTCCCATCCTACTATTGAGGATGTTTTTCTACAAGTTATGGATGAAACAGAAGAAGAAAATAAAAAATCCGAAGAAAAATAATAAAATAAGGAATGAATGAATGAATAAATCTATTTAAGGTGTCTTCATCGTTCATTTAGAAATATCAAAATACTAACTAAATTTTAAAGAATATTAATTTATTTTAATAATTAAAGATACCAAAGAGTATTCTTTTAATTCATTCTCAACAGTAGTGTAAAAGAGAGAATAAATCTTTGGATGCTTACTTAACTTATATTATATTATTACCCTCTAAATGTATATTTATATATCAATTATAATTTAATATCATCTTCTACTCACTTACTGCCAATATTTACTAACTAACTTACAATTTCAATTAAGCGAAACTCAGCAATATTTAATATTTTTTTAAAACTTATTTTATTATAGCTAAGATCTTTCTCATTTTAATTAATTTAATTACATTTAATTTATTTTTGAGAAATTTATTTCAATCTTCTATTTTTTTTAAAATTTAGATTTCAAATCCTCTATTTAAAATACATTTAATTTCAAATTCCTATCAGAAAATATTCAGATTTTACTTTTATCTATACTTTTTCTTTGGTATAGATCACTAATAATGATCAGGGGTGAATCTAAATTATTTATACATCCTGATCAAAAAAATATATTTACAAAATAAAGATATTTCTTTATGGAGGATAATTGAGAATATCAAACTTTTAATTTTTTTGTTATACTTCAAATACAAACTCTATTTACCCTTCTGTATTAATAATATTTTTAATTAAAATTTTTGCAAATAAACATTCAATAAATAAATTTACATAGTTTAGATAAAAGATAGCAAGCAAGCAATAAAAAAAATGCATCAAGTTAGTGGAAAATTCACATTCTAGTTAACCGGAGCTAATTTAACTAGAGATGTTAAGCTTATAGGTTCTATGGTATATATTTATTTATTTATTATTCTTTTGCACCAATTATTTCCTTTATTCACTTCTCTAGTTTTAACAATACTTTTTACCTAAATAAAAAGAACCCCTACGTCATTTTAAAGTTTGGTGATATTAAAAAAACAAGCGCAGTCAATGAAAAAGGTGGTAAAAACCCAAAATGGTGTGATAAGATGGAATTCCATAAATTGAAGGAGAATCAACTCAAAATCGAAGTTTACAATATGAGAAAACTTGGTTTGTTTGATAATGATTTAATTGGCACTGGTACTTTGGATCTATGCAAATATGTTTAGCCTTGTACTTTTGATGGTAAATAATATAAAGCTAACTTTGAATATTTTATTAAATATTTTTTAATTTAATAAATAGAAAGTGTTCCTTTATTTTTTAATAATAGTCCTGCTGGTACACTATTTATGACTGTTATTTTCGCTCCTGATGTTCAAGTAACTGTATAATAAGGTTATCTAGTTCAATCAGGTGAAATTCCTCTAGATATGACTGTCCGTATTGTATCTGCTTTATTAACAAGAGATAATTAATGGTTTGGCAAAATGGTAATTAATAGTCAAATCAATTCATTTACAAGCTATTATCTGAAGTATAATTAAAAATTCTATATTAATAAAAATAGAGGTGTTTCTATGTTGCAAAATGTGGAGATAAGAAGTATACATCAACTGTTTGTGAAAACAATGGAAAAACTCCTAATTGGGCTGACAAATTCTAGATGTCCAAAAAATCTGACTAAAAATTAACTATTGATATATAAAATGCAAATAATAGTGAAAATATTGCTTATTGCTAAGTTCCTCATGAAATATTATCCAATTTCTAACCAGGTGTAAGAACTCTCCCTCTCAACTTTTAAGGAATTCCAGCTGGATAAATCTTTATTGAGATTGTTTACAATACCTATCCTTCAGATATTATTATACCTGTTTATCAACCAGTTACTGAGTAATATTGCCCCCAATATGATAATTGTTAAGGATACCCTTCTGATTAATGTTAAGACTATCCCCCTTAATATCCTCCTCAATAACCTTAGTACCCTCCCTAATAGGTATAATATCCTCCTTAATAGCCTTAATACCCTCCTTAATAACCTCAATATCCTCCTTAATAACCTCAATATCCTCCTCAATAACCTCAATACCCACCATAATAGCCTTAATATCCCCCTTAACAACAATAGTATCCTCCTTAGCCTTAGAACTAATATCCTCCCTAACCATAAGATAATTAACCTAATCCTTATGGCCATTATCCTAACTTATAATAATAATACCAATAAAATTAAAACGTTTATAATGGCGTCTACTCTCCTCCTCCTGCTTTTGGCTGATGATTAATAGAAATTTAAATTTATAATTAGAATTAAAAATGTTTATTTGTTTTTACTAAATCATTTAATTTTATAAAATAAAAATAGTTAAAGTTATTTCTAAAGTATTAAAATTTATTTATTTTTATTACTTAATATTTTAAATTTAAATTACAAGAGTATTTATTTGTCTCTGTTGTAATTTGATATTACTAATTTTGATAAATCTCTTACATTTAAATTGAAAATACAGAGAGAAGAATATTAGGAAATGACAAAAGAATAATATAAATACATGTGTAAAATGTATGAATTATAAAATATATCTTAGAATAAATGTTATTTTACTTAGAATATAATTCAAAAATACCATTTTTTAAATTTATATTAAAATGTAACGTTCAATCAATCAATCAACTATCACTTTCTTCTCTTGTAGAAAAGAATGTATGAAGCATCACTGATGAGTTAATCTTCATTAACATCCCTCACAGAAGAATCATCGAAGCAGAACCACCTGTTGTTATTGGCTGCATAAGCAGTATAGTGACCAAATCCTAAGCTACCATAATGATTAGTAATAGCATATAAATCGTAGAGGAGTTTCTTTTGATTTCCTTGATCAGTTTCTATATCCATATTAGAATTATTACTCTTATGTTCTTCATTAATACCCTTTTCTTAATAGTTTTATGAAGAGTTTGTTTCTTGATCAATATCTTCTTAAGCAGTCTTATTAGAATTTAAATTAGTATCAATGTGATCACTTTAAACTTAGGGAGGAGTAATATAAATATCATTGAAGTATTCTGCGTCTTACTAATAATAGAAAGAAGGAGTTTCTTTTTCAATAACAAAATCAGTCATGTCAAGACCTCTGATAGGGTAATCTACAACTTTAGTTAATTTACTCTTAAACAAACCACTAGATCCTTTAAATCTCTTGAGGTGAAGAATAAGGATTTCAGGAGCACGATAAATTACTATTTACTTTTAGGCTTTCTAGTGTTTCTTACAGTCTGAACAGTACCACTCATTATCTTCTCCAAGTTTTTCAGGTTATTCGAACAATTTTAAGCAGTCATAAATATTAGTTTTATTATCGGAGTTATCTTATTGTTATTATCTAGAACTATCACCTATCTCAGTAGAGTGATCCAAAGAGTGTAAGCTGCCTACCATTTTACCTAATTCAGTAGTTTAATCAACAAAGCATTCAAATCTAAAGTTATGATAATGGCTTTTTGATCTATTAACATATTCTTCCATAAATTCCTCTTCATCATTGTATGGAACAGGACAATTCTTACATTTGTCTTGTTTACACCATCTATTTATTTTAATAATTTGTTAAATTAGAATTTCAAAAATAATTAATTAATTACGAGCATGGTTTGCTAATATATTCTTGGACATCGCTTTCTATAAGAAGTTAATAAGGAGGGAATTCAGCATTTACCACATATTTTTCATAGAGCTATTCTAAGGATAGAGTCTTAGAGTCATTTAAGAAATCTGAATCAGGCTTAGATCCACGTTCGAAGACGGGCTTTAAGTAATTGAAGAGGATTAGATGAACATCCTTTTTATTTGCGGTTTTTTTGATCAAGAAGGGTCTGAGGAAAGTGAAGTTACTCTTGATAAGTCTTCTATTAATATACATTTCCTCTTTAATTTTTGCAAAAGTGAAACCTACTTTGATATAATCATCATTATTGGTGTCAGCTTCGTATTCAATCATCAAAGCATTCTTTTAGGGTTCTTTCAAAGCCTTTCTTACTTATTCCAAGGGAGTATTATCGTCAAATTAATCTTTAATCCTGTCAAATCTAGATTTTTAATAAATAAAGTTAAAATATTTTTAATGAATAATGTTAAATATTTTTAATGATAAATCATAAAAATCTAATTATTTACGTGAGACAATATAAAGCTAAGCTATTAGAAGTTTAGTGTTTAGTGGTGATATATTCCTTAAGATCTTTCACTGTTTTAGGATTTGCTGAATCAGGTTCATAAGAAAATTTAACTTCAACTGCAACTCTTCTGTTGTTTGAGAAAATCAAGTACATGCTAATTTACTTGATATCTTTATTGGGAATAGGAAGAGAGCAAGTTAAGAAGGGATCAAAAGTAATTGATTCTTTGGAACAATCAGGGCAGGTTACCTTTGATTTGAATTGACCTTGCATTAAATCAACAATTATACTTTGATTTCTCTTCAAGTGATTTAACCAAGATTCCTTTGCTACAATAGAATCAATTCTTCCGTTTGAATCAATAGATTCGGTATATTTCTTTTATTTAACTCTGTTGAGATCTTCATGTAATCCATCCAAAATATATGATAAAAATTCCTATTATTGTAAAAGTTTATTAGTTAATAATTGCTTTTAATTACTAAATAAGTAAAATTCTTTGCTTTTCTATTTTTAATGCTAATTTTTCTTGCCTTCCTTTATATTTTTTTAAAAAATTACTTGAGAATCATGTTATTGATAGCCAGAGAACATTGATTAAACTTTAGCAACAGCCATTTTAAGAGCAATAGGACTGAAAACTCTTTAGTTACCAGTCCAAAGATTTTTGATAAATTTAGCATATTGCTTAGCTAGCTTTCCTTGAGTACCAAGAACATTTTGGTCATTAATTTCTTATAAGAAAGTTTTCTTCAAGAAATATTTCGTTAGGGGGATTGAGGCACTCATACATTACAAAGCACTATTCATGAAACAAGTATTACCAAGATTTTATAAACCACACAAACCACGAACTGAATCATTTTCGAATTTATAAGGTTCATCAGTTTCATCTTCTTCTTCTTCACCAGCTAAGTCACAAACTCTAGCATGGTATTCTTAATCTCTTAACTTACAAGTTTCAGTGCAATATTTTACCTATGTTAATAAATAAAAGCTATTTAGTATATTTCCTCTTCAAAATCTATCTCGTCTTTACTAATGACTCAATCATTAAAACAAGATATAAAATGATCAAATACCTTCTTGCATCTGCATTCGAATTTGAGAATCTTATAGTTTCTACAGAATTCACATTAATCCTCATCAGGTTCACCCTCTAATTTGAAGAACCAACCTTCTTGTTTTTAGACTTCTATTAAAATGGTGCAATTTTCAGTAATACCAAGCTCTTCAACTGTGTTATTATTATGTCTTTCAATAAAAGCAACAGGTGATTTTAATCTATATTGGAAGCTTGTGAATTTTCTAGTTCCTTCAAATAAATGTCTGAAAACAGTAGTGATAGTGTCATTTTCATTAAGCTTCCAGAGTCTAATAGTTTATAAATTAATATTGGTTGTGCTATAGGCATATGGATAATTTGCATTATATTAGTGCTTTTTAACTATAGGGCATAAGAAGTGCTTTAATTCTTCTTGATTTTCTTGGGTGAAGAGCTAAATTTTTTTACTAGTAAGTTCTTTAGCTTTGGAATTATCAATGTCTCTTAACAAATTATGATTGACAATTACTAAGTTTACCTAATTATTATTTATTGAAATTAATTAAAATCATTAATATTCTAATAGGGAGAAGAAATTTGTTTATATTTCCTTTTAGGAATGTTGTTTGTGCATGTTTATCTTTTAAAAAGCCTAATAAAATGGTGTTGTAAAATTTTATTTAAATTGATTAGCTTTTTTTGTTGTAGAAGATTGACTTTCTTATAAAAATAAAGTTTTATTCTATTGGAATTTAAAGTAGACGCTACAAACATCTTTCTATTAAGTGAGTAATTGTTTCTCATACCTCTTTAAAGTATTGATGGTAAAGAAATAAAAATAATTAAAATGTTTATTTTAAATTGTCTAATAGAATAATGAATTACCTATCTATAGTAAATTTCAATACGCTTCTTTCCATCAGGGGTTTTATAAGCTCTTCTAGGGATGACTCTAAATCCTTCATAAGCCTCTTCTAAAATGGTAATAATATCTCTATCAACAATAGTGTAGTTTATGACTTCCTTCAACTATGGCTTTAAAATAATTGAAGAACCATCTTAATTTTACTCAATATAATCATAATATTCTTCACTATCTTGGACATTTTATAATATGAGATCTAAATTTGCATTTTCTAACTTGGCTCCTAAATTTGCAAAATGTTCATAAATAGGTTCCTTTCCTTTAATAACTCTTTCGTAGCTAACATGCTTTTTCCAAATTCTAAGCCAGTGGGTGGATAGAAGGAAATATACAGTACTGGGGGATGAGTCAAATTCTTAGTTAAACTTCTCCCAGCATTATTTAAACTTTAATGCTTGATTTACTAATTATTCCTTTACAGATTCCTATTCCTATGTTTTTTCAGACAAATTTTTTTCTTCATCAATGTTAGTATCATCATTAGAGTCTACAGGTTCATCGTCATAAACATGGTTTTCCTCTTCCATATCACCTGCACTAAGAGCGGCACTTACACCAGCTGCTGCAGCGGGCTAATTTTATATGAAGTTGTCTTTGTGTTCTTCTTGATCCATTTAATTTTCTAATGGAGGGTGCTAATGAGGAGCAGCTGCAGAGACTCCTTCTTCTGTTCCACTTTTTTATAGAAAGGAAGGATTAGTAAAATACTAATGTCATTCTTTATAAACCTAATCTCAAAAATATAGATTCCCTAAAGTATATTATTTTGATTGAAGTATTGCCAGTTCTTGATTAGGTAAAAATTATAATCAAAAATTATTTTAGTGTGTAGAAAGGCTTTTTGTTTTCAAGATGATTAAGGAGTTTATTTATAGGAATAATGCAATTGTGTGTAATAAAACTTTCTTAAAAGTTAAATTGTTAAACTATTCCTGCTTTTTAGGGGTTTTAAAATTCTATCATTAAAGTATGTTCTAGTAATTTGCTTACGAGAAGTTTTCTTAGTGTTAGGACATTTTTTTTGACTTCGGGAATTTCGTTTACAGTTGGTATATAAGATTCTCTCTTTATCTTCTTATTGTTGCAGATTTTCTATTTTCTTTAGGTATTTTATTAATTATTATCTTCCTTTAATAAGATATTACCTTAATTTAATAAATTTCAAAATGCAATTAATCAATTCTTTTTTTTCAATAAATAATTAATTTCTTTTTTGTCTTTAGCTTCTTCTTTCATTCTAAGTTATTAATAACATCTTTTATTGATTATTCTATATCCTCTATTTGCGTTCGTCTCCAATAATTCTATCAAAATTCTTTAGATATTTTCTTATTGCTAACTCATATTATCAATATAAAGGTGGGATTCAAGCTACTACCAAAAGGACGATATGAACAAAAAATTAAAGTTATTTATTTTTTTAAGGCTAGGATCTATCCATTAATCCAACCATTCTTTATCGATTAATTTTTGATAGCAAAAAAGGCATTTCCTTTTTATTTTCTCTTAATCTTATCTTGCGTTTAATCTTTGGATAAGCCAATTATAAATTATATTTATTCATATAATTAGGGCCTTATAATAATTGATTGAATCTATCATTTCTCTCTTTAAATCAAAACGATTTCTTATTTTATTTTTAATTTTCATTACTATTTAGAATATCTTTAAACCTCTCAAGAACAGAAATTTCTTATCTGATGAATTTAAGGCGCAAAGAATAGAATCTATCTTTCTTTAAATTAGCTCCTTTTATTGAAAGGATATACCCAATATTTCTTCTCACTTAACAAATTAATATTACTGATAAAGGCTTACAAAAATTTTATTAATATTTATTAGCTTCCATATACCTATTGTATTAATATAATTATTAATATAAGTAACTTCTTTTAAGCTAAAGTGTCTTGTTCATTTGAATCAAATTATGAAAGAAAAAGTTCTGTATAACAATAACTTGAAGACAAATAAATCACTTACTACAAAAAAAAGTATCCATTTTTTTGTTATCTGTATTTTGAAAGGTCATCTATTTACTAAAAAATTTTAGAATGGATTTATTTACTTACTTAAATCCTATAGAAAGATTTAAAATAGAAATAGATAAAAAGAAAATTAAATGAATTTACTATAGATAATCTTTACTGTCATAATCTTATTTATTCTCATCCTTTCTATATAAAATGTGAGTATATTCTATAAAAAATAAAATCTAATAGCTAGCTAGCTGACTAACTAACTAAATAATTTAGATGATAAAAACTTCAAATATTAATTAAACTAAATCAACAAAATTATTTTCTTTTTAATCAAAATTTTTTCGAAAATCACCATTCAATTTTTATTTCTTAATTTGAATGGATAGGGTTTGAAGAAGTTAATTTTAAAAATATCGTACTAATAGTAAAAGTTCTTAATTTAAATTTATATACTTTTTTGTAGTAATTAAATCTACATTATTTCAAATTAAAAAAATATTTTTATTATTTTCTTGATTTAAATTAGCTTTTTACTTAAAAATGAATTGTTTCATGCTTAATTTTCTATTATATTTCCTAATTTTCACATAATACTAAATTATGAATTAATCATCTTTACAAAAGTTAATTTAATCATTTAGTAGACTAACTAACAAAATGATTTTTAAAATAATTAATTTTATGATGGAAACTAATTTTTAGAGGTAATAGGAAGTAGGATTTACTCCTTGCTTAATTGTTGCTCTTTTAATGAACTTAATTTAAGAATTTATTTATAAATAGCATTGAATTATATAAATTGATTGAATATTATTAATTAAATGAATTTTTATTAGTTATTAAGAACTTTGGTTGTTTTTTGCATTTACAATCAAACATTGCTATAAGTAGGGATACACGATTTTATTGTTTTAAGCACATCTGAACCCTATTTATAATTTTTAACAAATTATTTTAAATAATTTAATCAAGATAATAACTTAATTAATTAATTAATTACTCCATTTTCTTCCAATGTTCTAAGTGTTATAAATATCTTTTCTCTAAGCTATCTAAATTATAATATTAAAATTAACATTTACAATTTAAATATTATGAAATAAATATATACGGCTTATTCATTTTTTTAACAATAGGTTAAAGTAAGTTTTTAATGTGAGGATTTAGATTGGGACCTATTCTATCTGATAATAATCTTTCATATTATAATAAATAAATTGATTTATGTAAATTTATTAAAAAGAAATTTACTTTAATACAGTAAGAGCATTATCAAAATTCTTTTCATTATTATGCTACAAACCATTCCTTAGTGGCCAACTCAATTTATTTATCATTGGTACTATCTTATCTCCAGCACTCTATTATTTATTAACAAGTTTATTTCAAGCATTTTGTTACTGATAAAAATCATATAGAAAAGAGGGATATTTACTTCTTCTTCAAGCATATCTTTTATGCAATTAAATGCTATGAAATTGTATGGGTGTTTTTCTTCAATAAGACCTTCAAAGCATGTTGCAAGTAGAGGGTCATAAGGCATATCTATTATAATATTAAATATGATTAACTATTATTTTATACTATATGGTAAGTATTTTTGTAAGTTACTCTTTAAATCTATATCTTTATTCCACTAAATATACATTTAAACACTTCCATGATTTACACGACAAGGAATTCCTCCAGCATTATAGACATATGCAAACGAATTTCTATTTTCAATAGCGTAAAGAAAAAGCTAAAAATTAATTGATAGAATGAAAATTAACTTACGTATTCTAATTTGTACTTGTTGCAAACAAATCTACTGTTTTAATTGATGTATATTTAGAAGATGGTTTTTAAGTAAATCCTTGAGTTTTCTATTCTTCAAATTACTATGGAGCTAAATTTTGTTTTTTTTAATAATAGGTATAAACATTTTCTATTGTCTACAGATACTTTTCATGAAAAAAATGTGAGAAAATTTATATTTACCTTATTTTTAAAGTGAGGCTTTAGTTTGAGTAGATAATGGTTATCTTTAAATAGTTCCTACTGCTCCTGTTCCAAAAGGTTTATTCATAGTATTAGTAACAGTGTTTTTTGGTTAAGATAATGTATTTTATCCAGTAATTGCAGAAGTTTATTTTAATGGTGCCTTTTGGGAAGGTTATGATATTGGTTTAGTTGCTTTTGAAAACATTTTTATTATATTTGCGATTCTTCTAGTTTTTAAAAATTTAGTATTTCAAACCTATTAAATGAATTTAAAATTAAGTGAATGATATTTTACTAAATTTTCATATTAAAATTGATAATAACTATTGATGTACAATTAATAAATTGAATAATACAAAGATCTTAAAAATTTTTAAACAGCTAATATAATTAACTTTCTTTTTAAGATTATCTTATTAAAATATCCAATTAAAACCATTCATTCAACATTTCTAAATTTAATGTATTTATTGCTATTAATTTTCTTTTATGTTGAAAATCTATTAATAATTGACCAAAATAATTATTATTTATGTTAGCTAAGAATAACCCTCTAATACTTAAAGTTTTATTTAATGATTTTTTTTAAGTACAGTCAAACTTAGAAGGAAGGGAGTGTTAAGTAAAAACTTAAACTAAAAATATTTAAAAAACATAAAATAAACAAACAAATAAGATTAAAGTAGAAAGAGTTAAAAAAAGTTGATAAGATTGGTTGATAAATTGATTTTTAACTGATTGATTAATGAAAAGAATTTGAACAATACTAAGAACATAAAAATGTAGATAGATCTTAATATGTTAAATAGAAAAGAATAATAATTATTAAATTTAGATCATTTTATATTATTGTTCAAATCTTTATTTTACATTTTTTTTGAATTAAAGAATGCTTTTAATAAGATATTTCAGAAACTCTAAATTTTATTTCTTTAATAATTAAATTTAATACTCTATTCCTCACTTGGCTGCAGTCTTTTCAGCTAATTACTTTTCTAAAGTAGCTAATAAACTTTCTAAACCTGAAAATTGGTCATTTTGCTTTTTTAATTCTTCTTTTAATTTAGCATTCTATTTTAAAAATTAATTAAAATATATTATCTCTTAAATAATGTTATAAATTAGTTACCTTTTCAACCATATCTATCAAAGTAAAATCAGTCTTTTCATTTTTCTTCTTTAATTCGTTGATGATAACTTCAGATTTCTTATGGGTATCAATTAAAATATTATAGGCTTATTAGTATTAAGTGAACTTAGAATTACTTTCAACCATAATATCAGTAAACTTCTAATCTTATTCAAGGAAAACATTAAGTCTTTCATCAAGCTTAGCTTCTGCTTCCTTTTGCTTATCAATTTCTTCTTAGAATTTGCCAACAAGTTAGGCTTATGTTTTAATCAATTCAAATTCTTATCCAAGCTTAGCTTCTTGTAATTACATTTCTAATTCTATAATTTAAAAGAAGTAATTTTTAGATAAATCCTCATGTAAATTTTATTTTACCTTTCTTTTTAATTTGAGTGCTAAAAATGAGTTCAGTGGTTTACTACTAAGCAGTAATTTCTTTAATCTTTTCTTTAAGGCTGTTTATTGAAATAAAATAGTTATAACTAAAATCCTACTAAAAATACCAAAATTACATTTCATTTTCCTTTTCCTTTTAAAGTCTATCCCTACTCTTTTCTTCAACACTAGATTGAATGTCCTTAATTCTTTATTAGAATTATTCGGCCAATTCAGCTCTCTTTTTCTTTTAATCTTCTTATATTTACTTATTAGCATTAAGTTATTCTTGATATTAAACTGTCAAAGTTTTATGTAAATTTTCATAAGTATCTTTAGATTTGTAAAGCTTTGCACTTTCTTCTTTAACTATTTTAGTTAGAATAAAATACTTTAGATTATTTTTTTTAATTCGAAATAATTGAATTTAAATTAATTTTTTTAAAATATTACCTTTTTCTAAATTGACACTTAAGGTTTCGTATAACTTTTTGTTTAAAGCATAATCTTCAGCAAAAGTCCTAACTTCATTGATCTATATATATTTTTTATTAAATTAGAATTAAAAAATGAATAATTCATTTTGATTTAAATAGATTTTGAATTCTATACCAACTTATTAAGTTTTTCTTGAATCTTAACTGTATCCTTAGGGTTAGCTTCTACAAATTCCTTAAAATCAGAAATAGTCTTCTTTTATTTCTTTTCTTTTAATAAAGTATATAATTGTCATAAGATAAAAAATCTATTTTAGCATTTATTTAATCTTCAATAAATTTTATAAGAGTATATACTTAGCTTCTTAAGTTCATCTTCAGCTTGCTTTTCTGGTAACTTTCTTGAGAATTCTATTTTAAAATGAAATAATTAATGAGAGATTAAAAATAGTTTTACTAATGATCATTTACCAAAATTTTCACATTGAAGAGTTTAAATAGAATCTAAAAGTTGAGTAAGAGTCTAATTATAATTAATAATAAAATTGTATGAATTAGGTGCTGACTTAGGATCTTTTATATCTATATATTGTTTTTACATCTTTTTGTTGAGTAGAATCCATTATGCTTTGCTAAATTATGGCTTGAATTGTATGTACTATTATATAAATAGAATTTTCGTTTTTTTTTTTGATTTTATTAAATTTTTGTTTGTTTGTTTGTTTTATTTAATTTATGATTTTAATATACGGATACTATTTACTTACCTACCTATATCTCCAAAATTCATAAATTTCTAAAAAATATCTTCTTCTTCAAATATTTTTTAATTCAATTCTTTTTAAATTAACCAAGGATATCTTATTATTCCCTCTTTTATCTTATTTATTTTTTAAAATTTCAAAATTTTCTTTGCTTCAGTATCCTAAAATATAATTTCTTCATCTTCTTTTCACATAATTTGATTTCTATCTATCAATAAATCACCAATTATACAAAATTCTTAAAATTAGAATTGAATTTATTCTCAGAAAGTAATTCTTATTTCATTTTTTATTATTTTATTCCTCCCTCTACTCTCTCTATTAAAACTAGAATTAAGATTTATCCTTTAGAATTCTATTAACTCTATTATGGAATTATTTAAAAAACGATAGAGATTTGATCAATAAAAACAAAGTATTGAATTTAGTTTAAATTGGAATTATTTTAAGTAATTGAAGGTGACTGAAAATATAAATATATAGAGATACTTTCTACATTTACTGAAGATTTTATAATCCTAAATTAATTATTATAATCATTTATCCTTCTTTGCTTTCCATTCAAGCAATTTATATATATCTTTATCACTATTCTTAACCAATTCTATATATTTATCTATTATTTTCAATAAAAATATTATTTTAACTTACAATAAATTCATTTTGATTACCTATATTTGCATTTGCTTTAGCTATACCTAAAGTTACTCTTGCTCTATCAACTAACTTTCTATCTTTTTTATCTGCTTTTTCAGTTCTTGCACCATCGAAATGTTGCTTATAGTAGTCTAATGATTTAGGAATATTTCCTTTTTAAGCATATAAAGTAGCAAGATGGAGTGCAGCATCAGACTATATTTTTAAAAATTTATAGAAAATGAATATAAAATAATTAATTAGAATAGAATTATCTATTATTTACTTAAGCATTGTTCAAGTGAAGTTTTTCAGCATGTTCAATATATCTTTCAAGATGGTTTTAAGCTTCATCATTCATATTCAATTTCAAATAGCACTTAGCAAGTGAAGCATGAGCTTCCATTTATCTTTATTTACCTTCCTATTAAAATTAATTCATAAATATTAATAGATGTTACATCCCTCCTTCAAAATAATGTGTTTACTTCAGAGTTAATAGGTAAATTGATTTCAAGATACTTTCTTTAAAATTCAATACTTCTGTTATAATTTCCTATTTTGAAGTATAATAAACCAATTTTATGGCAGATGTTACCTTCATCTTCTTCTCTATCTGCTTTTTTAGCTACCTTTAATTAGTTATTTTAAATTAAGATTTTGTTGGATAAATTAAAATTAGTATTTACTTCCAAACACTTTTCATAGTAGAACAAGGCATCAGTAATATTTTCATTATCACCCTTTTCAAATCCTTGAGCCACTTTATGATAAATTGTGATCAATTCTCTTGAAATTAATTCTACAATCGATTCGAGTTAATTTTCTTCTGCTTCTTCCAAACTCTTTTGTAAAATTTCTATTGCATCTCCTGTTTTTCCTTATCTATCAAAACATTTACCATAACCAAGTTTACCTCTTCCTATTTAAACGAAAGTTATTTTGTTTATTTTTAAAGATAAAATCCTTAATAAAATCTTTACCTTCTAATTATTTTTCATCGCAATCTTTAGCAATTGAAATACATCTTTTATAGAAGAAGGCAGCAATTTTATAGTCTTGGTATTCATCAAAGAAAGTTTCGGCTAATTTAAAGTAACCTTCAATAGCAGATGTTTTATCAGTGTATATATACTTAGTAGCATCTTCAGCATTAATAAGATCTCTTTTTAAATTCAATAACTTGTCTTCCTTCTACTCAAGAATCATACTAACCGTATATCTTTCCATATTCTCTCTTTCATTCAAGTCAGGTTGAGTAATATAGAAAAAATCAATATATGATTAAACATAACCTTCCCCTATTTAATTAATTTAAAATTGCAAATTAGAAATCTTGATAGTTAGTTGCCTTTTAGATATTATAAAATCTATTGTTTTTAAAAGTAAAATCCTTTACTTAAGATATCCATTGCAAGGGTTTATTTATTAACTTTTCCTCTAAATTAAATGTCATCTTCATTTCCCATCTACTCTTATTAAATCTTTAAGCCCTTTAGTTTATTTCATAAAGTTAATTATTTAACTTGTTCAGTTATTATGCATATTTTCATTTTAATCCTTCATATATTCATAAAATAATTTCATACTTTTTAGCCCTTTTTTGTTGGAGAGTCTTTATAGTTTTAGTCATAATCGTCTCCTCCTTTCCCAGAAGTTTAGACAGCTAACTTCTTTGTGGGCATTTTAACTGGAGCGAACTTCTTATCTTTCTATTAAATTATTATTTAGATAGATAGATTAATACATAGAATGTTGATTTCAAATAGTAAATAGTATACACTAGCCATTTCTAAATCTAACTGCTGATATTATAATCTCTTATAAAACTAATTCTTTATATTCAAGTTTAATTTTTAATTTATCTTCTTTGAATAATACCTATTCCTTTAAACTTTTTAAAGCTAATACTTATAAAAAAAGTAGTGATTGTTTATTATCAAATGAAATTTATTTTGGTTAATATAATTAATTTGACGAAGTCATAAACGTTTTCTTTTTCAAGGGTAAATCAAGCAACATTAATAAAGATATAAGCTTTACGAATGAAATTATTCGTAACCTCAAAGTGTATAATTTAAATTATAATCAGCTTAATAAAGAATGTAAAATCAATTTTTTTAATCACAGATAATAATCAGTCAATTTTAAATATTATTAAATCATTTTTAAAACTCAAGATTTCAATTAATAAAACTAATTAACCAATTTTTAATCTCCAATGCACGAATACATAAACAGATAATAGTTATTATACATTGAGTAAATTAAGTTAGTTTTTAACAATAAGTATGTATGAAAGTTAATAAGGTAATAAGAAAGAAGGGTGAACATAGTCTGTGAAGAATCAATCCATAGCCACAACTTAATCAATAATCCTGCCTCATAAAAAACCCTCCTACGTGAGGTTAAGAGTTTTCTAATCATAATATTCCTTCTTGTTAAGTAGATTATTTCATATCAATGTGTATGAAATAAAAACTTCTCAACAGATAAGGGTATGTTCAAGAATTTATTTGATAAGTGCGACAAAGAATGTTCCTCAGCAGACTACTTCAATGTATGGTGGAGGGACGATGAAATCATCGCCAACTGCCCTATCCATAAGCAGTTGGCTCGATCAACCTCAGCAACCAGATTCCTTGGCTTCGCCTTCACCTTTAACATTTCTTAATGTTGTGAATTCCTATTTTAATAAAAAATAAATATTTTTAAAAATCCGATCTAGTTATCAGAATTTAATAAATTCGAAAATTAAAGTTAATAATTACTTCAGCATAAGTAGGATGAATACCAACAGTATCATCGAATGCAGCCTTAGTTGCTTTAAGCTTGAAAGCAATACCAAAACCTTGAGTAACTTCACCAGCACTAGGTCCAAGGTAGTGGAGACCGACAACACGTTCATCATCAGCCTTGTTAACAATTAATTTGCAGTGACCTCTATCATCATGTCTGTGGTCAGAGTAAGACCAATCGAGGGGGGTGAAGATGGAGTAGTAAACCTTAATGTTTTCTTCTCCAAACTTAGCAATAGCATCTTCTTCAGAATAACCAATGCATCCATATTCAAGTGGAGTGAAAACTGTAGTAGGGATAGAATTGTAATCCATAAGCTTGCTTTCTCCATTGAATAATCTACGAGCCAATAATCTACCAGCCTTGATAGCGGTAGGAGTCAATTCGGGTCTTTTGTCAACGCAATCACCAATAGCAAAGATACCTTCTACATTAGTAGTCTATTTTATTCAAATTAGAATTTAAAATTTATTTTATTTTTATTAAATTTTTACATCGTCATCATTGCAAATGATTTTTCCGTTGGGTTTAGTTTTAACACCAAGAGTTTCTATTCCAATTTTTTTGGTATCTGAGGTTCTTCCAATAGCAAGCATAACTGTGTCAAATACATCTTCAACATCAGCCTACTCATCTGAAGGTGATTTCCAGACAACACGTCTCTTGTTATCAGCAGTAGCTTCAATATGGTGAGGAACAGTTCCACGAATAAATTTAACACCATGTCTAGCCATGTATGAGCCAATATTTTCAGCAATTTCCTATTGTTATGTTAAATTATAATAAGTTAAATAATTTTAAAAATCTTAACTAAAAATAGGTATTTTTAAAGTATGCCTAAGTTAGTTATTAAGTGGAATTTATTTTTGAGTAATCAAAAAATTAATTAAGCGAATTTTCAGGATAATTTTGAAGAATTTTACCTAATCGAAACCTCTCAAAAGAATGGATCTAACCATAACGGTGACGTCATAGCCGAAACCTGCCAAGAAACCAGCACATTCTAAAGCAATATAAGAAGCACCAACAATAAGAGTCTTTCCAGGAGCATTTTACATAGAGAAGATATCATCAGAAGTGATAACTAACTTTTCTGAGTTAGGAATATCTAAGAAGGTTGGTCTACCACCAACAGCAATTAAGATGTACTTTGCAGTAACTTGTTCTTTTTCACCCTTTCTGTTCAACAACTATTTTTACAATTAAAAAATGTGAAATATTAATATAATAATTTTTTTCTTTAATTCTATTATTATATTTTTTATTATGTTCTTCATATCCTTTCTGATAGAAATGGATGAAAGATTTTCCTAAATTTGTAATATTAAATTACTTCAACTGTGTTCTTGTTAACCAAAGTAGCTAAGCAATTGTAATACTTAACATCTTTTTCAGCAAGTTCAACCTTGTAACCCCAATTGAGTTTTTTGATATGAGCTTGAACTCTTTCAACCATAGGAGCCCATTCGTGCTTGTTTTATTCTTTGATATCAGTCCAACCCATATTCTTTTGGGATTCGTGACTTTCACCGTAGGTAGCAGCGAAGTGCATCAATTTTTTGGGGATACAACCTACATTAACACAGGTACCTGATTATTTATAACAAAATTGTAAATTTTTCTTATATTTTAAACTTTAATTGTATGTAGATCTATAGTTTTCATCTTCTTTTTATGATGCTAAAAGAGACTAAACCAATCTGGATTATAGTAAATATTTTACCTCCCAAACCCCATTTAGTACCAACGGGAGAAGGTTTAACATAGTCAGCAACAGCTACTCTTGCTCCAAACTAGGCAGCTTCTTTAGCAGCAGCTAAACCACCTGAGCCACCACCAATGACGAAAAAGTCGTAATTAAACTCTACGTCCATTTATGACAAAAATATTTCTTTTAATTTTTTAATGATAATAATTAATTATTTTTTAATTAGTTGAGAAGAAGAATAAATATACTAAGCCATATAAAATTTCTTGAACAAATAAAGAAGATTTAGGGAAAAAAATAACTCTATGTAGTCTAATCTCTTACGCACTTTATAGTGATAAAAACATAAAATATGTATCTTTAACAATATCTAGAATTGATCTCTCATGTAAAGAGTAAAGAATGTAAAATTAATATCTAGTCAGCTATTTGGTTTTATCAGTAAATTAATCTTCGATCAAAGTAAAAAACATATTCTACTTTAATCAGGACAATTATATTCTCGAATGAGTAAGGAACAATTAAAGTTGGCTTATAATATTAGCAACTTTTTCTTTAAGGAAACAAGGTTTTCATTTTTAAATTTTTCATAAAAGTATTAAAACGATAAATATACTAAAAAGTAAAAGAAATGGTATTTTGTTTAATAATTATGAAGCACTCTTTTTTAAAAATCTAAACAAACTATAAATACATCAATAAAATAATAAATACTAAACAAATTGTTGTATTCATTAATCAGCCTTAAAATTAAATCATCTTCAAATCAATATTTCTAAGAAGAAAATAAAATTGTAAGGTATTATATAGAGATTGAATGATTGATTCATTAAATGAGAGATCTAATCCTTTTTTTAAGAAAAGAAAAATTTATTCTTACTTCACTAAATAAAATTACTGTAATACAAGTGAGTCTTCTTCTTGTCTACAACTAATTATTATAAATTAGAAATTTGAATTTATTTTTACAGTTTATTTATTTAAACTCAAATTTCCTAAAACTGATTGATTTAGCATATCATTGAAGAGTTTTACAGAAATTAATTTGGAGAATTTAAATTTGAGATAACATTAAATTCAAAATACCCAAAATTATTTTTTTAACTCATTTTCTTTATTTTTATTTTGTTATATAAAGTTGTTATTTTTATTAGTTGAAAAAAATTAATTGGATGGATATATTTAATACTTATTCTCTAAAATTAATTCATATCTAAAAGAATTTTATCTTAGTTTAATAATTAATTCATATTTCTATTTCTGTTAAATTAATTTTTTTCTCTCTTAAAGTAACTTAATTACAGCAAAATATCTCAAATAATCTTAAAATAATAATTAAAAATTAATTGTATTTTAAATGAAAAATATAACTAAAAATTATAGTAAGAGTTAATTTATTTTAATTCACTTCAAGTCTAAAATTAAAATGAATTTTATTAATGGGTATCTAACAAAATGAAAGTAATTTTTAAAATAGCAAAGAATTAATTGAAACATTTGAATGAAAGCTATTATATATTTCGAAAAACTAATTAACGTATTTTTATTTCAATAGATAAGATTTAAAAAGATGCCTGGCTCAATCAATCAATCATTATTTAAAATAAGAAATAATAAATATTTGAAAGCTATATGATATAAATGTAGGGTTGATTATGTTTCAGTAGAAAAATTACGAGATCCAGAAAGGGATCTAATTGAAAATAGGTTTGCTTGTTTTTTTACAATAATCTTTTATTTCAATTTAAAAATCTAACATCTTTTTGAAAATTTTTTAAGTTTTTAGGATTCTTTGATTGATACTCTTAAACAAAAATTAGAGGAAATAAATAAATTATTATTATTATTGAAGGATCAATACAAAAAAATTAAATTCTGCAATTGAAAAATAATAACATATTAAAATCAAATGTCAGTTCCTAGTAAGAAGAAATCAGATTTATTGAAACTCATGAGAGATTTGAATGTAATAAATTTTAGCACAACAACGTTAAAACACACAAGCAAAATGATTTAGGAATAAATTTAAGATAATATGAATTAAAAGGATACATTTTTTATAAATTGAATCTAATTACAATATCTCAGTGTTGGCAAATAATATAATTGAATCCTTTTCAAACTGTATTTAATAATGTTATATTATTAATAATAAAGATTGATAAAAGTCAATTTTCAGATGATGATCTTAAATTGATTGAAAACGATGGTATTTCTGTTAGTGAGAGTGAAGTAGATATTGATGTAAATACTTATTTTATTAAATCAATTTTTATCCAGCTTAAATATTTCAAAAGTTGAATAGTATGATCAGTAAATATTAACGTTAAAATTTCAATAAAATAACTATAGCACGATAGTTTAAGAGAATCTCTCAATAGTTCAAGACTTATGAGGCAAGATATTGATATCAATAAAGTTTAATAAAAGAAGGGATAAAACGTATCATTCCGCAATAATCCAATTGTTTTACATAATACTCACGTTAGATATCATCCTTCAGAGCCAAGCTCTATCATGTAAAATCCTCCTCCCGTAGGACCTACAAATGGTTTCACTTCTTAAACTAGTGCATAGCTTTAAGAACTTGATGCTTTAAACTTAAAAGCTGTAACTACTACTAAATTTAAATAATTTTTTAAACAATTTATAAATCTGAGTCTTAAAATAATAATGAATAATACTGCATTCTTCAAAATACTTAGATATATCTCTTTGTTTTAAAGTCTTTTTAAGTGCCAAATTAAAATTTAAATTGTTAATAAATTAGAAATACACTTCAATCATCAGCATGCTTGAGAAGTAAAACCAATTCCTTAACAATGAAATCTAGCGCTCAAAGGTTTAATTCGATCAAGAAAAGATTATTATCCATAATGATCATAAAAGAGAAGAAGAAAGATTAATGAACGAAATTAAGAATTTAAGAACTAAATCAATTCACATCGAGGGGTAAATACCTCTAATTAAGGAAGCCCTGGCCTAAGTCAGAGATATGCTTTCAGGCTTAGTCCCTGAAAATGTATATCTTCGTTTAAGAGTAAATTTATCATTTTAAAAGTAGTTAATAGAACATGTATTAAGCCATACTTTAAAATTTATAGGATTTACCAGAGAAAGATTTACCTACTAATGAATGGATTCTCGTTAATGTTTGGGAAATGATTTATCCATTCAAGAAAGAAAGTGAAATTTAAAAGAAAGAAATTAACAAGTTGAGAGATGAATTAAAGAGAAATGGAGATAAATAATCTCAATTGCTTAGTGAATTAGAACATACTAATCGTATGCTTAATGATAAGGATGAAGATTATAAAAGACATACTCTTAACTATGAAAATGCAAGAAGAATGTTAGAATTGGAATTAATTAAACAACAAGAAGAACTTGATATCCTTAGAGAGAAAGGAGTAAAATATTTTTAGAGTTATTGTATATTTAAATTTATTTATTTGTTTAACACTTAAGAGTGCATATGATGAACTTATGAGAAAGTTTAAATAAATTGAACAAGAAAAATTCTTATTAGAAGAAAAGATTGGTTTCTTTAATCAAGATACTGATGGTAAACATGTTCTTAGTGATGTCTATAAAACTACTGATGATTTAAGAAGAAAGAATGATCTCCTTGTTCAAGATAAGGACTACTTGACTAAGGAAAATATTCAACTTCATGAAAAGAATAAACGTTTGGATGATAGAATTGATAGATTAGAAAAGGATTTAATTGAAGCAAAGGATTAAGCTCAAGAATATCTTTTCTAATTGCTCAATCACAAGAATGCCACTACTGTTGATTTCGAAAAGCGTATTCACAAAGAAATCTCTGAATTAAGAGAAAAGCATGCCTTTGAAATCGAAACAACCAAGAACAACTTAGTTGAAATTTATGAAAAGCAAATACGTTTCTTAAGAGATGCTAAGGAGGAAATTGATATCAAGTGTGATAGTATGAGTGGTCAATTAAGAGAAAAGCAAAACGCTTATGAAGGACTCTTAATAGAAAATAGGACACTTTAAAAGAGAGTTGAAAGTGATATGGCTGAATTAAGAATTTAAATCAGACTTAAATCAGAAGAACTTGAAAGAATTTCTAATTTATATGAAGAAAACTTAACCAACATTAAAGCATAAAGATTAGAAAATGAAATGTTAAGAGAAAAGATGAATGTCTTAAGATAAGAATATTATAAGGTAATAGCTACTAAACATAAATTTATTGAGTTTTTTAATTTTAATTCAGTTATTCAGTAATTATACGATAACTTTATGTTTATTTAATTAGTCTGAAAACTCACAAAAAGAAGAATATGCTCAACTCAAGGCTGAGCTAGCTGTTTCTAAAGAATAATTAAGAAACTATGAACTCATGGAAAAAGAAATTGATGATGCAGTTATGGGATTAGGTAAATTTAGTTATTATGTTATTCTTTAAATTAATAATAAATTAATTACTTAAATAAAAGCTAGCAGCTCCAATCCTCATGACCCTGATAATGTTTACATGTAAACAATTCAAAGTGCACCTACTTCGAATAAGAGAAGAATTAGATAAGCTATTAATCTTGCCCAAAGATTATAAGCTAAATAAAAGGAAACTGAGATACTCTCTCAATAACTTAAATTTAAAACAGATGAATTAGAAAAGACCTCTGAAGAATTAAGAATTACCAGAGAATTGGTAGATAGATCAAGCTAACCGTAAAAATTTAGCTAATTTTAATTTTAAATGAAATATAAATAAATTATGAAACAGATACTCCTTTGTTATTTCACAAATTGAAGAAAAGGAAAAAGAAATTTTGCAATACAAATAATCTCTCAAGAAATCAGATCAAGATTACTAGAATATAAAGGCAGAATATAATGTCCTAAGAGAGGTAAAATATTTTTAAATAAACTTGATTAAAAAGTTGCTTAATAATACAATAATAGCAATACGAGCGTGTTGAGGGAGACGTAAAGAAGTTGTTGATTAGAAGAGAAAATATTTAAAATATTCAAACTCTATTGATTAGATTGGCTCAAGCAGATAAAGACAATGTTTAATCTAATGTAAGAGACATATTGCAAGAAATACAAGAAATTCTCTCTAATAAACCAAATATAGACCCTTTATAATATAATTAAAATTCAAAGACTATCCCTAAAAAAGGAGTTGATTTGAATGCTAGCAGAGGTAAATAAACAATCAAATTTTTCCTGATTTAATTTTATTAATAATCATTTTTTAAATAACTCTAAATCTAGATCATAATAATTCATAGTATTAAAGTGCCTTCAATTAAGTGTAAAGCAATTAAACAGGTATGCCATCATGGGCTACTAAATTAAAATCAAAGCTCAATAAATGATAGAGGAGACTAGAGGATACACTTTTTTAAATTTAATAATTGAAATAAATTGCACCCAAAAAAAAGAATGTAACTATAAAAAATCAAGAAATTTAGAATTAAATAGTAGAAAATAATTAAGAAAGAAAAGTAAAAAGAGCGAATTTGAAAAATTCAAAATTCTACAAATGCAAATCAACCTATAATAATATAATGAAATTAATGATGTTATCTTTATATGTAAATAAATACCCTTTATTTTTAATATATATTTTTAACTCTATATATAATTATCAATCATCATGTTCGCTCTTACCTACCTATCCTAGCATTATAAATTATTAATTTACTATTTTTGTAATTATTTATCCAGTTGATTTTATTAACAAAAAATAATTATTATTAAGTTTTACTTGTTATATTCTTTAGTTTATATAACATTCTTAAATAAATTATTAAATCAGATAACAACTAAACAATAAAATTAATTTAACTATGTTTTTATTATGTTTCTCTTAATAAATAATTTAGAATTAATAATTTTGATTTATTTTCAAAAAACTATTTTAGTTTGTTCTTATTATTAGTTATTTATAAATAATTTAATTTTCAGAAATTAAATGTATATTTCTATTAATAAATAAAATGTTAGACTTTAATGTAATATAAATTTCAATTAAAGATGTAATAATTCAATCATAGTATTTTTTGTATCTTTTTATCAAAAATAATTTTTAATTAGTTATTTATTATGAAATTCAGATAATAATTATTTTAATTTTTTAATATATTAAAACTAAATATTCTTTATTTTCTTTAGATTTACTATAAAATATTAGATTTCATCAACATAATTATTAAATCCTATTCAAGATAGATGTTTAAACAATCTATATTCAATAAATTATTTTCATAATTATTGTAGCTTATTAACTAACTTTCTAAACCAGGAATAAAAAGAGATATTAATAAAAATTTCAAATAATAAAAATTAAAGATTACATTAATAAACTCATGAGTATTTATTAAATGATTATTTTTGGGACTATTTTTTTTTTTTTCCACTATTTTTTCTTTGATATATTTTTTTAATAAGATAAGTATTATTTATATAACAGATTATTACCCAATATTACTTTATTACATTGTAACATTTAAGCAGCATATCGAAATTGAAAATCTTAATTTTTCTGTTAATTATCTCCTTCTACTTCTCTTATACATTCAATTATACTTTTAATATTAACATTTTATTTTCTATTAGATTTTTTAAATAGTTCTGGTACTATTAATGGTTTTTTTATGTTTCATAGTTAATGAAGCTGTAACTCAAAATAATTAAAATTCTTTGAAATAGATAAATTTGTCTTCTCTAGAAGCTGGCAGGATTCAATTAATAACAGTTAGAATTTATTAACTTTTAAATTTTTGTGTTTATTAGATTGAGCATCTTATATCTATTTTTAGAGTAATTAGAAGTAGCCATTAAAAAGATAATCCATAGAAAGATGAGTATAAATAGATAAATGGGTAGTAATTTTACTATTATTTAATCATTGTATTCTCAAAGAATATATTTATATATGTATGTATTTTAATATGAAATCATCCTTTAGAATTTACGTAAAAAAGAATTAAATATGGACTACTCACTTTGAAACTGGTAAGAAATTCATATAATATTTAGTATTATTTATTATAACATGTGTGAGACAATAAGAATAATAGTGGAAAAATTAAGAGGAAAAAATAGGTGGTCAATCAATGAATATTAAGTACTTGAAATTATGTAATAAGAGAGTCGAGAGGAATTTCTGATTGTCTTTCTTAAAAAAGAAGAGAAACTAGCCAATAATTTAGAAAAAAATAGATGCGTCACTTTAGTCTTTGGATATAAAATTTACTTTATTTTAGAAAATAGAAAAAATTGTCAATTTGTTAAAAAAGTACACACATCGATTAAATTTTCCTAACAAGAAAAATAAGATTAATTTAGTCGGGAGATGTGATAGTAATAGAGCAATTTAATCGTTAGTCTAAGAATTGGATTGTAATGATTATATTTTTCTTCCTTTTTCTAATTTCTTCTCTATAATCATGTTTTATTCTAAAATTGAAAAAACATCGATGATTGGCAGGAAGCCACATAAAATATAAATTAAGAGGAAGTATTTGGAAGATGAGAACTCTTGCAAGTATATGATAATAAATACAGAAAAGATATTTACAAAGAATATATATGATGAGAATAAAATTTAAGATTAATTTTTGAAATCTATTTAATAAGTTGATTGGTTTGTTAGTTTATTTATTTGTTTGTTTGTTAGTTAGTTAGCATCTACTAGGATAACTCATTTAGCAAAACATCTAAAAAAAACGGATAGTTTTTTTAATACTTTCTAAATATCAGTTTTTCCTAAAGAGAGTAAATTTTAGGATTTATTTGAAATAATTGTGTATATGTGTATTACCATTATTAATTAATAAGAGATGGCAGACCGTCTGAAGAGTTATCATTTTATATCTTTTATAAAACTACATCTAGTTCACTCTTTCTAAGCCAATTGTTTTTCTAATCTTTTGCTTATCCTAAATGACGCAATTAATTCCTTTATTAAATCATTTGTGAGATAATGATAAGGCAAAGATTTTATATTTATTCTCTTCTCTAAACTCAATAATACCAAATGATGATCCTCAAGAAATATACAAAATTATCTCCTTCTGTTTGATCGTTTGTTTATTTTGAAAATACAAGTGAAATAGATTTAAAAATTATTAAAATTGGGAGAGATAAAAAGTTTTAGCATAATTTTCATTCAGCAACTGCTATTTGTTAGTTATTTGTTGATTCGAAATTAGAAGAATTTTCTAATACAATCTAATTATTTTAGTGATTGTGTTAATGATTATGATTATGAGATTGGGTATTATTTTAGTTTGATTCGGGAACATTATCATCATCATCATCTTCAATATAAGTTCTGCAAAGAGGACAAGTCTTCTTCTTTTAAGATGTCCAGCTGTCTAAGCAATCGACATGGAAGAAATGGAAGCAACCAGTAAGAGTAATATTAATAACAGGCTTTTGATCAAGCTTGTCAAGGCATATGGCGCAATCATCTTAATTATAGCTCTAAGCAAGAGACTTAATGAAGAATTATTCAGGATAGTGACAAGCACTTACTGTAAAATTAACACAAACAATTGTCATGCAAGGACTTCCAATCAACTGTAAGGTCCATTGGCCTGCACTAAATATCTTTAGTATTTGAACTGCTAAATGAAAGCTACCTAACTATTCAATATAAGCAGCAAGATCACTCATGTAAGTGGTTTAGAAAGTATATGTGAAATTTAAGAAATGTGCAATAATAGCATAGCAAAACAAGAATAAGAAAACTAGGATGATAGCTGGCCATAAAATATTTGATAAGAAAGTTGACTATAATATTAGGTAGATGTTCCATCCTAAGCAAAGTAAAGGTACTAAGAAAGGTACCCAGAATTTTCCTTCAAGGAATCCTTGCATAAAGAAATGAGATGCGAATCCATTGCATAGAATGGTAATGAAATGAATCTTTTCAGACCAGAAGGCAAGGTCAAAGAAATGCCATACGCTTTCACAATAAAGCTAATTGAGAAGAATCATATGACATATCTTCTTTTACACAATAATGAAAAAACATACTAGCTTCTTGATTGGAATAGACATAGAGAATATGCTATTGAAATAGGCATCAACATCCTTGTTGATACGCTCATCCAATTTATAGAGCTTAGATACTAAAAGAACAACTGCGCAATTTTTTAGGAGCTAATCGAATTCTCCGAGTAAAACCCAGCAACATAAAGAGATCAAGCAGACAAGTAGAAACTTGTCAGCATTTGTTTCTAAATTAAGTCTTTGCATCATAATAATTTATTGATTTAAACAAGTACTTAATGGGATAAAGTTTAGGTTATTTTGGTGTTCAAGTAGCGCAGAAAGATTTAAGTGAAATAGATAGTGATGATTTTTGGTTAATAAATCCCGTAATAGGATAGTTCAGGTATTTTGAAAATATTAAAAGTATTTAAGACTTCCTTTCAATCAAGTTGGCCTACTTTTGAAACTATATCAGTAGATTTTTGTATTTGAAAACTTTGATATGTTTTTTGCTTTTTTTTTGATTTTTTTTTACTTGATACAGTTTGATTGTTCTTCTAATCTTTAGTTTTAATATTCTTTATATCCTCCTTATTCCCTAATATCTAAATATAAATGACGATAAAAAAAAAATACCAGCTGACTTAGTCTGACTGATTGATGCCTAACCTTAATATACTTAATAATCCCTACCAAATTCCATAAAAAGAGTAAAATCAAAATTGTTGATCTATCCCACTCATTTCATTTTAAATTCCTTAGCCTTTACATTTATCGATCTTTTTTTGTATTTACTTTTCCACTCACTAGCAATTTTATTAAATTATTCGTTTTCATCCCAAATTTCATCTATTTTGATTCTTGCATTATATTTTTTATTTTATGCCATCTGCAACCTAATTTCATATTTTTCTTATATCTTTAGTAAATTGTTAATTTATTCATTATTTATCTTTACATTTCATTGATATCAATCACTATTACGTAATTTACTTCTAATTGATGCACTACATTTCATTTTAATAGGATGAAATATAATTAATTTTTTACTTTTCTAATTCTTAATTTATATTTGTTTTTCATTAATATTTTGACATGATCTATAGAGCATCAAATTATAATTTGATCCCTTGCACTTGCTATATGTGAATTGTAAATTGTACTGGACGATTTAAGTAGATTTTGCGAATATATTTTTAGAATAAATTCTGTCTTAGAATGCTCATTTAATCTATCAAAACTTCAAATAAATTTCTAGATTACATCTAATTTATTCTTATAGGAGTGAATAGTTGTTTATAAGTTGAATAAAAATTAAACAATTTATAAATACATAATTAATTATAGATCAGAAATATTAAAAATCCAATCTAACTTACAACAAATTATTTACAAATAAATAAATTTAGATATAATAAATATAAGATTGATTTAGTTAAATGTTCTTTTTCAAAGCTATTTTAGTATTGAATTTCATAAAAAAACAGATAAATATTTCTCAAAAGCTTGAGAGAAAGAGTATTCAAAAGGTCAATTTTAAATACATTTTAGTTTTAAATTAAGAAATATTATTTACCTCTTTTAACAATTCACCAATATAAATTAGTATTTTCGGGGATATAAAAGCTCCACAAATATTAAATAATTCTTTCAATTAATTTAAATTTTACATTCTATTTTAGGAATCAAATATTCATCAAAAAATAAAATCAAATTGATCATAAATTAGATAAATAAATAAGTAAAATTAGATTTATTTTCTATTATTTTTAAACCTCTTTCTTAACTTTAAATTGATTAATCAATTTGCTAATATTGATAAAGAAATTATAATTTTTTAAGTTATGAAAATAAATAAATAAACAAAGAAATGGGTAAGTAGGTAATTTAACAATTTCGTTTGATTTTTTATAGAAACCGATTATTAAAAATAAAGAATATCCCAATCAAATCTAATCGAAAAATAGATTATTTTTATAAGGTGATACAATAAATTTAATAATTTTTATTTCAAAAGATAAATAAAATTGGGTAATTAATTTAAATCTATAATAGACTTTATATATTATTAATTAAAAAATGTGTTTCCTTATTAAAAATAAATCTAGCAGGATGGAAGAAAATAAATTAATACTCTTAAAATTAATTCGTTTTATCTCTTCTTTTACCAATGATTCAAACTTAAATTTTTATTAATAGCATTTAATTATTTTAAAGAGATAAATTTTTGTTTTATAACTTATGTTTGTACTTTCAGTTATGGAATTTCTTTCACTAATTCATTTTTATAATTAACTATTTATTTATTTACATATTAAATATACACAAGATTCTCTTAAAAAATCTACCTTATTGAAGATATGTTTAATAAAATAGTAGTATCTCATCAACACTCTTATTTTTTTTGATGAAAATAGTTTTGATAATTTTTAAATTCTTCGTTCAAAAAAAAAATAAGTTTATCAAAAATTTTTTAAAATGTTAAAGAATTTATCTATAAGGATTTATGAAAGAATTACATATATGTATATGCCAGTGTGTATGTATGTATGCATGCATAATATTGTGAAGAAATAGGTAAATTATTTATAGCTTTTTGTATAGTGTTATATAAAAGTTAAACGAAAAGAAGTGTTTTTATTTTTAGAGAACAACAAATATTTAAGTTGATTTCAAACAACTAACCTATTTATTATAATTTAATTAGCTATATAATCACTCTCCAAATTTTACTAAAAGAAGACTATAGAGTGTGTTTGAATTTCCAAAGCATCACTAATTTATTTAATATAAGTAGAAAAAGAGGGATCAAAATAATTTTTAAAAGTCTCAAGCTCAACACTTATTACACTAGCAGCAAGAGTCAAATAAATATGAATAGATTTGATGAAAATTCACCAAAATAAGCAGAATTAATAGGAGGAGCCAGTAAGGATTCATAGCATCATTATTATTAGAGGAACCTGATATTTGAAAGAAAATATGGTTAAGCAGATCAGTATAATTTTGAAGAATAGGATTACAGTTTGGCGGAATAGGATTTAAATATAGACTAATTCCAATAGGTAGAATATAATAGTAAAAAGGAATAGAACCCTTGCAGGTAGCATTGCATCTAAAATATAAAAAGTGTAAAAAGGGTTGTAGATTAGTTACTTCAGAGAAAATACGAGGGGTAATTCACATTCTACTTTTCAAAACCAATCAATGAGTTGCTCAGTAATTCTCCTACTCATCATGTTGTACTCTTCAAAGAATATTTATTCATAGATGATGAAAATGAATACTTAAAGAGATTCTACTTCTCACATGAAAATTAATAAAGGTTAGGCTAGCTTTTGCAGTTTTATTAAGCAGTATTTCCACCTTGTTAGCCGAACTTGTACGCCCTTGATGTTGCATCAATTATGATAAAAAGGAACAATGCTTTAGATAAAATATTCTTTATAGAAAATGAAAGAAAGATGCTTTAACCTCCAGAAACATAGAGAGAGTAGATTCCTCTAGCATAAGAGGATTTATATTTAGAGAGTCATAGTTCTTTAACAGGATAGTAATTAGATAATTTGAACGATTTTGAAAAGGATAATAAGCATGCATATTATAATGATATTATCGAACTAGGAAACTAGTATCTTCATTCTCACCATTAAAAATTTGATAAGCTTCAAGAGGAAAATAATAATAAGAACGATGAAGAATTCTAATTAGAAAGTAATTACCAAGCAATTGAGTATTATAACGATGATCTCGAAGGAATTAATCTTTATAGCTAAAACGTTAAACATAGCCTGGGATCTAACCAGCAATAAGTTAGCACTCCACAATAAAAGAATACTTAAAAGTAAAGAAGTAGAGATGCTGAGTTAAAAAAAATTTAGTATTAAAAACATTCTCCTAGAAATAATTATGAAATGGATCCAGATGAAGCAAAGATAGATACAGTAGAAATTTCTACACCAAGAAAAGATCTAATGCGCACTAAATCGCATTCTTCTCAAGCCCAAAGGGAGCTACACTATGAAAGGAGAGATGAGAGGAAGAAGTCTTATAAGAATAAAGATTAAAATACCCCCCGTACTAATAGTGAGGGTCTTTTCTGCGAAACTCCAAGAGATACTTTTAAGTTTAATCAATAAAAGCTTAAGGAATCACCAGAGTAATAAGATTATGTAAGAGAAGCCTTTATGCTTGCAAATTCCAATAGTTAAAAAAGAAACAAAGAATAATAAAGAAGGGAATGGGATGCCTAGAATAGACCTCTACACAAAAATTTTAAAAATGAAATAGAATAATTTAATCATGAAGAAGATTTATAAAACTTAAATGAAAAGAATTAAAATAATATCCATAATTTTTAATTTGGAGATGAAGAGGATGTTGAGGAGATGTTTAATATTCTTCATCAACAAGACTAAAAGAATTAAAATTAGTTGCAAAAAAGAAGAAAGACCACTGATTCTGAATTTGAAGATGCTTTAGCAGGTGGTTAGAATGATTTTAGCCTGCATTCCCATGAATTTATGGATAATAAAGAAGACTTTAATGAGGAACATTAATAATACTTTGAAAATTAAAAGTTCTACTAAGATTTTGGAATGGAAGATAGTTAATTTAATTAATACAATAATAATAATAATAATATTTATAGGGAATCAGACAATAATTTTAATGAAGTTGAGGATGATTATTAGCAATAAAATCCTAATTAGGAAGATAATTTAAAATGCGATAATTTATTTGGTTAAGGTTCTTTCATGAAGGACTTAAATGAATATGAGCTTGAAATAAGTTATTAAACTGATTCTTACGATGTATATAATCCCTCATTTTCTTCTTAATAAAGTTAATCTTAATAAAAATCAATTCTGAGATAAGAAGAGGAACTTTACTAAGAAGTTTGGGATATTAAAGATATAGATGATATTATGGAAAGATATGTTGTTGGTAAAGATGAATCTGGATATGTCTGCAGGTGTAATGAGTTTGCCTAAAACAAAGAAAATATTAAGAATATTTTATTTGAAGAATAAGAAAAAGCTCACTCTTCAAGAAGATAAAATGGAAATGAAGAGAGAGGTATTTTAAGATAATAAAATTCTTAGATAAATAAAAACAGTGATAACAGTGATATTAATTTCCCAAAAATGGCTCTTTCAAACGATATTACACAATTAAAAAAGACTAATTCGACTTCTATGTCATAAGTAAAAAACCATTCTAGCACTCCTTCCAATTAAAATAATTATCCTTCTTCGTCTTCGATGAAATCTTCTCACCATCACCATTAATAATAGCAATCCCTTTAACCTGAAGATTATTAATACTTAATTTTATAGTAATCTCTTTAATAATAAATTTAGTAGTAATAATAAAACATATAAAATAACCCATAATAGAAATCTAAATCTTCTTTAAAGTAGTAGCGTTCTTCTGAAATTCCAAAATGTGGAGTCGACCTTTCCCCTCGTAACCATCCATATGTTTTAGACTTGAATGAGTTAAGTCCAAATTATTAAAAAACTAATTAAAATTTTAATGAAATGCTCTAAACATAGATTTAAAATTAAATAGCAATAAAGCAAAAGCTAGAACAATAAAAGGCAGAGAACTCTACTTCGAATAAAATGATAGAATAAAATCAATAGTACTATTCAAACTACAGTGCTAAAGGAGAAAATACAAATCCTTAGTAATAGCATTAGCAATTGAGTTAGAATTAACAATTGCATCAGTCATCATCTTCTAACACTCTAGGTAGCCAACCTCAATAATACCATCAAATAAAGAATGTTTAAAATTCAAACACTTCATTAGCAAATAATAAAAATATGAATTATTAGAATGTAAATAATACAAGCACAAATAACAATGTAAGCAATAATACTACAAATTAATTATTAATGTAATAATTACTGACAACTAATTCTAGCACTTCTTTGTTATAATAATCTAAACCCATTTACAATAATACAAAAAAGAAGTTAGCAAATTAGCTCTAAGCTTAGAATAATAATAATCAGTAGCATCAAACTAATACTTCCTAATCAAAAAATGTAATAAGATAAAATGATTTTTATTAAGGTAACATTTAATAGAGTAATTCTCTCTAAGGTTAATTCAATCAAAATAATCAGATAGCTGACGCATCGTCTAATTCTTTAATGGCTGGTGTAACATAGAATGGATAATTAATTAATGAAATAGGAAATGCAGCAAGAAGCAAGTTCTTTGATTCCAATTAATTCCATCATACTAAAAAGTACGAGAATTCTTCTACATATAATACTCTAGATTCTACCAAGAAACCAATCTCTTCTTTAATTGAATAATCATCATAGGTATCTCATTCTCATATTAATCAACATTAACACAGTTAATCATCCAAATTAAAGAGTAATCCTAATTCCAACAACAACGGAAGTGCTACTCATAATCTATTATCAACACCATCTTAACCTGTGCATTCTACTGCCATACTTTCTGGTCTAACTCAACAGCTTACACAAACTAAAAGCAATGTGCAAAGTAGCAAAAATGTAGTAAATTCTTCAACTTAAAATTTAAAGAATAATTAAAGTAAAGGCCTGAATGTCTCTCCTCAACATTAGCTTGATATGTTAACAATGAATCAATCACCCTAATAAGGATTTGATAAATCATAATAATACAAGGCCTTTAATTAAATAACTTAGCAATAGTAAAATTTATTATCAACATTTTTAATTAAAGTTTAATAATTTTTTTAAAATTTCAAGTAGTAACAACTAAAGCAAGCTAGAACCAAAAAATATTGCTTCCTCCTTAGTTGCTTCAACATCTTCTTCTTAAAAAGGAATAAGGTATACTTAATTTAAATAAATAATTTATTATTATTATTAATTTAAAAATTTCTTTTTTTTATTGAAAGCAGTTAATAGCATTACCAATAAGTCACTACTTAACACAATGCAGCTTCATCTTCTAAAGGTAGAGCTAAGATGCATGGAAAGGAGAAGAGAAATTCTAACGCAAATTAGAGTAATCCTGGTAGTATTAGTTTAACAAATATTAAAAAATAGAGTTTTTTAAATTAAATTGATCCTCCTTTATACAATAACTAATAAACAAATTCTTTAGTTAAATCGATTCACAACCCTCATCTTACTGATAGCTAATAACTAGAAATAGTTCAATATTTTTAATCTTCAGGTAGTGACCCTAATCCCAATAATAAATTCCTTTAAAATAATTTATTATAAGCAATTAATGATAAAAAGAATGAATAATCTCAATCCATATTTGGTAGTCCAGTAGATAAGTTAGAATAATAATAGCATTACTAATACATATCTCCTCCTTAAAAACGTTAAATCGAAAAGCCTTCAACTTAATTGTTGGGTGTGAATAGATTTTCAAATAAATCTATTTCTCATTCAACTAATTTATTTCAAAAGGAGGAAGGAATACGAAACTCCCAAGCAATGTAAAGCAATGGACATAAGCGTAATTCTTTGAAGAAAAGTTCTGAATTAATCTAAGGAGTTGGAAATAGCACAACCGATATTAATTGGCATCCTATACTTATGAAACAAGGTTCTAAAGATTAAATTGTATAAAAAACTACAGATACTAGCAATTCAAAATCATAGCATCCTATTTTAGTTTAAAATTCTTTAAGTAAATCCTCTGCTTTGAATATCGAAGTTTAAAGGAGAATAAGTCTTAAGCATCTTAAAATAAAAGAAAACAATCATTTTTTAGGCCTTCAAAAGAATATCTCTATTGACAAAGATCCAGTTGGAGTTGGATAATCTAGGTTAGATGAAACCAACCTTTCTAAGAAATAAAATTCTATAAAGCTAAGTCAAAAAAGATTCCCTCATTTAAATAATTCAGTAGGAGATCCCTCTCCTTTAGATATGAAGTAGGAAGCTAGTAATGCTGCATCTGGAATAGACTCTAATAGAGAGATGCAGTATAGTAATAATCCTCATCATAATTAAATTGTTTAATCGCTACTCTCTCTTAATTAGATAAATCCTCACTCAGACTAACAGAGCAAAAAGTAATAGGTAAGTTCTAATAAGAATAATTAACATAATAATAATTAATATGCTGTTGAATCTGCATCCAAAAAGGCGATTAATATCTACTCATAAAACATGCATAAAAATACATCAAGTGTTTAAAACTAGCCTACTAACAATACAGTTTCTAATTCAATCAACTATAGTAAATCTTTTGTTCATAATTCTAATTATATTAATAATGTAAATAATAACCAAACGATTGGTGGTAATGGATAGTCTCAATCAAACAGTAGACTTAGTTCTTAAGAAAAGATGTTCTCAAGACCTAGTAAGAATAAATCTTTAGATGAAAATATTAAGAAAAAAATTAATTAAAATTAATAAGGCTAATAAGTATCTTTGATGTAGAATAATAAAAACCTTAGATAGCAATAATAATCGCCAAGCAATAGTCTACCTCATTAGCAATATTAATAATACTACTACCCTTAAACAAGTGCTTCTTAATAATTAACTCAAACTTAAACTATTCCTCCTCCTATGTTTATGTCTCCATAGCTCAATTACTCTAGCACTACTCCTCTAAATTAACTTAATTCTATAAACGGGATACAAAATAGATTCTCTATTGATAACTCACACACACCCTTAGCAGATTAAAATCTTCCATATCTTCAACATAATAAATAATTTAATCTTGACTGTGAAGCCACTTAAGTTAATCAAAATTAAATGACATTACAATAGAAGAATAGAAATAAGTAAAATCTGATACCATTTAATCAATAAATCTCTTCGTCTCTTTAATAGTCTTAGAATTTGACCCACTAATACAAAACATCTGCTCCTAATCAATAGAGTTTGGCTGTTGATCTTTCTAAAATTGGTAATTTATTTAATTTAATTAAAAATATTCTTTTACAATTAATTTAAAAAATTATATTAAAGATAATTAACTATCCTCTCCAAGATTCAAGAAAATAAAATCAAAAGAAATATTAATCAATCAATAAAATCACGAATAGCAGCTTTAAAACCCAAATTAAGCTTAGAACATAAGTGCTAGCTAATCGTCCACTCCTTCTTAGTCTAATATATCCAATTAATAATAACATACTGCAACATTCAACAATAATAATGAAAAAAGTGAAAAGGAAAAATAAACAAATATTATGGTAACAAAGAATCCAAAATAAACCTAGAAAAAGTAACTCTTGCATCACAGTCATAGTACCAACATAAATAATATAAAGAAGAATAATTTTTTAAAATAATAAGAGATTCTTAGGTCTAGTTAATAATAACACACTTCAATAGGTGATGGAGTTAGCCAGAATAGTTCTTATGGTTTTTTAACTTCAAGATCAATGAAGAAATCATAAAAAGAAGGACAAAATGGATAGAAAATGAATATTCAAGATAGCCCCTATAACATGGATGGAATAAAAAGGGAAACTAATAAAATATTACAATAATAATAAAATTAACAGCAACAATAATCTAATTAAAACAGCTACAATCCAAATACCAATCTATTAAATATTAGCAATTAAGCACATGCTTAGAAGTAAAGCAACTCTACAAAACAAAAACCAAATAAACTAAACTAAATTACTAAGGCAATTTTGTCTGAAAATTAAGAAGAAGCCTAATCTTCTTCTCGCTAGGAATCAACTAATAATAATGAGATAAATAAATTGCATCCTAATAACTAATTAAATATGGATTTAGATGATTAAGATTAATAATATTAATTATTTATTTAACACTAATAGCAATAATAATAACAAAATCCAAACCAATAAATTAATAGCTAATAAATTGACTAATTTTCCTAGTAGAGTACACAATCAAACTTTTATAATGGAATTTTGAATCAAATTAATACCTACACTGCCAACCAGCACCTTCCATAAAATTAAATGTCATAATAATCATAATAAACCAATGAGACTTATTATAAAATAAAAAATGATCTTAAATAAAATGCTCTAGATATTATCAAAACTCAGAAGAGAAAAAAATGAAAAGGATGGATACTTTCATACAAGGTTGGTTGACTTTAAAATTAATCCCTTATTTGATATTTATATTTTATAATATTCAATAAGCTTTCTTTAAATCCTTCAATTAATCTTTCTATCTATCAATCAATCAACTAACACTAATAGATACACAAACATAATCTAACAATTTTCTTATGAAAAACTATTTTATGAATAAATGAATGAATGTTTCCCTAAAATAGTTTATAAAATGTCTTTACTTATATAACTCTAAATCTAATTCTATCATTTTTATATTTACAAGTTTAATTCTATTCATCATTTCTTTTTCTCATAGTAAAAATAATTAATTGAGCTAATTCAAATATTTTTTAGCTTCATAATTTAATAAGCCTTAATTAATAATAAAATTAATTATGAAAATATAAACATAAAATGAAAAATTAATAAATAAACCTATTTAAGAAGTAATAAAATCCTAATTTTCTATATTTTACAGTAATTTTATTTTCTTACCTCTAAAATTAATCTATTCCATTTAAATTATTCTTTTCTTCCTTAATTTATTTTTCTATATTTCAAAACCTAAAATTGATTTCTTTATTATCTCAAAAAAATTTATTTTATGTTAAAATATAGACCGTATACTAGAGTTGTATAGGAGGATAAATAGTGATATGTAAGTTTTTATTTTTATTTTAAAAAAGTCAAATTAGAAAGGATTGTTTGAAATAAATAATGAAGATAGTCAATGAAAATAATATCTATCAGTAAAGAATAAATATATAGAAAAAATTAATAAAATATAAGTAGAAAGTTTGTCTGTCATCAGAAAAAAATAAAGTATAAACATATCTCACTTGAATGCTAAGATTTATTTATGATAAATAATAATACATCGAACCTAGAGTTTTTATATAATTTGTGCTTGTTTGCTGGCTTATAGGTTGGTTTATCAACTACTTTTTTAAATCTGAAAAAGATTTAAATTATCAGATAATTAATAATTTATATCTTAATTGAAAAGAAGTAATTGAACTTATTTATAATATCAAAGCTATCAGAAAATATATTTGATAGAAAAAAAATAATACATAAAGAAAATGAATTAGAAGCCTCCACAAAATACCTAACAACGCAAGTCTAGTGAATAAAATTACACAAAAGCTGTTAAAGAATGTACAATATTCATTTTGTATTTGCTAACATAGAATAAATCAAAACAAATTAAAAAATAATAGATATTGTAAGCAAAATTGATAGAAAGGGATCTTAGAACCTCTCAGAAACTACTATTGGAGGAAAATCCAATTCAAAAAGAGGATCAATTGACGGATAAGCTATGTTCAATAACACAATGAATAGTGGCTCTAGGAGATCATCTAAATCTGAAAAGAATATAGCCAACGATTTACCTCCCCCAAAAGCAATTGACAACTTTTTGAGTAACACTCAAAAGAATCTTAAAGATTAGATAGATTTAGAAAAAGTTAGCAATCTGACAAATCCAGCAGAAACATAGAATGATTTTACTGATATCTCAGTGTAAAAAGAAACAAAAATATTTAATTTAATAATTATGAAAAGTAGCTTTATAACCCTATCATCAACAAGCATTTATATAATTATAGAAAGAAATTATTAGTAAAAAGTGGATGCTCAAATAATTAATAAATGATGATTTTCTATTCAGAAAATCTGATTTTAAATGAAATATTTCAGTACTTTGCTGTATATTATACAGAAAAAGCTATTTTTTATTAATTTAATTATTCAAAAATAAAAAAACTTTATTTGATAGTAGAGGAGAACTTATTTTATCTTAATTTAATACAGGTAAGGAGAATCTTAGATGAGCAATCAAGAATAATAAGTTAACCTTTTCCCTGATAAGCATATTTATGAAAAGTAATCCCTTTAGCTAGGGGAGGAAAATAAAACTTACTGCCTACGTTATGATCCAGATGATATTTTTGTAGCAGTTGCTAGTTAAGATGGGTGTGTCAGAATTCTCTTTGAATCCAAAGGTAATAAATTATCTCTACTTGAAGATAAGCTAAAAATCCAGATTAATTGAAGATAAATTAACATGATACTCTTTTAACAAAAAGGAACAATTGCATATACATTACAAGATTTTAGTGAAAAGCCTTAGCCAGCAACTTCTGTGAGATGGTGTCCAGATTAATCTTCTATGAAACATGGTTTATTAGCAACTTATGCTGGAGGCAAATGTCTCTTTTGGCATGCAACATCAGCTCAAGTATTGTCTAGATATGAAGAAAATGGTAATGATATCAATACATGCGATTTCACTCCTGATGGTAAATAGTTTATAACAGCTGGCTCTGACTCAAAGGTTAGACTCTATGATATTGGTAAAAAGAATAATGCAATCTTTACATCTGGTACTTGTCCTGATCATAAAAATAGAGTTTTTGCTTCAAAGTTTATGGATGAAAATTCATTATTAACAGTAAATTTATTTATTATCTATGGGTAACTTGATTTAAATTTTATTTTATAAAAAAGGCTGGATGGGATTCAAGTGTATTAATATGGGATTTTAGGACAAAAGCTACTTAGGGTTATATTTATGGGCCTATGATCTGCGGTGATGCTTTAGATTTTAGAGGAAATACAGTTTTAACAGGATCATGGAGAAATGAAAAACAATTATAATTATGGGATATTAGAAAAACAAATAGATCTACAGATATATTGTGGGATAATCATACCGATAACCCTTCTCATTAGAGTTTTATTTATAGTTGTTAATTCTCTAAGACAGATGGTAATTATATCCTAGCTGGTTCAACAGGCACATATGAAATGAGATTATTTGATCGTTAAAACAATAATAAATGTATTGATGCTCTTTCAGAAAATATCAATAAAGGAGTGTTCTCTCTAGATTGGTCTAATCAAAAATCAAGGGCATCCTATGGTACATCTGATGGTCGTTGGGCATTTGCCGAAATATACTGAAAAGGAAAAAAAACTTGTATTTGATAATATTAATAAATGTAAGAATATTATTAAAGGAAGTAAATAAATAAATAAACAAATAAACAAAGAACTTATGAAAATAGAACTAAATATAATATATTTAGTAAATAAAAATGATTATTAATTCAATTGTTAAAGAATAATTAACTCACTCACTAACTGCATTATATATATTTTAAATATTATCTTCTTTATTAATCTTTGCTTTCATCTATTAATATTATAATAATTATTTTCTTATCAATCCTTTCAATAAAAAATAATTAGATATATTATCATTACATTACTTAATTATTAATTGAAGATTGAAGATTATTTTAAGCATTACATCTCACAATTTAAAAAATTTGGTAAAGTATACCTTGAAATGTTAAATTTGGAAATATTTAATTTAATTAATGATTTATCATAGAAATTATCTTAGATTTACTTTCACATAAATACTTATCCATCTGTTTAAAGAATTTGAGATTATTTTTAATCTAAATCATAATTCAAGAATTACTACTTTAAAAAGAAAATATTAAATATTAAAATATGAACATTTTAGCAATAAATATTTAAAGAGAATTAATTAACAAATATTCCATTCAATTCTTTCTGCTATTTAATAATTGCTGCTAAAATATTTATTGTAACATATTAGGATGAGGTACATTTGATTAATCATTAATAAAAGAAGGTCTCATTACATTAGGTCCTAATCCGCTATTTGTACTCATTTATGGAGGCAGATGCTATTTGAATTTTTACTAATTTACTTAAACTTATTATATAAATTAATCTGGTGGAGGGATATTCTAGTATTTTGGGTTATTTAACATTGCTGCGCCAGGCATTTAAGCTGCTCCAAATTATTATTAATTATAAACACTATTAGCAAACTACTAAGAATTTGATTACATCATTGGGTTATTTCTTTAATTAGCTGCATTCATTAAATACTAAACATCAGGATTTTATATATTATTATCAATCATATATTAACTTTACATTTTTTATTATTTTATTGAATTTTCCAATTGTTATATTTTTTATTCTAGTTATCTTTGTTCTATAAGTGCTTCATTAGTTTCAGTTTCGTCTCGATCTTTATCAGATGTATCATCGCTATCATCAGAATCTACTTATCTTTTCTTTTTCTAGTTATTACCCTTCTTTTTTTAAGGTTTATCCATATCTTCTATTAATTTCATTAACATTTAATTTTATTATTCTATTCTATCAATCAGTGGATTAAATTTATTATCTTTTTATTAAATACTCTAAGGGTAACCTTAATTTTGTTAAATTTATTGCTAATTTTAATAAGGGTTATTACTATACTGCCCATATGGTGCTTATTACTAATATCTTATTGTTAAAAATAAAATAGATATTTAAAAATAATTAAACAATTTATATTTACTAATCGTAGGGCTAAGGGTTTAAAGATAAAGAAGCTGCACTTTTAAAATGATTATTTGGCTATGAAAAGCTACTTTATCTAGAATTTAACCTTGGTTCTTAAAATTATTATTATCTCATTTATGAAGATTACGAAGGAGGTATCTAACGTTATAATCCATTTAAAGGTGTAGACCCTGCATTAAATTAGTGCATGAATTAATTAAGTGAATCATCTTAAAATTTATTTTATCCTTTATTATCAAGAAAAGTTTACTTATATGAGAATGGAGTATTTTTAGATAACATTTCGAAATCATTGAGCATATCTAAATGGGATAATCCTTATTATAAATTTTAGTTTTTATCCCATATTTGCATTCTGCCTTCTCTCATTGAATCAACTTCTGATTTCATTTATTCACACATTTACTAAAGCTATATTATTCTTTACTGCTACATTTTCATCACATTCTCATTTTACTAATTCTTTATCTAAATATTAGAGTAAAGGGCATGTTTATTATTTTATTGTAAAAAACAAGCTTAATTTACTTCGTTTTATGCTACAAGATATTGCATTTGCTAATTCATTTCCATAACATACCTTTCTAAATTTCCTTCATTTTCTGTTATACATTAAATAATTCAATGAATTAATTCAAAAATAACTTTAATGCTTTTGTTTTTACTTTAAATAATTATTATAAATATTCTGATAATGCATACCATAATATGGTAATTGGTTTGAAGAGGAATGAGTAGGTAAATTCATCGCCGTTGGATCTAATTACATTGCCATTAATTGTTCTTAATTAGGCTACTACTATTTTGTATTATATTTTAATTATCCTTAACTTTTTCTTGTATATGTCTCATCTGTTAACTATTTTAAAGTAATTTTAATTAGAAAACCTATTATTCCATAAATCTAAGAATCCATTTACTTGGTTTAAAGCCTTGTTACTCATTTATAAATATTGTCTTCTAGATTTTAAAAGAATGATGATTATCTAATATTTGATCAATTCTAAATAATAATGTTTTTAATCAAAATCTGATTATTAAAATTAACAATTTCAATTACTGGCTATATCAATAATATTTCTATTAATGTTTAAATGGATATCTCAACTAAAAACATCTATTAAATACTATTAAAATCACATAATTCTGATAATACAATGTGTTGAGATTATCACTTTAAGAAAAAAGTATTATTCTTCTTCTTCGTTTCATCTATTAAATTTATAGATCCCATCTATGATTAGTGAAAGGAGTTTGAAAAAGGATGGTGAGTAATATTTATTCAAAGGAATTAAAAGAAAGAATCTCAAATAATAGATATTTTTCAAACTTTAATACAATTATTAAACATTAATATACAAATATAAAGGTTTTTTTTGTTGTTGAAATTATCATTATTTTAATATAGATGCAGAATATTTGTGAGTTTCATCAACAAATACAGCTAAATGTTCAGGATCATGCTCAGGCCACATACCATGTCCTAAATTAACAATATATCTATCTACTCCGACGAGATCAATCATTTATCTTGTTTTTTCTCTAATAGATTCTTTGTCTGCTAATAAAACACCAGGATCCATATTACCTTAAATAACCTTATTATATTACTTAGAGTAGGCAGCAGCAAGAGATAAATCCCAAGCATAATCAATACCAACACCATCAAAACAGTCGTGTTTGAATACCATATCGGAATGATTGCCCTTTGCAAACATAATAATAGGAATATCAGGATATCTCTTTTTAACTTCAGTAGCTACTCTAACACAATGAGATAAACCAAACTCATAATAATCTTTATGACCAAGTTCTCCAGCCCATGAGTCGAAGAGTTATATGATTTGAGCACCTCCTTCAATTTACTTAGAAATATATTCAATAAGAACATCAGATAACATAGTCAATAACTTATGACTGGCTTCCTTCCACTTAAAAATCCACTTTTTAACCTTAGAGAACATTTTACTACCACCTCCTTCAATCATATAGCTCATCAAAGTCCAAGGAGCACCAGCAAATCCTATTAGTTTACACAAAAAAATTTATAATTTTCATTATGTAATATTTTTATTTGAAATTAATCTTTATTTTTCAATATTTTTTTTTGAGAATATAACGATTAAAGGCTTGTTACTTATTATAATACTCTTGATCTAATCTTTCTTCAATTAGATTTTATTTAATGAAAATTTTTCCTAAATAATTCTATTATTAAAATATAATTTCATTTACCTATAGTTGAAACCTTTCCTTCGACGGCTTGACGGAAAAGATAAAGGGCATCAAAGACATCACCAAGAGCTTCAGGGTCGGGGATAGAAAGTTTATCTAAATCTGAGGGTTCGAGTAATGGTTAAGGGAATACAGGACCTCTCTTTTCTTCCATGACAACTTCCATTCCCATAACTTTAGGAACGACAAGAATATCTGAGAAGATAATACCAGCATCCATAGGGAATCTTTCAAGAGGTTGAAGAGTAACTTCTGCAGAAAGTAAAGGATTATCGCATAATTCAAAGAAACTCCATATTTTTCTAACTTCACGGAATTCTGTAAGATATCTACCGGCTTGTCTCATTACCCAGATTGGGAGATGGTCAATTTTTTCTCTTTTGAAAACACGAAGAAGAGTATCATTCTTCATCACGGGGAAATTCTATTCCTTAGACTATCTAAGCTTTCTTACTTATTGACGCCAGTTTTCACTATTTTTATCAATACCTAATCTATTTAATGTGGCTTGTAAAAGAGGAACATCAATTGTTCTAACAATATCTGCTTGTTGTTATTAAACTTCTTGAGACATTTTTTTAATTTTTACTTTAATCTTACTGATATCTATCTATTGGATTTATTATAATTTATCTTTTATTATTTTTTTGAGAGATATCTTTCTTTTAATATCGAATTTTTATATTGATGTAATCCAAATCTTATCTCATAATATATCATAAAGGAAAATTTAATGATTTCAAATTACACATGCTAATCAACTTATGCGAGATAGAAACAAATAGAACATCACTTATATTCTTTTTATATTCTTAAATCGTTCTTTGTATCTTCTTTTAGGTTTTAAAGTAGATGTAAATTCATAAATATAAATAAATGGTAATCTCTCTATTTAGATTTGATATCATATTAGAAATGTAACAACAATTTATTCTTATAAAATAACTAATTTATCTCTTTTTAAAAAAGATTTTATAACGATTTCATCAATGTTTTGAATTATTCGTTGCAATTACAATTAGATTTATTGATATAATTGAAAAATTTATAGTTAAATTACTTAATAACCACCTGTTGTAACATAAAATATCTTTCAATTTTAATTTATAAGAATGTTATTTATTACGTTAGATTTAATAAGAATAATAAATATCTTTAGTTGCATTGCTCATTATTATTATTATAATAATTATTACTTAAAGTTAAACAATAAATTAAAATCTTATCAATCTTGAAGACCAAATCAGAAGAAATAAAGTCAACCTTTTTAATGATTTTATTTTAATATAGCAAATATACAAACAAATAAATATAAACAAGAGGTTAATTTTTATACATTTTAGTAGAATCAAAGCTTATTTTATTATAGATATTATTTCGAAAAATTGTTAATTTAATAAATAGGATTTTAGTAGATTTAGTAAATAGTAAATTTGTATCAGTATTGTAGGTGGCAGATTACTAATCTCTTAGATTTTAAAGGAATGAATTTAATCATCTTTTTCACTTTGGCAGTAATCTTGCAAAATCTGTTATTTAAATTGAAAATGTTATAGATAAAATAATTAAAATAATATTGGAATATCAATAAGTTATTAAATAATTACTATAAACAGAGAGAAAAGCTAGATAAATTGAGCAGTTGATTAATTGCTGACTTCATGTTATTAATAGATTGATCATTTATCACATTGAATCTATTTTAATTTAATTTATTAGATGAATACAATTCCTTTTTGATTTCAATTAACGATTAATTAATTAATTACCCACTGATGTTCAAGTAAAACTCTCTTAAATTCTTCTTATGTTTTAGCATATCACAAATTGTCTTTATAGATTCTTAGCTTATCTTACTCCATCTTTATCAGATAAAAATAAAATAAGAAAATTAGATTTCGTAATAGTTATTTTACAGAATGTTTATCTTTAATGATTCAATTGATTTCAGCTATATAAGACCTGTGCAAATTTATTTTATTTGACCTTCGTTTACACTATTATATCTAATTTGGAAATGTATTAGATTAGAAAAATTAAAAATTTAACAATATTACGAATGAATTATTGAAATAGAATTTAAGTTGTTTAATTTTTCTAAGCATTCGTATTGATAGATAAATATATTATCGCCAGTAGATCTAATTCTAATATAAAATAAAAAAAATAGATAAATAATTAAACATTTTTTTAGGTGACAAATAAGTTATGAAAAATCTATTTTTACCCACTTAAATCTATAGTTAAGTTAGTGAGCTATGACAATTTAGAAATAGAAGTAAATAAACTTCTTAATCCAAGATCATCGAAACTATTCCATCTATTGGTTAATTAAATAAGAATTAAAGTTTATACTAAAATAAATTAACTTATGCTATTTTCTATTCAAAAATATTAAATTACTAAAATACTATTGACAGGGATTAGAGGTCAGTTAACTATTACAAGAAAGAAGAGATATAACTAGCTTGTTTTTCTTCGAGAAAATCTTATCTAAATTTAATTAAAAATATTTTTAAATTATTAGTTCAGTAGATGACAAACTAATTAAAACAAACTGAAAAATCCTTTGTTTGGTTCAATCTAAATATTTCAACTCTAAAAATTTACGTGAATTTAAGTACAATAGATTTGTTTTGCAAATAGCTTTTTTTCTGTGATTCCAAAAGAGAAACAATCATCAGGAATATTCTATCATCAGAGCAAGCCTCTCTTATTTCATTACAATTTATCCTCCATAAGCTTTCTTGATTGTCACTCTAAGTTTATTGGCAAAGTAAAGTTTAAATTTTCAATTTCTAGTTTAATTATTAATTACTGTATCTTGAAAAAGGTGTCTCATAAATATATCGATGATTTCTAATGAAATAAAATTAATAAAATGAGTATTTTAGAAACCTAGTTGCAAATTTATTTTTTTACCTCCATTGAATTCTGATTCCACTACATAGAATTATGATGACTCAATATCATTAGACAGTTCATTTTGTAAGAAATAATTAGCCTAAATATTCAAAATACCTTCCTGCTTGAGGAAACTTGTGGTATGCTCCTATATGTAGGAATTATTATTCTCTTCTTAGCAATAGCTGTTGGACTCAGTGAAAAATACCACGTTCATATTATTAAGAGCAAATAATAACTATTAATTTAGTTCCCCTACAAAATATTGTTTGCTTTCTTGCTCTTTCTTGCGGTCTAGGCAATCTAAAAATGCAGATATTTTTCTTTTTCTTTATTCATTTATATTTATGAATTAGTGAGTTAGAATTTCAGTCATATGGGTTAGTTTTTATACTGTATGAAAGAAATGAGTAAGATATTTTTAAAAGTTCAAATTTTTATATTTTTTGAATAAATTATTAATGATAAATAATTATATAGTTTTGATGGAGCCAGCGCTCTACAATAAGTATACTGACTATTTTAATTAAGAAATAAATAGTTATTGGTGGGAAAAAACATAGAAAAATCCAATAAACCATTAAACACATATATTAATATTCGGATTAATTTTCAGTTATTTCATTTTTTCAAGGTTAATTAAATCGAAAAATAATCTAGCGGTATGAAAAGATTGAAGAATATGACACAAAAGAAAATAGATATTGAGTCTAGATAAATATAAGACTACTTTGCAATCTACTTTATCAATTCACTTTTGAACTGCTAAATAGAAATAGCTTCTTAATTTATGAAATATTTAAAAAGTTATAAGGAAAGATAAGCAAGCAAGCAAGCGTCTATGACATGAAAGAATAAAGGAATAAAGAAATATAGATTAATTGTATTTTTTTGGTTATTAATTTAATAATGATATATTTTTTAATTGTTAAATTATTATTAGAGAGTGCATTTATAATTTTAGAAATTTATTTATTGAATCACTTCGCTTTTTATTTTAAAGTGATTACATTTATTAAGACGATTTTATTAGTCATTGTATTATTTGTTCTCCCTCTTAACTTTATTCTTAGTAAGTAAAATTGACATAAGGAGTATACTGTTTTGTTTGTGGAATTTAGGACATTTTGCTATAATCTACAGATTATAATACTTCCTTTATTATTTTAAATTAATTTTGATAAATATTTTGCTAAAATAATTAATTTATAAAATTCTATTTCTTTCTTTACAAGTTAAACTTAAAATTACTTAATCAAAATTCTAAAACAAAGCATTATCAGAGGTTAAAGGTATAAATGGAGGTGTCATTTTTAATTAGCCTACTTGCTTCCAATCGATTCCTTAAAAGAAAGCATGATTTTTTATCTAACAAATTCCTCCTGCTCCTAGTCTGGAGTATTGCTATAAATAGTAATGTAGAAGTTTAGAATAATTAATTTCTCAGTAATTATACTAAAATTAATTAATATAGATAAATTGTTTACATTAACATCTAAGAGCAAATTAATTAAAGATTCTGCTTCTATTGATAGCTCTGGAGTATCACGATATTAAAGAATCTTTCCATTTATAATATTATAATAAGTGTATAAATCTGAGTCTTAGCTGCTATAATCTACGAAAGGATGGTATCCCTTAAGAAGCATGAAAAGTAAAATACCATATGCCCAAAAGTCAGCTTAATAGCTAAATTCTTAAACTGTTGTAAAATAAAAAAGAAAAAATGTGTAGCTATTACATAATAATCGATGATATTTAATTCATAAATCTAGTACAATCAAGCATAAATACTTTTATAGTACTAATTTGAATTAAGAAAAAATAAATTAAATTTCGACTGTCTATTACATTTAAGAATTTCAGGAGCATTGTATTGAAGAGTTCCCTAAAATTGCTTAATATCAGATATTCTTGCCTGGATCTCATCATTTTAAGTTGATTATGAAATAATTGACATCCTATTATTATCTTAATAATTCGTATTTGGGTCTTTATTAGAGAATATTGAAATTCCAAAATCAGTTATTTTGATATGGCCTGTCGGGCTTATTAATATATTTTCTGGTTTTATATCTCTGTGAATTATTTTTTTAGAATGAAGTACTTCCAGTCCAAGTAGGATTTCTGCTGCATAAAACTTGGCTTATGATTCTACCAGAAATTTATTTCTCTAGATGTATGTCAGTAAATCTCCTTTATTAAATTAAAATAATAAATTTTGTAAATAATTTCTCAAATTAATGAAATACTATCTAAAAAAAATTCATATAAATTGATTCTATCTAATATTGCAAATACAATTTTTCTAATCAGCTTATCTTTTAGTAAATTAGCCTACCTTATAAGGTTTGCTTTAATCTAATTATGCTAAACAATAATTTAATTTACCTCCTACTTCAAAGCTAGTGAATAAATATACATAATTGTCATCTTGCTTCGAAGCCTTTAAACTCTATATAAATGGAGATTTAACCGTTTTCATTATTTCTTTTTCATTTATTACTGAATCTTTATGCTGCTTCAACTTATTCTTACTGATCCTCTTTTATACATAATATTTTCCTATTAAAGAATTAGAGGTTAGATAAAATGAAAGCATTAATCAATATTGTCAGTATGTAAAGCAAAAAATGAAAAGTACCATCGGATACCATTTTTAACAAAAATATATCTCCATATCCGCCAGAGCCTATTTTCTATTTTCAAAATTATTTTATGATTTAATTTGATTTAACTAGAAATAGTAATCAAAATAAACAATTGTTCTACTTTAACCATTTGAAAATCTTCCTAGAGGTTCAATTATTTTTTAGATCCTTATGAATTCTTGCTTGAAGATTATGAAGTCTTGCTTTGACCTCTAATTCTATCCTCATTTTATTTACTTTCTTTACACCCCATTAGACTATACCTACAATATTTTAATTTCTTAAGTCTTATACAAAGTTATTAATTGATTTATTCTTTCTTTCTTTTCCTATTTTTTTCGATATAGTCGATTCAAAAAGTAAACTCTATTTGTATATTTTTTTCTATTAATAATTCATAGCTAACATAGGCCAAATAAGAAATTTTTTGATAAGAAATTTCAGTGAGAAAGGGTATATTTATTTTCCATTCTCCATTAAAAAATAAATATCAAATCAATAATTGTAAAGATTCTTCCAAGAATTTAAGGTAGTATTCATTTTTTTTACTTGTTTATAAGTGTAAATTAATCTCTGTGATTTTACTTGATAACAGGTTACAGAAATACTTATAAATAATAAAAGGAGTAAGCATTCAAAATAATCTCATTCATTAGAGTGTATTTTTTTTAATTTTGATTTTTATGTTAAAAATGAAATTAGATTGTAATTTGTAAGTAAACTAAGAACATAGTAAGTAAATATACTAGATAAAGGAATATATTAATCACACTTTATAAAATTATTAATAATTTATTGAATTCTTTGAAAAATTTATATCAGCATTGATTCTATTCGTCTCATCTCTTCTAATCCTTTTTATATCTGTCTTCTTTCTTTTCTTTGTTTCTATCGTTTGATCTTTCTCTGCTTTTATCTTTATCCTTATTTTCTTTTCTAGTTTGTCTTTCAGTCGATCTCATATTTTCCCTTTACTAATTAGTTTGCTTTTTATCTCTTTCACTATTTTTGGTGGGTGCTTCAGGTAAGTTCTTCAAATTCGTCACTAATTTATAATAAACATCTATTTTTGTACCAACACTCTTATACTAATCCTTAGGATACTTTTCAATAAGAATTTCCATTAACTTTTTACATTCTTAACTCTACTATCTAGTTTTGGGGAATATTTCTTTTATTTAGTTGAGTAAAATGAGAATATTTCTCACTTGAGATTCATTCTTAGTTATTTACTAGGCAATCTTAAATACCTCATCTATAATGCTGCTGTGAATATAATTCTTTTAAAATAAAAAATTGATTAGTATTAAATCTATTAATAAATTAATTCTAAGTTTACACTATATTTTTCGTAGCCATATTTTTCATTAATGATGGAAGAATGGATGTGTATTTTCAAAGATTCTTGGAGCTTGTCAGTGCCATCCAAGTAATTTGAGAATGGTTTAAAGATATCATTGACAAAATAAGAAATATTGACTGCTTCTTTCTCAGTAGCATTTTATAAATAAGGAACAATCTTTGTAACAGCAAGCCTTATAGATCTTACAGTGTCATTTAGACCAGATTAAGAAATTCTGAAAAGCAAGAGTAAGAATCTAGAGCAATATAAAGCTTCATTCTATTCAATTAAAAGTCTTGGTAAAATGCAAGTTGTGCACAATTCTGAAATGACTGATTCAAATTATTCTCCTATAATTTTTAAATTAACATTCGAATTAATTCTTTAAGTTGTTAAAAATATTACTTTATTTTGGGAGAGTTATATCCTCCTTAATTTATTAAAGGAAAGCCTCGTATTTAGCATTTAACTTACTTTATCTCTATTCTTCATCTTCTAATCTTTTAGAAAGACTTTCAAGATCCTTTAACTCTTTCTTTTCTTTATCTTTTTTGTTTTTATCACTTTATTTTTCCTAAATATTCTTCTTGATAGCTTCTATCTAAGATTTGTATCCTTCTTTGTTGACGCTAATGTTTTCTAAGGTGAGTAACCAAAAAGTGCAGTAAAGTTAAGGTTTCATCAAAGTCCATATTCTCTTATGAGCATTTTCTTCATATTTGGCAATAACATTTTTGTATTCTTTGTTTTACTCTTCTGTTTCCTCTTCTTCCATATCATCATCAAGTTGAGTTTTATTGATTACTCTCTCAGGATATTTTATGGAATCGTAAACTTCTTGTATTTCATTAAATATTTCTTATTATTCTTACTTTGTTGAGAATTAAGTAAGAGGTTTAAATCCTGGTCTTGTAATCTAAAATGCAATTTCAATTGGAATCCTTTAAATTAAAATATTTTTTTAAAAAAATAAGAATTAAAGGTAGAATAGAATAATTACATATATTTTTAAACTAATTCTCTAAAAGCTTTCTAAGGCATGAGACTGGCATATTGATTATAGTCTTAACATTAGAATCTTAGGAAGAATATAAGTAAATTCATTGAATCAGTAACCATATCTGCAAAAGTTTCAATTGTTTTGAGTTCAAAATATTGATAGGTATCATAAAATTTCGCTTTTTCTTACCCAAGAAGAAGTAGGAAATAATAAGCTAGGCAACACTTTTCTGGAGCATCTACTATATTACACTCTTCGAGATTTGAAGATTTTAACCAGAAGAATCCTTCTAAAGCTTTTTAACTTTTCTTGCATTTTCTGACATCTTCAGTTAATTATAGACTTTAAACCTGCAAATATTTTTCAAAAATTCTTTATTCAATAATAATCAAAAATTTTTTATTCTTACCTAAAGTTAAATACCACCAGCAAGTGCTTATAATTAACTCTCACTAAGAGTATTAGGGAGAGAAAAACCTGACATTTTAGCAATCAAATCTTTAAATAAATAAAGATCAATAGCAACATTAAAGTGAGGTTTAGTGGGATTTTTTAAAAGACTTGTTTAGAAACTATTCAAGAAATGCATGAGGATAGGGGTCTATTTAATATTAAAATTAATACTATTGTATCAAAAAATCATTATTATTTTTTTTAATTAAATTTACCATATCTGCATTATGGAATTTTTTGTAGAAATTTGAAATGAATAAAGATGATAGCCTAAACCAAGTAGCAATACCATTTTTTTCATCAAATTTCTTTTCTAAACCTGCTGAATTTGGTTTCTCTCTCTTGTCATATATATATTATAGAATAAGATAAATAAATATATCTTGAGAGAGAGCTGTTCCATATTAGAAAGAACCTATGATATCAGGAATAAGATTATCGTAGTTAGGTTAGATGATTCTTCTCATAATAAAGATTTAAATAACGAAGGGATTGTTGTTAGCAATTTTAACAATTTTTTTAGAATATAATTTTTTATTATCCTAGTTGAATTTATTAAAGATATCTTTAATTTCTCTAATAGATCTTCCTTGCTTGATTAATAAATAACTTGTGCTATAGATATGCTCTAAATGGCAGTCCATATAGATTTTCATTCTAACTTTATAGTCATAATGTTTGAAGATACTCCAGAATTCATTCACGGCTCCAGGGTTGCAATCAAATGCATTTAAAGCAGGAAGCATGTATTTTCCAAGAAGTTCTTAAATGAGACTTTCCATTTTTTTTTAATCATTCTCATCAATCATTTCTGAGTCAAGATCGGAACTAATGCGAGCAACATCTTTCTATTTTTTAGAGATATTTTTGATATATCTAAAAATACGAAGGACCTTACAGAATAATAGGGGATTACATCCAATGTAAGATTTAACTATTCTTAATAGCTTGTTAATTACTTCCATACATTCTACTAAGGTATGAGACTACTCAAGTTCTTATTTCTTTAAATTAGAGTCATAATACTTCTTATTAGGATTAGGAAAATCTTTTCTTTATATGAAACGAGATGGTGATATTCTTTAGTAGACTTTATCAATTGACCACTCGAATAATATTAATAGACTATCAAGTAATTTTTAATGCATCTTCAAATCTATACAGCTGTATAAATAACTAAATATTTCATTAAAGTGTACCCAAGAGTTCACTTTAACCAATCCTTCAAGTAGCCATGATTTTTAATTATCTTTTAAAATTAGAAAATTAATAAATTTATTAGCACCTCTTAATATTATTACCATTAAACTTTAAGCTGAGGTTAGTTTGTTTTTCTTCTTCGTCTTTAATCTTCTTTATATCATCATCACTTAATATAATTTAAGCTGAATAGGAATCAGTATAAAAATTTGATGCATTCTTCATTGTTTCCTATGCCTTATCCTAAAATTCTTTATCAGATGGTTACAAGTAAGACCATATGGCAGGAATTTATATAATTTCACATTTGATTAATAAAGCTGTAACTATTATTGCATTCTTAAAATTTGCATTATTGCTCTTATCAGGTAAGGTAGCAAAATATTCAAATTTTTTCCCCATAAAGTGAGTAATTGATTTAGAATTAAAGTGGCTTAAAATTGCCTAATAATTTTTAACATGAGGCTTAAAAATGTAAAAATTGAGAATGGATTCAACAACTCTATCAGGGTCAAGATCAAAATAGCCTATTAAATCTAAAATCCCTTCATAAACATGAGTTGGATTAAAGTTTTCACCAAGATCAAGAAGTAGAGCTAATAATTTAGAATAACCTTCATTCTACTAAGTAAAGAGATTATACTTTGTTTAGAAGAAATAAATTTTAGTATTCCATTTTCTTCTCTTATTATTGTATTGCTTTTCATCAAAATAAGCAAGAGTCTTTATCTAAGGTTCGCTAAAGGAGTCTATAAGAGTCACTTCATCTGTGAGGTGTTCAGGTCCTTCTCCAACATTTTTTAGGAGTTAAGAGAAAATTGATTATAATTCTTAATATTCTTTCTCATCAATCTACTTATTCAAACTATCAACAAATACTCCAACTAGCCATAGCATTTCATATAATTCCTTAAGTTCATCAATCCCTCTTTTCTGTTTATTTCAAGTTATAATATAATAAATTTTATTGGCTATTCTTTAAACTCTATAAAGTTGATAAATAATATAAAGATATTTCTTGATATTTTTAAAAAGATATTTTAAAAAATAAGTTTAAAATATTAAGATTTAGTAACCATTTTTAATAGAACATCAAAAATTAATCAATTAAATAATACTCTCTTATTTTCTTAATATCTTTTTAAATCTTTTCTCGCTTTAAATCTGCTTCTTGATCATTTTTGTTTTAATTAAAGTAATAAATAAATGATTACCTCTTTAATTTATTTGAAAAGCTAAAATAATTTCTCATAAGGAATTTTCTTTTTCAAATGATTTAATATGATTGAGAAGATAAACTCTGAATATTCTTCTTCAGCTTATTGTTAGATTTCTGGAGTGCTTTATTGTCTTGCTTTATCTTTTAATTCTAAATAGATCTACACCCTATTTTAATTAAGATATTATTATTATTGTTGCTAATATTAATGATTCTAAATCTTTAAATCTCATCTAATATAACTACTTACAAATCTTTATTTGATTATATCCATTTAGTTCCTTAGTTCAAAAAGTATTATAAATTATCCATTTATCTTCAAACTCCTATACCAATTTAAAACTATTTCCTTTTTCAAAATTTTAATATGGAAAAAATATTTGTAAAATTAATTTCTTTTTTTTTCCTTCTATTAAGAATCAATTAGCATATTAAGATAATAAAAATTTGCGGATTTAGTTAAAGTAATAATCAAAGATCCTCAATATAATTTATTAGAAACTGTAAGAAAATAGAGATTATTTATTTTAATTAAAATTTATAAATAATTGGTGTCTAATTATTGTATATTTTGATAAATTATTCAAATTTATAAAGATTGTTTGTAAATAAGTTATCTACTTAAAATATGAATCATTTATTATTGTTAAAAATAATATTTTATTTATTTTAAACCAAATTGATTGATTTAAGTATTTGATAAGCTAGAATTTAATTTTACATTCTTTAACTCATTATTAATATACTAATTTAAATATTATTTTGTAAATAAAATAGATTAGTAAATTCTAAATTTCTTGTTTTTTAATATCATATTAATTTCTAATTCAGGGTATAATAATTATTTTATTTAAGCATAGATATTTAAAATATTTAAGAAATATCTCTATTTACTTTTTCCTTTATTTAAATAAAATAGGTGACTCAGTTGAAGATATCTTGAGATAAAATAAACATTCTTAAAATAAAAATAAAGGTTCTTTTAATCAATGTTTAGGTTATATTTTCATTTTTAAAAAATTTTTTGAATTAAAAAGTATGATTAAAAATTGTAAAATAAATTTATTTTTTAAGAAAAAAAAATATTAAAATCTAAAACAATTATGACAAAGTGAACATCTATTTTTTATTTGAAAAGAAAAAGAATCTTTAAAATAAAAATAATTGGTAGAAATAAAAATGCAATGGATAATGCAATTGTAAATGAAAATAGTAATGATAAAAAATAAATAATCAAATTATGAATGAATTTAATAAAATTTGAAGAAGATTCTTTGCTATCCGTTGAAATATTAATTAAGTAGATCCTTAGTAGTATAAATGCAAGGGTAAATATATGCAAAAAAAGTTAAAATTAAAAAATTAATTAAGAATGAAAGAGTCACTGATAGCAAAAATTTTTTTACAATTTTAATAATTAAAAGAAAGAAATAATGTTTTTTATTAAATTTTCTTAACATTAAATCTTTAATCTGAAAATAGATAAGCATTCAATTATTTCAATTCCCATATTTCTACTTGTAATTAATTGTCCATTCTGATTCTAAAAATTATGTCTAATAATCAAGCATTTTTTTTCTAGCTGGATTCCTATTTTATGAATAGTATACATTTGAAGGCTATTCAAAGTTATTTGTTTCATTTCTATTCTACTAAATAGCATATATGGATGTATGTATGTAAGTTTTTAGGTGATAAATTTCTTATTGTTTATTCTATTCATTAAACAATCTTATTGTATGAAAAATAATGATTAAGACTGCATTACCATAGTCAAAAATCATAAAAATAAACATTGTAGGATACATAAGGACTCATTGCCATAATTTTATGTCATTTTTGATGCTAATCTTGAATGAAGAATGAGTGCTCATTGTGTGCAAAATTAATTAAGAGTACAAAAAATAGAATCAAAAAAAGAAGCAATAAACGAAAGAAATAATAAAGATAAATTAAAAGATAAAAAATAAAAATAAAAGGAATTATTATTATATACATATAGATAAATGAGTAATAGTTTAGGCTAATTCCAAGACGTAATTAGTAGACGTCTTGCTGGTGTAGGCTTTTCTTATTACACAGCAGATGAAATTCGTAAATTGTCTGTTAAGGAAATTACTAACCCTATTGCATTTGACTCATTGAACAGACCCATTAAGGGTAATTTATTTTTTCTAAAAAGCGTGTTTATCTCTTTCTTATAATCTTTTCAAAATGCTACTTTGGATTAATACTGAAAATGTGGCTAAATAAAAAGAAATTAGAAGAAAGAGAAGTTTTTCTTTTAATCTACTTTATCATGATATGGTAGCTTTTATTAGCATTTATTGAATATCTTTTTTTTACTTAAAATAGCTGGTTTGTATGATCCTAGTATGGGTGTTTCTCCTTACGATAAATTTACTCGTTGCGAAACTTGTGGTTGCGAAGGATTAGAATGTCCAGGTATAATTTTTTACTTTATTTCCGTTTAGGCAACCGATTTCAATTACAGATATAGACTAGCATCTATATATAAATATGATAATGGTTCTGGATTAGTGTATTTCGATTTGCCTTAAGCCAAGAATATAGTTAGAATAATTTTATTCAATAATTTTATTTCTACATTAATAAAAAAGGTCACATGGGTCACGTAGAACTCCTCTTACCTGTTTATAATCCTTTCTTAATTGATAAGTTGCTCAAGTTATTAAGGTACATTATCATCTCTATAAATTATTAAAAGAAAATTAGTTTTGCAGTATGAAGGAGAGAATTAAAAAGGTAGTGCTACTTGCATTCAACCATTACTTTTTAGAACTATCTAAAAAGCTACAAAAAAACACAAAATAAAAAATACACCAATTACCTAAAAAGTGAACATTAAAATATCTTTACAAAAGATGTAAGATTAATGTAGAATCATTAGCTAAAGATAAGATTTTATCTAAAGTAGGAAAGTTTGATGCCATTTTAATAAGTGAATATAATGGCAAGGAATACATAATTAGATAGAACAAAATAAATAGATAAATATCTATAATTTAATATCTACTGAAATTAGTTGGTTGAAGTGATGCAATAAATAAAAAAGATTTTGAAAAAAATAAGAAATACTCCAAAATAAATCATTTATCATCTGCTGCAAAAAAAAAAATAAAGCAAAAGCTTAATAATATTTTTATAAAAATAGAGCTCAATGCTTAAAGTGTAATAAATTTAGAATGACTAATTAGAAACTCAAGATGTTTGCCAATATGTTTACTCTTATTAAGCTTGGATACATCTTTGAAGCTAAGGAATATAAAATTACTTGTGAAAGTTTAAGTGCACTCTAAATTTAAAGCGGTAAGGATGCTGCTCCAGTTTAATCATATGCTGAAAAGCGTCGTAAATCTAGTGACTACAAGTCATCTGATACCGAATAGATTATGCCCAAGAAATCCAATGTAGAATAAGAAGGAGCTAAAATTTATTCAAATAGCATTAAGAGTTTAGAAGAAAAGAAGAAGTAGCTCCTCTCTTTAATAAATATTAAAGTTAATAGTCCAGAAACATTTGCTAGAGGTGTTCCATATACAAATGCCATGAATAATTCATTCGAATAAGCTCTTAAAGAATTCTGGAGTAGTATTAATATTGGCAAATGCCCCCATTGTAAAGAGCCATAATAAGCAATTAGAAAAGAAGGTTTTTCAAAGTTCTTCATTAAGAAAAGTTCTAATGAAACTAAGAAGAATTCTAATAAAAAGAAAACTGATTATGATGATACTTCTGATGATGATGAATCTGGTCAAAACAAGAATGACAAGGCTGCTAATGCAAACTAAAAGTATCTCGATCCTTTGGAAGTTAAAGAATTAATGAAGAGATTTTGGGATGAGGAAAGAAAATTACTTAATATTATTTATGGTACCATTGAAGTTACTCCTTCAACTTTAAAGAACTCTCAAAAAGGTAATAGCATTTTGTTTTTTGAAATCTTTTTTATTACCTTTCTTACAAAATTTTTAATAAAATTTATGATAAAATCAGGTTTTATGATTAGAAGAAATGATTTCAATATGTTCTTTATGGAAGTTATTCCCGTTACTCCCAATAGATTTAGACCTGAAAATAAGCTTGGTGAATAGACTTTCTTGCATGGACACACCGTTGTTTTAACCAAAATTTTATAATTCAATGTTGAATTGAGACGTATGATTGTTCTCCAAAAGCAAAGCTTAAGTGAAGAAAAGAAGAAAAAGTTAATAGAATAGTTCGATATTCACTTCTAGAATTAATTATAGTTGAAGCAAAACTAAAACTTCTAGCAAAACATTAATAATTTAGTCAAGCTTAATGATGTCATTACTAAGTGGTTAGATATTTAAGAAGCAGTTAATTGCTTCTTGGATTCTTCTAAGGCTTCTAAGACCCAAGATCGTGAAGGTACAGGTATTCGTTAACTTCTTGAAAAGAAGGAAGGTCTCTTCAGAATGAAAATGATGGGTAAGCGTGTTAACTATGCTGCTAGATCCGTTATTTCACCCGATCCTAACTTAAATACTAACGAAGTAGGTGTTCCTCTCTTTATTGCCAAGAAACTCACTTTCCCTGAATATGTTAATGAGTACAATGCTAAATACCTTAGAAACCTCATTATTAATGGACCTTTCTAACATCCTGGTGCTAACTACATTGTTGAAAATGGTAACAAGATTTCTTTGGAAGCCCTTAATGAACAATAAAGAATTGGTCTTGCCAAAACTCTCTTAAACAATGCTAAAAATAAAGTTGTTTACCGTCACTTATAATCTGGTGATGTTCTCCTTTTCAATAGACAAGTAATTAAACAATAATTTAATCATACCTTTGAATTCAAAATAGCAAAATAATCTTATTTATTAAGATGAAAATAAGAAAATGTTAATTTCAAAAAGAATAGAAAAATAAATAAATTTTAATTAAAATAAATAGCCTACTTTGCACAAAGCTTCATTGATGAGTCACATTGCAAGAGTACTTCCTAGAGAATAAACAATCAGAATGCATTATGCTAATTGTAAATCATATAATGCCGATTTCGATGGTGATGAAATGAACTTGCATTTCCTTTAGTCTCACTTAGCTAGAGCTGAAGGTTATCACATCAGTTTGAATGATCGTTAATTCATTAACACTACCAATGGTAATCCCCTCAGAGAATTAATTCAAGATGCTATCGTTTCAGCTGTCTTCTTGACTCACAAGGAAAAGTTCCTCCAAAAGGAAGAATTCCAAGAGCTTATCTATGCTGCCACTTGGAATATGTTTGAAAAGAATAATAATTCCACTACTAAGCCTTACAAGATCTTCATGGTTCCTCCTGCCATTTAGAAACCTAAGCCTTTATGGACTGGTAAGTAACTTATTACCAACATTATCAAGATTGTTGTCCAATAGAACCAAAAGAAAGATTACGAATAGGGTATCTATATGGATATGAAGGCTAAGTTAACTTCTGATGAATTAACAGGTATCTATAAAGATGATACTTTCGTTATTATCAGAGATAATGAATTACTTCAAGGTATTTTAGATAAAAACTAATTTGGTGCTGGTGCAACTTATGGTCTTATGCATGCTTTCTATGAACTTTATGGTGCTAGTTTAACTGGTAAGCTCTTCACAGCCCTTGCTAAATTACTTAGTGCCCATCTTCAAATGCACGGTTTCACTTGTGGTTTGGATGATCTTCTTGTCCATAAGGATGCAGATGAATAACGTCAATAAGAAATTAAGGCTGCCCATGTTGATGGTGTCCTTGCTTGTGCTGAATTCGTAGGTATGAAAGATTATGAAGTTCCTGAATCATGGAATTTATACAACAGACCTAGCTTTGTTCTTAACAGTAAAGGTAAATTCGCTTCTAATGTCCTAAAGCGTAAACCAGAAGTTGATTATCTTTCTTCCGAAAATCCTATCCTTGAATAAATCTAAAAAAAGCTTGTTCGTGATCCCCAACTCGCTGAAGCTCAAGATAATGTTTATAAGTCCACTATGTCTTAAAAAGGTTCTAAGATTCTTAACACTGCTCTTGGTGGTCTTATCAAGAAATTCCCTTTCAACAATTTCACTACTATGACCAATTCTGGTGCTAAGGGTTCTAAAGTTAATCACACATAAGTTTCTGCTTTACTTGGTCAATAAGAACTTGAAGGTCGTAGAGTTCCCGTTATGTCTACTGGTCGTACTCTCCCTTGTTTCCTTCCTTATGATCCTAACCCAAGAGCTGGTAATTAAATAATAATTTTGTTTATGTAATTAAATTAATTTAAATTAATTTTTAATAGGTGGTTTCATTAGTGATCGTTTCTTGAGTGGTCTTAGACCCGCTGAATTCTTCTTCCATTGTATGGCTGGTAGAGAAGGTTTGATTGATACTGCTGTCAAGACTAGTAGATCTGGTTATCTCCAAAGATGTTTAATGAAGCATTTGGAAGGCTTAAAAGTAGCTTACGACTACACTGTCAGAGATGCTGATGGTTCTATTGTCTAATTCTACTATGGTGAAGATTCTATTGATCCTAATAAAGTTAAGTATTTGGAAAAATTCCGTTTCTTGGCTGAAAATTTCCGTTCTTTCACCCAAAAGTATGATCCTTACCACTTGAAGGACTCCCACGATTTTGAATAAGTAAATCGCTTCTTGAAGAAGAGAAAGAGAGCTGAAGGCACTGAAGGTGAATCTAATAACTGCGATACCATTATGAACAATTACTTACCTGGTAAATATATTGGTTCAGTTTCAGAACGTGTTTACAAGAATGTTAAGGAATATATCAAGAAAGAAGAATCCAGTGCTGATTCTTACAGCAATATTTTCAATCTTAAGAAGGAAGAATTGACTCCCGCCAAATTCCGTGTTCTCTTCAATGTTAAATATCTTAACTCTCTTATTCATCCTGGTGATTCTGTTGGATGTCTTGCTGCTTAAGCTATCGGAGAACCCTCTACTTAGATGACATTAAATACTTTCCATTTAGCTGGTCATGGTGGTGTCAACCTTACCCTTGGTATTCCTCGTTTAAGAGAAATCTTGATGACTGCAACTGATAAATTAAAGACTCCTGTTATGCTTTTGAATCTTTCTAACCCTGAAGTTGCTCAAAACAAGGAATTAGTCCAAAACCATGCTCGTAAACTTCAAAAGATTAACCTTTTAGAACTCGTTAATGGTATTGAAGTTAAGGAACAAAAGATTATTGTCAAGGATAATAATATCCTTCCTTTTAACGAACGTTTTAGACACTATGAAATTAAGATCAATCTTGAAGATCTTGAAGCTATTTACTTTGCTTTCCAACTCACCATAGATACTATTTCTCGTAGAATTGAAAAGATTTTCCTTCCCAACCTCTTCCAATACATCAACAAGGAACTCAAGCGTGATTAAAAGTCCGAACTTTAAACCAGAGTCTTTAAGAAGAAAGAAGAAAGTAATTAATTTATTTATTTATTTTCAGTATAATTTTTATTAATATTTTTAACTATTTTATAGGCAGTGGAATGGAAACTGAAGGCTTAGTCAGTGATTATGATAAGAGTGATGCCGTCTCCGATGGTGAAGAATTAAAGAATGCTACTGATACTAATGCCAGTGAAATCGAATTCAATATCTTCACTGAAACTGAAGATGAACAAAAGGCTAAAGCCAAGCCTACTTAAGCTCCTTACTAATTAAAGAGAGTTCCTACTAAGACCAATAAGGCTGAATTATTTGAAGCTTCTCCTTACTACAATGTAAAAAGAAAGATAATATTTAAACTGGATTTTATCAATTATTTTATAATTTAAATTAGGGTCACAGTATTGAAGGTGAAAGCATTGTCATTAATATTAAGCTTCCTTTAGATTCTAAGAAACTTTTGATGGCTAACTTGGTTGAAAAGATTTTGAAAAAGACTTTGGTTTACGAAGTCAAGAACATCTCTAACGCTACTGTCCTCAAGAAGGATACCAAGGGTGCCTCTACTTTCTAGATCTAAACTGAAGGTGTTAACTTCAAGTAAATCTGGAAGATGGATCACTTCGATTCCAATACTATTGATTCTAACGATATCGCTGCCTTAAATAAATGTTATGGTGTAAGACATTTTTAAATTTATTTAGAAATTAGCTTTATCAAGATAAATAATTTATTAAATTTCTCATTTTTAATATAGATCGAAGCTGCAAGAAATGCTATCGTTAAGGAAATTGTCACTGTATTTGGTGTTTATGGTGTCGTTGTTGACTATAGACATTTATACTTAATTGCTGATTATCTTACTTTCAGTGGTGAAATGAAGGCTATGAATAGAGTCTGGATGGATGAAAGTATTAGTCCTTTCCTTAAAATGTCCTTCGAAACTTGTGTTAAATTCCTTACCAATGCTGCTACTAACAATGAAATTGATACTCTTGCTACACCTTCATCCTCTATTGTCTTAGGTAGAGTTCCTTAGGTTGGTACTGGTGTTTTCGATATTTTACACAAGGTTTGAAAGAAAGAACTATTTTAAAATTTCTCATCTTCTCCTGCGTCCTCATTCTACTTCTCTCAACATATATTAACTCTTTTTACCAATAAATAAAATAATAAAACCATAATTATAAATATTGCATTTAATCATCTTATAGTAACCAGAGAGCGACTTTTGAAGATAAATTAAAAAATAAAATATACCATTTTTTAGTTAAAATTAATAAATTTAAATAAAATATAAAATACATAAATATGGTCAAATCTTCCTGAACCAACTGCTTTAGATATATTCTTTTGGCTTCAAAAAAGGATCAAAGAAAGCTATTGAATAATAAATAATAAATTAGTGCTACTGACTCACCTACAATTTCAAGCAAAAGTATTTAATAATTATTATATATAAAATAAATAGAGTTAATATTTTTTAAAATCCACTAAATAAATTATTCATAAATACAAATACATCCATACATACATACAACACTTGTTTATATATTCATACATACAACTTTTATTGTATTCCATCAAAATCTATCTTTATCATCTTTACTATTCTCAATCTTTCTTCTAATTTATTTATCCCCTTCAAAATTGGTATTCTTTTAGTTTTAAAATACATTTTAATAGAGATTTTAGAGAAATTAATCATCTCTTCTAAAAAAGTTCCTTAATATTTAACTTATATTTACTTTGTTAATATTTTTGATACTTTTTGCTTCAATCTTGATGGATATCATTAATTATTCTTTTATAAGAAAATAATTAACTTTTAAAGATAATTTAGAAGATATTTGCTTAAGTTTATTAATTATTAATATAACTGTTATTAAAAATCCAATAAATAGAAATTATGTATGGTGATTACTTTTGTAATAAAAAAATATTTTGATTTAAACAAATTGTGTAGAGCCGCTATAATATAATTAAGAAGTTTATAGGAAAAGAAAGAAAGTATTTATTGATATTATTACTTAGAATTGAATTGTACATTTATTTCAGATTATGGTATATTCATCTTACTCTATTATGACCATAGAAATTTATATTATTAACTAATGATTAATCAAACATTACATTTTGTAAAATCTAAACAAAAAAATCAAAATTTTGATTAATAATTTTTTCAATTATCTCCATACAATCCAATTTATTAAATAATCAAAAAGTTATCAAAAACATCTAAATATTTATTAGCAACTCTCTACATATTAAAGAGAGCCATTACTAAAAAACTACTTCTTCTCCTAAATCTTTCAAAAAGAAAATATTAAAATTAAAAACTAAAGATACGATTATGAGTAGAAGAAATCATTCATTACAATCAGGGTAGTACTCTCGTTATCCATCTCCATCTCCAATAAGCTAATCTATAAATGGTGGAAATTCAATTAATAATTAAATATCTACTCAACTCCCAGAACATTCAGTTGCAAATAGGATATTTAAGCAGGCACTCTAGGAAGAACTCTAAGACAAAATATAAGTTAATATCATTTTATCAATAGAAATTAATTCTTAAAAATACTTATTATTCTATTCCAATTATTTTAATGGAGAAAACTAAATAAACATTTATAGATTTTTTACTAACTTCTTTATTTTATATAACAGAAAAGTATGGAATTAGTTCAAGGATAAAACAAAACTAGTTTTTTAAGAAGTAGGATTGGATAGGAAAAATTATAATTGTAGCCTTAATCATATTTATAAACAAATAGCATTACTATGGGATCAAAATAGCTGACTAACTCTTCTTCTATTGTAAATCTTAACACAATTGTTAATCATGCACAGTCAATTAATCCTTCTGAAAGTTTTTAGCAGAACTCTAATTAGGCTTTCTCTATATCTTAATAACCTTCGAGACTATTACTACAATAATCAACATAAGAAAGTAGATATTAATTACCTTTAGTTAGAAATAAAACTAGCTTTTCAGTAGATAAAGCTTCTCTAATGATTCCTACAAAGGATAATTTTCCTTCTATGATACCAAAAATAAAGTTAAAAGATAGGTCTGCTTCAAGAAAAAGGGTTGTTTCTTCTAATAATTTTAGTTTTAGTATAGAAGACTAATTAATACCAGGTTAGGTTTCTCCATATAAGAAAATGAAAAGCAAATCAAGATAAAATAGGTTGGATGAAAGTATTTTAATAGATGGTGATAATACAAACTATCCTTCAAACAGCCATCTAAAGACAGAAATTTCCTCTTCTTCTAACAATTAAGAACGTTATGATTTATTAAATTCTTCTTCTATGAGAGTAAAAACATAACCATCCAATCGTTAAAATAGTTACACTCAAAATTAAAATGTCAATTAATCGTTTTCTGTAGGGAAAAATGATTAGGATTTACTTGCTTCAGTAGCTCTTTAGCAAAACGAAAATGAGAAATTATTTTAATAAAAAAGAAATATAAAATTTAAAAAAATAGAAGGTATAAGCAACTCTGATAAGAAAGAAAATGGATAGGCCAACAATAATTATGATAGATTACGCTCTATAAGTGTTGTTCTGAGTTAATAAGGCTAAATTGATGAAGAGAAGTAATAAATGAAAGGTGAGATCTATCCAAGAAAGAGAAAATAAAGTATTATTGAAGAAGAAGATGATGAACTTAATTAATTAAATAAAAGTATTTAAATGGGAAGTGTTATGTACATTAATAACACCAATGAATAATCTAAAATATTGGATGGTGGTTAATCTTAGTAGAGTTATCAAGTTAAATCCTAACTATAAATTAAAGAATTTACCAAAAAGACTATTTCAGATAAAAATTATTAAGAACATTTGTAATTAATGCAAAAAAATCAGCCCTTTACTGATGAATATTTATCTCCAAAAGATTTTATTTCTCTTATTAGAACTGATGCTGAAATGAAAGATGAATTTTGCTACTTAAATTAAAAAAGCTAAAACAGTTATGATTGGAAAATAATTCCATTTTCTTAGAAAAATCCCTAAAATTATATGACAATTTCTAGAAGGGTACTTTGAAAAATTATTTTTGGCAATAATACAATAAAGAATAAATAGAATTTTTCCAAATATTCATTCTTTTTTAAATTATTTAATAGGGTATTATTCATTTCATAGATAATGAAATTAGATTTATGAAACTAGAAGTATGGGAAAGAGAATATGATCTTTACCATAAGATCATTTAGATTCATTTCTATAAGAATTTTAGAATGTGGAAGAATTTCTTTCTATGGAAGAAATTAATGAGGAGAAATATTATGAAAGAGTGTTCTAAAATTCTAGAATATAAACTGTTAATCTTAGATCCAGTTATGAGAGAGTCTCTCATAAAAATTAGATCTGAATGTATCGAAATGAAATAAGCTACTTTTTTTGATGTAAAATTTACTTAACCTGTCAAATTTGATGACTTCTAGCATAAGGTAGAGAATTATAGGAAAATGTATCTTGTAAATAAAGTCAACCAACATTAATCAACAATAATGAATATCATTCAAACTGCATGCAGCTTCTCTTTAAAAAAATTTAAAAGAGACTTTCGTATCCCAAATAGAGATGAAGATGACATAAGTGAAATTTCTAATTATAATGTAATATTTATTAGAAAAAATATTTTTATCTCTATATTCTTCTATAATCTAACAGATAAAATAAAAAGCTGGTATGCTCATTGGAGATTCAGAGTAAAGAGATATGCCATTTGCAGCAGAAGCTACTCTAAAAATCCATTAAAAGAAATTAAAAAATTTTACAAAATGTATTGACTATGTAGTTCTTGAAGCTAAGCTTCAGCTTGTTCAATTTGCTACAAATCATCTAGCAACAAAAATTGAAAATTTTAATAGGTAAAATTTAAATTATTTGATTTGCTTACAATTTATCAGAATTTATCTAATTTACTCTGAATTAGATATCTTGAAGATGATAGTTTCAATATGGTTGAACATATCAGTTGGATTTAATGTATTGCTTAAGAAGATCAAGGAAAATTAAGTTTGTACCCATCTGAAGGAGAGTTTAAAGAGGAATTTGACGAGATAATCAGAGCTGCTATTTAGGATTTAATTAATGATCATATTCAATTTGGATTAAGAGGTGAAATATTGGAATATCTATAAAGTAAAGATTTAGATTTTATTGAGTTAGCTCAAGAAAGAATAAACCTTAGCTATCTTATTTACCAAGATGATATTTTTGTAAATAATCTAAGAAGGTTAAAAGGATCTATTGATTTGGCTTACAAATAAATTCTAAAGTAAAGTCTAAAGTTAGTGAAGCCTCTAGATATTTATTCAGAGCATTAAATTATTAATCCTCAAATGTATAATGATATGGAATCAGAATAATTCAGCGATGTAATAGAAAAATATTAAAAGGATGATCAATTTTTATCATCTCTAAAAGTTGAAGAAGAGTAAGGTCTTTTCTTTTTTGATATTACTCCTATTAAAGAAACATTAAAAAATTCTGCTCAAATGAGCTTAAAAGGTTTATTTGATAAATTACCTACTATTACTATAATGAGAGCCTACGAATTTAATAAATAAGTAGATTAATACTTGGACATGATTGTAAAGAATCCTTAAACATTAGATTAATTTGTGGTGTTCCTTAAAAATTATAAAGTAAATTTACTCTATTTTAAGTATATTTACATTATTTAATTTTTAATTAAAAAGCTCGTAGATTTAAAAATAAATGATTTAGGATTAAGATGTAGTGAAATTCTCAATTTATATTACTTAGGGATGAAAAATAAAGTTACTTTTGTAGAAAAGGATCATCAAACAATAATTTCATCTCAATCTCATTTGCATTCATTAAGATCGAGAATAGAAGAAGTAATTTTTCTTTTAAAGATTTTAAAGAGTTTGAATAAAATAATTTTAAAAAAAATAGATTGAAAATTTGATGAATTCGTTTGTTGAAAATTTCAAAGAGGATTTGAAGAAAATATTACCTGAATTTCATGAGAGCGTTAAACAATATAAAGTTAAATTTGATTACTCAAATGTATTTGATAAAGAAACCAACTTAGATAAATCTCTTACTTTCTTATAAAGTTTGGAAAAAGGAATAAATGAATTGTATGAACAAAAACTAAAGATTAAATCATATGAAGAAGCTTTAGAGATTTATGTAGAAAATTAGACCAATTTCGATAGCTTGGATTCTCTGTATCAATAATATAATTTAGCCTATGCTGTACTCTTCCATAAAAAAGAATTGATTTTTAAGTATTCTATTTGGGAATCATAACATTTTCTCCAGATAGATTTAAATGAAATGGGTAAACTCCTAGAAGATAGTAATAAAGCAGCAGTTAATTGCATGAAGGAACTTGATAAAGGAAATATTGCTATTGATTTAAAAGAGAAAGTAGAAGTAAAAATAAAAATAATTTTATTAATTTTGAAGGAAGCTAAATTATTTTATTTAAATTAAACAGATTTATAAAGATTTTCATTTTTGTTTACAAAATTTAAGATCTGAAAGCATCTTATAACCTCAATGGGGAGAAATTAGAGATATTGTATTAAAAGATATAAAGAGTGATGATCATGAGTTTTTGAAAAAGTTTGATCTAACTTAAAAGGCAGATTTATTTTCTTAAATTTCAGCAAGCAAATATAAATTAAAATACTTATTTGACCTTTAAATATATTTATTCAATGAATAAATTAGTGACATTGCTCTTAGATCTGTGAAAGAAAGAGAACTACTGAAGATTATAGAATAAGTTGAAGATTTTTGGAAATTTAATAAGTTGGGATTCTTACCTTACAAAGATAATGATTTCTTTATCCTTGGTAGCAATATAGATTTAATAGATAAGATAGATGATAACATCACTATCCTCACTAATATGCTTGGTAACAGGTACATAGATAACCTCAGGTTGAGAGTAGAAAAGCAATACTAATATTTTAAATATGTTTAAGAGCTGTAAATTTTTTATTATATTGAGGTATCTATCATATATTAAATTTATTGTTTATTAGGCTTGACGAATGGTTTCTACACTAAAAAAATTGGCTCTACTTGAAGCCTATCATGTCTACTGGCTATGCTTAAAAGCACCTAGGTAAAGAATGCTAGAAATTTTAAAATTGTGATTAAGTTTGGAAAAAGTATATGAAGTCAGCTAAGGAAGTGCCTTTAGTCCGTAAATTAGCTGATGATTTCAGAAGTCAGTACCTAATGAAGCCATTAAAAACAAATAATGCATAATTTGATCAAATTTAAAAGGCACTTGAAGAATTTTTAGATTAAAAAAGAGAAGCATTCTAGCGTTTCTTCTTTTTATCAAATGATGAATTACTCGAAATACTCTCTACTGTTAAAACCCCTCAATAAATAGTCCCTCATTTAAGAAAACTTTTTGAGAACATAGATGATTTAGAATTAGAAGGATCTTTAGCTAAAAAAATGATTTCATAAGAAGGAGAGAAAGTGGTTTTAAAGAATTGTATTTTGAAGGGTGAAGTCGAAGAGTGGTTATAAATGATTTAAGACTAAATGAAATATTCTATAACATCTTTATTTATGCACTGCCTCATAAGATATGAATAAGAAAAGATGACTCTACCTAAATGGATACCAGAATTTCCTAACTAAGCAATTCTCACAATTAACCGCTTGTAATGGACATATATCTCCGAAGATTATTTAGACCCAGAAAATCCTTAATAAGATCTTGGTGAGTGGCATTATTCTCTAGTATTGTAACTTGAAGATATAACAGGTAAAATCTTTGTTTATACTATGTTATATTTGAGTAAAAATAATTATAAAATTTTAAAGGTATGATCAAATAAAAGCTAGATAAATCTGAAAGAAGAAAAATTGTTGCATTAGTAACATAAATGGTTCATTTTAGAGATATTGTTGAGGATATGTGTTTGAGTGAAGCTAGAGTTACTATTAATGATTTCAAGTGGGCTTAATAACTTAAATTTTATGATTAAGATAATTCAATAATTGCAAAATAGGTAGAAAGTAAGCTTTGCTATGGTTATGAATACATGGGTGCGACTACTAGATTAGTAATAACTCCATTGACAGAACGCTGCTGGATTACTATTACAGGAGCTCTCCATATTAAATTAGGTAATCTTTTAAATGATGTTATTTACTTAGTTAAAATAAAATTTAAAATAATTAAATAGGAGCTAATCCAGCAGGACCTGCAGGTACTGGAAAAACAGAAAGTTGTAAAGACCTTGCTAAAGCTCTTGGAAGATACTGCATAGTTTTCAATTGCAGTGAATAAATAAATGTTAAAATTATGGAAAAATTATTTACTGGCCTTTCATACACAGGTGCATGGGCGTGTTTAGACGAATTCAATAGAATAGATATTGAAGTACTCTCTGTTATTGCTTCTTAGGTATTTATTATTAAATAATAGATAAAAAATAATTTGGTTCTTTTTATAAATATTTTTAAATTAGGTTTTAACTATTAGATAAGCTTTATTGTAAAATAAAAATTAATTCTATTTTTATGGAAAGAATGTTAATCTGGATTAAAATTTGGGAATTTTTATTACTATGAATCCGGGCTATGCAGGTAGAACAGAATTACCCGATAACTTAAAAAGTTTATTCAGACCAGTTTCTATGATGGTGCCAGATTACACACTTATTGCTGAAATCATGCTATACTCTGAAGGATTCTCGAATGCTAAAGATCTCTCTAAGAAAATGACTAAATTATATAAACTTTCTAGTGAATAACTTAGTCAATAGGACCACTATGATTTTGGTATGAGAGCTGTAAAAAGTGTATTAGTTATGGCTGGTGCTCTCAAAAGATCTTATCCAAATATACCAGAAGATGTATTATTAATAAGGGCTATGAGAGATAGTAATGTTCCAAAATTTCTAAAGTAAAAATTAAAATTATTTATAAAATTTATTTGAAAGTTATCAAATAATTATTTTCATAATAGCTAAGATTTACCTTTATTTGATGCTATACTATAAGATCTGTTCCCAAATCTAGATCTTCCTAGCACAGACAATAAATAACTTTCATAATATTCAGAAAATGAAATGGTTAAAATTGGCTTGAAAGAGAGCAAGAAGTTTATTGAAAAAGTTATTTAGACACACTAAATCATGAATGTGAGATTTGGTATTATGATGATAGGACCAACAATGAGTGGAAAATCCACTATTTTAAACATTTTGAACAAAGCTTACACAAACAGCATAGATTATTAATAGGGAGATTAATAAAAATTTTAATTGAATAATGATTAATAAGTTAAGTATCCTGAAGTGATATCAAGAACAGTTAATCCTAAAGCTATTCATTTAAACGAGCTGTATGGTGATTTTGATCCTGCCACATAAACTTGGAATGATGGATTAGTAAGTAAAATTATTAGAGAGTATGTTGATGAAACATCTGGTGAAAGTATATAAGAGAAACTATCAAAAATAGAAAATGAATTGAAAAGAAAAGAAAGCATCTAATTAGAAAATAATTATAACTCTGATAATATTTCAAGAGAATAAAGTAAAAGATCATCAATGGTTAATATTTCTGCAGTATAAAATAGTTAAAATTAATCTCCAAAGTAAATACCAAATAGAGATTAATAAAAATGGATTATCTTTGATGGACCCGTTGACGCTCTTTGGATTGAGAATATGAATAGTGTTTTAGATGATTCTATGACATTATGCTTATCAAATGGAGAGAGAATTAAACTAAAATAAAATATAAAAATGATATTTGAAGTAATAGATCTTTCATATGCTTCGCCAGCTACAGTTTCAAGATGTGGTATGGTCTATGTAGATTCAGGAGTATTTTTTTCTTTTTAAATTTTAGAAAATTTCATATTATTTAATAATTTAAATAGGTAATTGATACTTTCTTGATAACTGATAGCTATCTTGAAAAGGAATTAAGTGAAAAGTTAGATGCAGAACAATTGATTTTAGTCAAAACTTTAGTTAAATAATGCGTTGTGAATGGATTAGATTACTTGAATAGGTAATGTAAATATATTTTTTATATTTCCGAATAAATCATGGCGCTATCGCTCTGTAGAATGATTAAGGTAAATCAAATAATCCATAAAAATATTTTTAAAATAACCATCCATATCTATGTATATTAAAAGGTTTTCATTTTCTCCGAAAAAGAAGATCTAAAAGAAAAAGGTATGTTGATCAAGAAGGTAATTGAGAAAATAGTTTTATTCTGTTACTATTGGACTACTTACACCATGATTCATATTGATACTCTCCCTAGATATGATAGGCATTTAGGAGAAATATTCTCTGCTGATATTATTAAAGCAAATATGAATGATTATCTCCTAAAAGTATAGGGCTATGAAGCTGAATTATATAGATGGGATATAAATATAGAGTAGTTTTAATATAAGAAAGGAATGAGTTTTTATGAAATGAACATTTAAACAAAAGAAACCATTTGCATTTAATACTTTTTGTAATGTTTCTTAACTCACCAATAATCTCTCTTCCTCACTGGAGAAACTGGTAAAAAATTTTTTATATAGATGAATTAATTAATTATTTTAAACATTAAAAGGTACGGGAAAAACAATAATTACTGAGAATTTTGTATAGAAACTATCTTCTAGAGGAAAATATGTGACTATGTAATTAAATTTCTCAAGTGAAACAAATACTCTAAATGTATAAAACACAATAGAATCTAAACTCATCCAATAGAGAAGGTAACAGAAATTATTTCTCTAACCTCCTCCTGGCAAAAAAATGATAGTCTTTATTGATGATGTAAATATGCCTAGAGTTGAGAAATATGGAGCGTAGCCAGTTATTGAGCTGTTGAGAGTATTGTAAGAAAATAGAGGCTTTTATGATAGAAAAACATTTGCTTGGAGGTCTATTGAAGATACGTCATTAGTGATGGCTGCTGGTTTACCAGGTGGTGGAAGATCAAATCTTTCTACCAGATTCTTAAGATTTTTTAATACTATTAATTTAAACTAATACTCAGAAGATTCTATGGTAACTATATTTTAAAGTATATTGAAAACAATAAAGTACAATTTCTCATTTAACAATGCAATAAACGATCTAATCGATAGAGGCGTTATAGTTAAGATCACCATTTAGCTGTTCTAGTACATACAATAAGAGCTCTTGCCTACACCTTAAAAATGTCATTATATCTTTAATATGAGAGATGTTGCAAAAATATTTTAAGGTATTCTTATGGTAAGACCTTCTTCAGTTAGTACAAAAGAAAACTTTGGTAAATTGTGGATGCATGAATGCTGTAGAGTTTTTATGGATAGATTAGTAAATATTAAGGATATCTAATGGTTCTAAGAGTTGGCATCAAAACTAATTTTCTTTAATTTCTAATTTGAAGTTAAAGATATCTTTGAATTCTTTGATTCTCTCTCATTTTCTCCTGTTTACAAATAAGGTTCATATGAGCATGTACAAGACATGAATTAATATAAAAAGAAAATAGAAGAAGTTTTATTGAATCAAACATCTATGAATTTAGTACTATTTAACCATACTATCTAGCATATAACAAGGCTGTCTAGAGTACTTTATTAAGAAAGAGGTCACTTCATGTCTGTTGCTGTAAAAATATTGTTTAAAATTATCTTTAACATAATATTTACTTTTTATCATTTTAGGTTGGAGGATCTGGTAAGAAATCACTATCAGTACTTTCTGCTCTTCTCACAGGTATACCATACTCTCAAATTATGCTTAAATAGAACTATGGTAAAATAAGTTTTATAATTATAATAAATCATAACCTTTAATACTATCTATTATTAAATTTAGGAATAAAAGATTTTCATGACTTACTGATCAAAACCATGAATGAAGTTGCTTTTAAAAATCAAAACCAAATACTTTTAATAATGGATAATCAAATAGTAAAAGAGCAATTCCTAGAAGATATAAATAATTTAATGAACTCAGGCGAAGTACCTGGTATAATAACAAAAGAAGGAATGGATTTAATAGAAGAAAATTTGAAAAATGATGCAAGCCAACAAGAAAAGAAAATAAATCCTTATGAGCTTTTCATTTAAAGGGTAAGGATTAATATTTATATTTTTAACAAAATAAATATTAAAATATAATAAAAAAAAACAAAGGTAAGAAATAAACTGCATATTGTTCTTGGTATGAGTCCTGTTGGAGAGAATTTTAGAAATAGAATTAGAATGTTCCCAAGCTTAACAAATTGCTGTACTATTGATTGGTTTTAGCCTTGGCCAGAGGAGGCTTTATTATAGGTAGCTTAAAGCTTTTTGGAGAAAGAGAGTAGTTTATCTAGGTAGGGTAAATAAATTATAGCTAAATGTTGTGTTTTTACTCATAAAGTAATTAGTTAAAGCATTGAAGATTTTTATAACGTTTGGAAAAGAAAAGTCTATTCAACACCTAAGAATTATATTCAAATGATTATGAATTATAAGAATCTTTTAAGATCTTAAAATAATACCCTGAGTTAGTAAAAAAATAAATTACAAAACGGATTAGATAAGCTTTAAGAAGCAAATAAAGTAATTGATGTATTGGAAGAAAAGCTAACTAAGCTACAACCAGAGTTGATCGTAAAGACTGGAGAGATAGAAGAATTAATTTAAAAATTATAAATAGATAAGTAAATTTATTATTTTTATTAAAATTAAAATTACATAAAAATGTATTTAATAATAGAAATGAAGCTAATTATGCAAAGCAATTAGTTGAAAATGAAGAAAAAATTGTTGAATAAAAAGCAGAAGAAATCAAAAAGCTCTAGAATGAGGCCAGTTTAATCTTAAAAAATGCTATGCCTTAACTTCACAAAGCTACAGAAGCTCTCAACACCTTAAATAGAAATGTATAACTTAATTAATAAATTCTTCAATCCTTTTAAAGTATAATTTTATCTGCATCTTAATATTTAGGATATCAGTGAAATGAGAGCTCAGCATAATCCTCATCAGCTGGTAAAATTTACAATTGAATGTGTTGCAATTTTACTTGAAGAGAAACCAGACTGGGATAATATTAAAAAAATCATGGCTGATACAAACTTCTTATTGAGGCTGAAAAACTTAAATGTTGAAAAAATTCCTCCAAAAATATAAAAAGAAATTAAAAGTAGAATTTAAAACAACCCAGACTTTAAACCTTCAATTGTGAAGACTATTAACTATGCAGCTAAATCCTTGTGTTCTTGGGTGAGAGCAGTTGATAAATTCTAAGATGTATTCTATGAAATTACTCAAAAAAGAGAATATGTCAAGAAAATGGATGAAGAATATGCAAATGCTTTCTCAGTACTCAAAAGCAAAAGAGAAGAATTAGATAAGATTATCTAAAAGTTTTAGAAATTTGAAAATGAACTGTAAGGTACTATTAAATAAAAAGATGATCTTAGAGATGAGATTGAATTAACTAAATAGCGTTTGATAAATGCCGTAGAGTTAAAATCTGGTTTATCTGATGAAGAAGTAAAATATTAAAATACACTTTATATTTATTTTAACTAAATTTTATAAATAAATTTAGGAAAGATGGAAGAATAAAATAAAAGAGCTTCAAAACTCAATTGGATACTTATAAGGCAATATGTTTTTAACTGGCTCCTATATTTCATACTTTGGCCCATTTAATGGTGAATTCAGGTATTTATTATAATTCATTACTTATACTTTAATAAAACTTTCTTAAATATTAAAAGATAATTAATATTGGAACAAATAATGGGTTACTTAAAATCAGAAAGCTTACTGATTGATGAAAAATATAATATTGGAGAAGTATTAGGTTATTAGGTAGTTATTAGAGAATGGAATTAGAAAGGGCTGCCTATAGATCAAGTCTCCGTGGGTAATGGAATTATCACTTTAAATGAATTTAATTATAATAATGATCAAGCTTCGTTCCCTTTACTTATTGATCCTTAAAACTAAGGATAAATTTGGTTGAAATAATTATTTGGTAATGAAAATATAACAACAATTTAAATGAATGCAGAAAATCTAATAAAAACAGTTGAAATGTGTATTCGTGTAAACAAAATATTATTTATAGAGTAAGTTAATGAATCTTATCTAGATCCCTAGCTTGATCCAATTTTGCTTAAATAGTTTGAGATAGTTAATGGCAGAAAGGGCATTAAATTTAATGGATCTCATCTAGAAATGTCTCCATCTTTTAAATTATTCATGTTTACAGAAATTGGAAATCCTAACTACCTTCCAGAAGTATTTATAAGAGCAAATGTGATCAATTTTTAAGTTACAGAATAAGGTAAATTTTAATTTAAAACTTAATACCTATTTTAAATATTTATTTGCAATTAATTCTTGAATAGGTTTAGAAGAATAACTACTTGGTGAAGTATCAAGCAGAGAAACACCAGAGCTAGAAAAGGAAAAGCATAATCTTATATTAACTATAGGAAATGGTAAAACTACTCTTATTAAGCTAGAAGACAAAATATTAGAATTGCTAGCGAATAGCGAGGGTATCATTTTAGATGATAAAGAATTAATTGAGAATTTAAAGAAATCTAAGAAGATTTCCACCTCAGTAAAAGAAGGTCTTATATAGAGCCAGATCAAAGAAGAGGAAATTGAAGTTATTCGTAATCTCTATAGAAAAGTTGCTAGAAGGGGATCAATTTTATTCTTCTGTATTTAAAAATTGTAGCTTATTGATCCTATGTATTAATTCTCATTAACTTACTTCTCCCGTCTATTTATTCATAATTTAGAGATTGCTCCCTAGTCTCCAAATCCTGAAGAGAGAGTTGAATATATCAAAGAGATAACCACCCAAAATATTTTCTTAAATGTTATCAGAGCTTTATTCAATAACCATAAGAAAATTTTTAGTTTCATGCTTTGCACAGCTTTATCTCTTGACTCTGGGTTCCTTTCTCAATAAGAATATAGCTATATAATATATGGTGATATTTATCTTGATAAACTTATTTCTTCACAGTCTGAAGGCTAACAATCTTTAAATAATTTTGAACCATAGTCAAAATAACTAAAATTATAAGAAAAGCTTTATAAAAAAATACCTAAATTGGCAGCTCTGAATCCTTATCTATTTGAAGGCTTGTGTGAGAAAATGAACATTTGTTCTAAGATTTGGAATAATTGGCTAAAATCTTAAGATCCTTTATAAAATTTCCCTCCTGGAATTGTTAATGGTGATTTAACGCCTATATAAAAGTTGCTTCTTATTAAAGCTTTTAGGCAAGATGAATTAGTTGCAGCAATGATGAATTATGTATCTTCTGTTTTAGGTAGTGTATATGTTAATCACACTCCAGCTTCAATGGAAGAAGTCTATGCTGATTCAGATTATACCACTCCTCTTATTTTTATTCTTTCTTAAGGTGTAGACCCTTTAATTAAAATTATGAACTTTGCAACAACTATAGGATTAGAACCTTAAAATATAATTATCGTCTCATTAGGAAGAGGTATAATACTTGAATTATTAACTTTATTTAATAATTTTATTTTTACTAAATTTAGGTCAGGAAATGTAAGCTGAGAAGTCAATTTAAGAAGGTTTAAAACATGGTAAGTGGGTTATTCTATTAAACTGCCATTTAGGAAAAGGGTTTATGAAGTAGTTAACTAAACTCGTTGAATAAATTCCTAACGATCCAAGATAATAAGTTAAAAAACACAAAGAAACTTTTAGGTTATTCTTAACTTCAATGCCCTGCGAATATTTCCCAGTTTCTATTTTATAAAATGGTATAAAGATCACTAATGAATCCCCAAAAGGTATAAAAGCAAACCTTTAAAAAACTTATGCAGAATTACCTTTAGCCTCTTTAAATTCTGCAGATGTGGAAGGTAATGACAAATGGAGAAAATTACTATTCTCATTTTGTTTATTCCATGCAGTCGTTTAAGGTAAAATTTTTTCTATTTTATTTAAAATGTAAATTTAACTCCTAAATAATAGAAAGAAGAAAACTTGGTAGCCTTGGTTGGAATATAAGTTATGACTTCAATGAAAGTGATCTAGAAACATCTTTGACAATACTAACTAATGTACTCAACTCTTATGATAAAATTCCATGGGAGAACTTGTAATATATTATTGGAGAAATTACTTATGGAGGAAGAGTAACGGATCAATAAGATAGAATATGCTTGATGGCTTAGTTGTAATAATTTTGCAATCCTCAGGTTATCTTAGATAATTATTCCTTTACTAGAGCTGGACAATTTAAGCAAATTTAATTTAATCCTGAAAAATCTTACATCAATCAGATGAAAGACTATTTAGAAGAGCTACCTACTCAAGATCTTGCAGAAATATTTGGAATGCATGAAAATGCTATCATCTCCTCAAAAGTACTTTTTTATAAATTTTAATTCGTTATTAAAGAAGTATTGTATAAAACTTAGTTTAATGAAACAAACGAAACTCTAAAAATGTTTATTGATACTTAGCCTAAGTATCAAAATAAAAGCACTTAAATTTAAAAAAACTCTGATATTGAGTCCGATTAACCAGAAAATAAAATGGTATATCAATAGACAGAAGAAGAAGAAGTGCTTGAAAAGTGCACATACTTCGAAAAGAATTTACCTCCAATTATGAAATAAATAGAGAGAAAGCCTAAAAAATAAAATAAATAACTTTATCTACTTCAGATATAGCAAGAGTAGTTCACAAGTTAAAAGAAAAAGAAGAAAAATTTTGTTAAATTGAAACAAGATGAGACTCGTTAGACACGTAAATAATTTATTGACTCTATGGAGATGTGCTTGCAATAAGAAATAGAAAGATTCAACAAATTATTAGAAGTAATTTGATTATTTTTATCTCTTTAGTCTCTGATAAATAATCTTGTAATATTTTAAAATTATAGGTAATGAAACAAAGTTTAATCAATCTTAAAAAGGCCATAAAAGGAGAAGTTGTTCTCTCTAAAAAATTAGAACTAATGTACAATAGTATTTTATTAAATAGAGTGCCAGAATTGTGGGAAGAAAAGAGCTATTTATCTATGAGAAATTTAGCCAATTGGTTTAATAACTTAATAGAAAGAGTTAATTTCTTTACTGATTGGCAAAAGGAAAAACCAAAAGCTTTCTGGTTAAGTGCCTTCTTTTTCCCTCAAGGTTTCTTAACATCTGTATTATAGAATTATGCTAGAAAATACATGATTCCTATAGACACTTTGATATTTGATTTTAAATTTATGAATTAAATTCCAACAAAGAAGTACTAATCAAGTGGAGAGAGTATGTAATAAATAAGAGGACCATCCATGACTTAAATAAAGCCTTAAGAAACCTACTCTGATGAAAGAGAGGAATAAAAAATAAAGTAATAGGAAAGATAATAATAATAATTACTACTACAATAGAAAATAAATGAGCTTATGAAGTAATAAGAGGAAGAGGAAAAAGAAGAAAATATGGATGGGTGTTTAGTTTATGGACTATTTACAGAGGGGTGTAGATTCTCTTCAAACTTAGATTTCTTAGAAGATAATGAAATTGGTATTTTACACAAACAAGCACCTATAATCCACTTTATTCCTAAAGAAATAAAGCTACTAAGTGAATTAGAAGTAATCTAACTTCAATAGGAAAAGTATCGATAGATATAAACTTAAAATAGATCTAGCAAAAACTTATTTAACCAAAAGCAAAATTAAGATGAAAAATAAATTAGTGAAAAAGAGATTAATCTTAAAAATAATTCTTTAGTATTGAGAGAAAGCTAGTTATAAGAAAATTTAAAATAAATGAATACATTATTTATGCCTCTCTACAAAACTGTGTAGAGATCAGGAGTTCTCTCCACCACTGGTCATTCTACTAATTTTATCATTTCTATATCAGTACCAACCAAACAAAGTTCAAGTTATTGGATACTAAGAGGTGCTGCCCTTTTATGCGATCCGGAATCATATTGATTTATCTCATAAATATGTAAATAATATTATTTTTAATTTATAGTATTTATTTATTTTGCGTGTCCTTTTATATAAAATTAAGATAATTCTAAAATGTCTCTCTCTCATTATATTTATTTTTATGTTAACGATTTATTAATTGTTTTTTTAAGTTTGATTCAATTAATCAGTGGTATTAATAATCTTCTTAGATTAAATTTTATCAGATATTTTAAAAGTGGCTATAAAGTATGCTGATAATTGAATTAAAGAAAAAATTTTTAGTAAATTAATAGCTTTTAAATATTCCAATTGTTTACAAAGTTGAGTAGGATTAATTTAATCTCTTAATATGATTTAGATAATCAAATCTGTTTTTAAACTAAAAATTGTAAAATTTTGAAAATCACTTTAATATACTTAAATTCTTAACAATTTTATAAACATAATAATAAAATATTTATTAATATAATTAGTTAACATTAATCAATAACCAATCAATTAAATAGTCAATCAGTCAGTCAATTGGGCAGTTTTTAAATGATTTAACTCTAACATATCCAGATTTAGTCAACCATTTTTTACCTTAGAATGTAGCAATACATTCATCATCAGTTTTTGTATCTAATAATGCTCTTTCTAATATTTTCTTCTTTTAGTTTAACTATGGCTCAAGTTCTTGTTTGAAAGCTTCTTGCTATCCTTCTAAGAAAACTCTTTCTCCTACTACTGAGTCTTCGTGAGGTCTTAAAAATTCAAATGCATTGGTATCTACATTAGAACATAGAATCATACCATTAGAATCAAAACCTCCTAATTTTCTAGGCTTAAGGTTTGCCATCACACATACAAGACCGTTTACTTAATCAATAGGAATATATTTTTAGAGACCAGATCCAATATCTCTAACTTCAGTACCAATATCAACTTTTAAGCAGTAGAGGTAATCACTACTAGGATGAATCTTTACTTCAACAATCTTACCAACACGAATATCAATTTTTTAAAATTCTTCAAAGCTAGCACTAGATAAAGCCTTCTTTTATAAATTAGCAGTTTATTCAGTTTTAGTTTCAGTAGCAACAGTGTTTTGTCCTTCCATTTCTTGTATTGTATTTGAGGGTTTATTATTTTTGTGTTTTATTTTTAAGTTAATTATTATACAAAGATTAAATGGTTGTAATTATTGAGTATTTAATGATATATTTCTAGTATATATGTGGATTAAAATGTCTATTCTGATTTGTAACCTGTTTTGAAATTATTTTTGTAGACAAAATATAGCTAATTGGGTGAATTTATAATTACTTTTTTTTTTCTTTTATATTTTTTGGGATAGTGATTGTGACATCTTGCATCACTATTTCAAAATTAGGCTTTTATGTTTACAACTAATCATTCCAGAACTTTTACAGAAAAATAAAGAAATTAGATTTAAAAAATAGAAAATAAAAGAAGATCGAATTAATTTAGATAATTTAAATTGAGAAAATAACTATGAAAATACCATAAACAAACTATTTTCTTAGATTAATACATTTATTTAATTATTTATCAATTTATAAATTTAAGTACAGCCTATTACATTAATTATTTGACTAATAAATAAGGATGAATATTATTATTAATAGACACATTTTTTAGATATTCTATTGATACAGAAATGATTTCTCAATCTAAGAAAAACTAGAAGTTAATATTACATCAAATTGTTCAACAAAATAGAAGACATAAATGGGATTTACACTTTATCAAAATACAAAAAATACTTTATAAGTATATTCATTGTTAATAATATTATTCATTAATGCTAGGAAAAATTATTAGAGAAATAAGCTTCTTCATTTTATAAATACTTCTCATTGCTCTTTTTTAATAATAGAAATCTTAAGTTTTAAATATTAGTTTTAGCTTGAAAAGATTCATTTTTTAAATATTGAAAAATAGATCATTTAACTTTTTACACTCTTCATAATTAAATTAAGCCTCAAAATATAAATCAAGTTCTTATAGATAAGGTAATTCTAAAAGAGAAGAAGAAATATATTTTGAATAAGAAGGAAAGCATTCTTCTAAACATAATTATAATTTTTTTAAAGATTTTGAAAATTTTAGATCTTTCCATTTATCTGCTTCTTCTTGTGTACCAGCCAATGAAAAATAAATATATTCAAGCTTTGGTAATAAGCATATATTATCTGAAATAGATTTAAGAAGGTCAATTTAAATATTATCTTATTTAATTAATTCAATTTTTTTTAGATTTTAAAGCTTATTAACAGATCTCATAATTTCAGAAAAAGCTTAAATACTAGAGAGAGATTCATAAGTTATAGTAAATTTCTCAAGTAAATTTTAAGTTAGTAAAAATTACACAAATGAATTAATCCAACTTGATTTTTAGCTTATATTTTCTAGAAATTAATTACTAATATAAATTGAATTCAAATATAAATGATTTAGAAGGTTTAAATTCTGCACGAAATTTTAAAAATATTTTAAATCTATTTATTAAAATTAAATTTACTTAATTTATCTTAACTCCTTTTGATTCAGGAAAAGTAAAAAATCAAATCCAATCTTATAAGGCTAACTTATTTCATTAATTTATTGGTATTAATAATAATTTATAAGCTCTTACCACTTCTAAAAATCATCCATCTAGTCTAACATTTTTAAAAGGGTTAATGGTCTTTATTTATTTAGCCATTCGTTAATATTAAAATTAAAAGTAATAAAATCTGTAAAGTTAGAGTGATATTAGTTAATACACAGATATTCTTTTTCAATTTATTAAATAATTTCTGAAATTAAAACTTCTACTTTAGATAAATTGGTTTCTGTCTTGGAAATTTCCTATTATTTTTATTAGCACTCACTTTAAAGTAATTTAAATTCTAATTATTAGATATCCATTTCTAAGAGTTCATATTTTATAGTTACTTGAGGTTTTATTTCTTGTAAATTCTAGCAAAATTATTTCATTAATCCTACAAACTAACACAGGTCTTCCATTATGTTTTTAATTTTTAATTAATTGTTTTATTACAATAAACCATCTTTAGAAAGATTGAATTTATCTAAAAATTAAATTGCAAAATCTTTTACAGAGAAGATATCAAAGTTTTTAATATCTTTTACTATAATCTCTAATCTGGAATATAATCCAATATTGTTTTAAATATACTAATCAGTAATCTTTGGTACATCAAAAGCTTTATAATTAATAATAATTTAATCAAATTCTACTTTTTCTAATTGAGAAATGTCTTAAGCAATTAGAAATTCATATAATTTAAGTATAATATATTCCATCCTTAAAATAGATTAAGTATTTCTAAAGCTTTAAATATGAGCGGAAGTTATTTTAGATAAAGCTTAAAAAGCTTCAGATAATTACAATAAATTTTTGTTTAAAACCCTCACATTATTTAGCTTTTAATTATTAATTTTTTATATGGAATAAGATAGAGTTATAAATAAATTATTGATTTCCTTATCCATTTCTTTACTTAATTAAAATTTTATTTTATATTATTTCTTTTTTCATTTTAGCTTTTAAATTAATTATAAATTTAAATGGATATAATTTTTACATAATAAATGAACTTTAGGATAGCACAAATTTCCAATAAAACACACTAAATAACATTCCTATTAAAGATTTTAAATTTTTTGATGAGGTATTTTACTAAATATTCTAAAGAGTTAAGATGTTAAAGTAGCTAATAAAGGATAATTGGAGCAATTAAAAATTAGCCAATAAATATTTTAAAGATTCTTATTTTAAAATCAAAATTAAATGGGAAATATTCATTCATAAACTTCATAATTAAATAATTCATTGAGAGGTGGATTCAGTTATATTGAGACAATTTATTTGAGTTTATAAAGTTTACTGAAATTACTTTTTGATATATCTTCATCTAAGGATTGGAAATCTAAATTTATCTTATTCAATTTCATATTCTTTATAATCTCGAAAATATCACTCAAAACCATCATATTTTATTCTTTAAAGGTAAAATTAAATCCTAGTTAGAGCTCTAATAAATTAATAAGCTATGTAAGAGCTTGAAGAAATTATTCAGAAATTAAAGAAAAACCATCAACAAAAGTTAAATTGAGTTTTCTCAAAGAAGAAGGAAATTAAATATTTTCTAATTGGTCTATCAGATAGATATCGTCTTAATCAATATAAATAGAGTATTCGAGATATTCAAGTGTTTTCAAAGAGTAAATAGTATCAATAATAGACCTCGTTTACTTTATAGAAAGATTCCAACAATCTATATTTATCTGTAGTATTTTTAAATTTGAGAATATAGTAATTTATTGAATAATATCAAAAACAGACTCTATCCCAAATCTATAATAAAATTCTATAGAAAATTGTTCAATCTGATTTTAAGACTTTAGAAATGCAATGATTTGCTCTATATTTTCCTTATCTTCAGAGTTTAATTTAAGAAATTAACTACTTAATTTTATCGTTTTTAAAGACAAAGAATCAAGATTCCTCAAAATAGGTATTATCATTTAATTATCACTTTTTGTATCTACTCTAAGATCCAAAAATTAAATCGATCTTAATTCACTTTCATTTAAGAGAAGAAGAAAGTCAAAGCCAATTTAATAAGGTGAGTTTAATTTATTTGCTTTTTCGAGCTTATAATAGCCTATAAGCTCTTTCCATTTTTAATATGGTCTCATTCTATCTAATAGCTACCAAAAGATTAAGGGTCTTTTGTGAGCAATCCATGATTTAAAATCTACATTCAACTTAAAAAAATCAATGAAATTAGAATCCATTCTAACAATCTCCATCTTATTCTAAGTGAATTAAAGGATATTTTAGATTTCTACTTCTAATATATCCTAATTTTCATATTAAGTTTGATCTACTTTAATTGAATTTTATTTTAAAAAATACTCTATTGCTTCTATGCTTTATTGCAAAGTTTCATAGGAAAAGATAAAGTTAGATTTTATTTACTAAAACATTTTATAAAATTCTTTAATCTTGATAATAAAAGTTAATAGATGACCTAATAAAGAATGTTATCTAGATACAATATCCGCTGTAAGAGGACCGTCATCTGAGTAGTCAAATTTATCTAATTATTTGATAGCTTCTTCTAATATTGTTTATGGATCGAAAGTATGCAAATCCTCAAATAAAGAGGTAAATATTTCTCTTTTTTCCTTTTCAAATTAGTATGTAAATTTAGGAACATTAAAAGATGTCGAAAATGGATATTAAAACCTATCAACTTAAACGTTCTCTATTTATTTTACATCTTATATTGTAAGAATTCTATATAACTCTCTAGTCAATTCTGAAATATATTGTAGTCCATACTCACTATTCAGCTATTTTATTTGATAAATACTAATTTTTTGCTTTTCTTCGAAAGCGTCAGATAGAATTTGTATGCTTTAGCCTAGTATTTTTAAATTATTTATTTTCTAAGCATTTATTCTTTTTATGCAAGAATTACAATCAAGTAAAAGTTTATCTAAACTCTTTTCCATTTTGATTTTTTTATTATTATTTTGTTTTATTTTAATAAAAATAACCGAATAATTTACAATTCCCTGACTTTATTGATTAAATTTATAGAAAAAATATAAAAGGATTGTGGAATATTAAAATTAAAATGAGAAATAAATTATTTTTAAACATTTTGAAAGCAGTTAGTTATTTGCAAGCCTTAATTTATATTTTGAAAAGAAAAACGAATATAAAAATGTAGATATATTAGAAAATACTTTAGTTGTCATCTAGATGGTCAAATAAATTATTTGCTTGTTGAGTTTATTTTTGGTAATTTTTATTAATTTGATTATTATTATTTATTTTTAGTTATTTAATAGTTTTCAAAAAATGTAAAATGTTTTTTAAAGAAAGGAATTAATTCAAATAAAACAAACAAAGATATTTTCAATATTGATTAAGACATGGGTATATAATAAAATCTACTATCCTCTTGAGCTTATAGATTTTTTTAATAACATCCTTTAATTGGTGGTGAGGCTCTTCAAAATTTAACTGTAGTTTATTAATAGGAAGATTGGGTATATTTTTTGTAATATTTTTTAATAAGTGAATTTCTGCTTAATCAAAATTATAACGGAATTCTACTCTAAGTTCTTATAGTGATTTTAATTCAGAAATAGATGGAATAAACAATTCATAAGCCTCTAAATCAGAAATTTTTTGCTATAATTTTAGGCATTTTAGAGAAGTAGGCAACCTGACATTTTCTATTATATCTTTAAGCTTATCATCTAGTAGGTAAGAATCAAATCCTATATGAAGATATTCAAGACTTCTAAACGATTAAATTATCTCAAAAATTTATTGAGTTTATTCAATAGGGAAATTATTTTCAGTTATGAAAGTTAATTTCTTTAAGTTTGAAAATATCTTTATTGATGCTAACACTTCCATCAAATTATCTCTAGATATTCCACTCTAGGTTGTTAGCTAAAGTTCTTCAATTTAAGTTTAAGAAACTAAAAACTCTATTAGAGAATCTCTTAATTACTTTTCTGAACACAAATAATCAAATATTTAATAACTTAACTTTAAAGATTTTAAAGATAAATATTTTAGATTCTTTAAGTAAGGACAAATCTTTTGAATATCTTGTTAACCAGAGACTTCTAATTTTAGAGATGATATTTATCTCAATTCACTTTAATTAAGTAATAGAAGAAAATCAAACCCTAACCTGTAAGGTTAAGGTATTTCATTAACTGTATGATACTTATAATACTAAGCTAGCTCTTCCAACTTTTTATTTGTATCTACAACTTCAAACATTTGCCAAATAATAAGAGGTCTCTTGTTTTATATCCAAACTCTAAAATCGACATTCAACCTAAAAAAGCTAATAAAATCAGAATCTAAATGCTTTATAACTAATTTATCCTTGATAGATGATAACATTGTTTAAATTTATACTTCAACTATATTATTAATAGAATTTCCATTTTTTATTAGTTCTAATTAGGGGTTTTAAACATCTAAATAGGATTATAATGATTAGATACTTTACTTGGTCTCAGCATATTCTAAATTTATTTAAGATTTCACTTGTAATAATTACTTGCAGAAACATTTCATACCAATAACGAATGAAAGCAACTAATATGCTAAAAGAGAATATCTACTTATATACCTTGGACTAAGAGGACCATCAATAGAATAATCAAACTTATCTAAGAATTCGATTGCAGATTGTTTTATAGAAAAAACATCAAGTTAATTTAGATCTACTAATAAAGAATTTAATTTTTATCTTCTTTTAAACTCAGACTCTTCATTAACCAATGGTATATCATACTCTTTACCATCATAAATCATTTTTTCTAATTAAATTCCCTATAATTCATTCTCATCTTAAATGGTTAGACATCTATATAATTCAATAACTATCTTTATATTTTTATGTAAATGCCTATTACATTTGAGCTCAATAACATTATTAGGTGTCATTTAAGCTTAGGCTTAGAAGGCTTACAATAATTTTTATAAGACCTCGCCTAGGATAGTCACATTTTTTATTTTCTATTAGTTAGCTATCTATAAATTAGCTTGGCATTCAGTTAAAAGATTTTCAAGACTCTTATCCATTTCTAAGATTTATTTATTTATTATTAATATTTGTAACTTTGTGTTATAACCTTAATAATTATTTAAATTAAGAATCTAAAATATAAAATAAGAAAAAAGTCATTATTATTTCTAGTAATAAAATTCTAATTTATATAGAAAAGACCTCTATTCTATATGTAATATTCAAATAGTACATAAAATTACCTTATAAATGATGAGCAGCAAAAAACGGTACAAAACTTAATATTTTTATATATATTTGCTCAAATTATTACTCAAATTAACTAAATTTTTGATCGATTGTTATGGGCTATGCTTTTAATAAAAATTTAAATACAATCAGGTTTTAAATCAATTAAATTGATCATTAAATCCAATGATAAATTTGATTTTATTATCCCTTTTGTTAATTATAAATCAATGTAAAAGAAAAGAGGGAAAGTTCTAATTCCTTTTAATTATCTTGAAGTTATTTTAATTATCTATTCTCAAATAATTCGAATGTAATCATAATTAAAATTGAAATGAAAAAATGAAAAATTTGAAAGAAGAGATTTAAGAACAAAATATAAAAAATATTGACAACATGAGTACTTATTTATTATAATCATTCTTATCTGTTTAGTTAGTATCTTATATTTGGAAATGATAAAACTTCTACAAGTTATTTGAATTTATATAATTAAAGGAGCCTTTTAGTTTAATAATAGTATTATTGATATTAAAATTAAAATCCTACTTTGACCAAACTACTTTTTTTGATAGCATCCAAAATTTAGTTAAATCCTTAAGTGTGCTCTCTCCTTAATTACTCTTAAAATGTCATAGTGAATTATTATAAATTTTATAAACCTAAAATGAAGGAAGCAATGTATTTAGATTATATTTCAAAACCTTAATTAATAATTAAGTGTAATATCCTCAAAGATTTAGGGAAACATAGATTTTCTAATAGATTTCTATTTTTAACATCGTCTTCTCTAACATTTAAAGAAATTTTGAGCTATTCGAGTATTGGCAAAGAGGAAATTGCATCTACTATAATCTTTGTATTTTAAATTTCTGTGAGCTAATCAAAAATGACTGCTAGTTATTTCAAATTAGATAATTTTTAAATTGATTTTATAATTTCTTAAAAATTATCAATATTTTCAGTGGAATAATAGACAAGTTAAAGACTTTCAATTTGTTATTAAGTATCTAAAAATGAAATTAATTAAGAGACTAATTCTTTGCTTTAACAAACTTCTAAAAGAAATTTATTATTTAATTCCAGATGCTTTAAAGCCAAGTGCGGGAGATACTTTAAATTTTGTGTTATTTTCTTAATATCTTTTGGCAAATTAACATCAATTTTTAATTACTTGATCTAACTGATCTCACTTTTCTTCATAAGAAAGAGAAAATCAAATCCTATTTTTTAATTATTTTCTATTAAATTAATCTTTTACTCTCCACTTTAATAGCAATAGTAGTAAATGAGTTCTTACCATTTCCAAAAATTCCTCATTTAATCTAATAATTTCCAAAAGATTAAAGGTCTTTGATTTTTAATCCATTCTCTAATATTAAAATTCCAAGTATAAAAACCAATAAAATTAGAATTAAAGCCTTAAACTTCAAATTTATTTTTTATTGACTCGAAAATTTTGTTTGTAAACTCTTCTACTTAAGATTAATCGTTTTTGTTATTAGCTAGTAATTATTCTTCTACTTCTATTTATTCTGATTAGCTTTAATCTAGAAAAGCTTCTAAATTCTACATACAATCTTCAAGATGGTCATATTCTAAGCTTATTTCACTCTTCAGTCCTTAAAATTATTCGCAAAAAGATTTAATAGATATTACAAACTAGAAAAGATGACCACACACTGAAGAGATTTAACTAATTTTGTCTATAATAGCATTATTATTTTAAGAATTTTCAAATTGATTTAAACAATTTAATGCCTATTAATTGACTGAATATATATCAAAATCATTTAGATCTTCATATAATGTTGATAATAACTTTTTTATTTCACCCTTAGAATCTGCAGAGAGTAAAGGCATGTTAATATTTATGTTATTATTTAATTTAATTGATTAAGATTGTATCTGTTTTACTTAATCTTCATCTTAGAGAAGTAAAATTCTGTATAACTCTAAAACAACTCCTACTAACTAAGGAAAATTAGCAAAACTACTTACCCAACCAATCTCTATAATTTAAATTTTAAATATTTCAGAGTACACTTCATTTAATTATACTAAATTCTTATCTAAAACTCTTACATTTTTTAATTTTTGCTCCTTCACTTTATCAAAGCATTAATCACAACTTTCTATCAATTTTTCTAAAGTATTATTGCTCATTTTTTTATCCGATTTATTATTTATCTAAATTTTTCTTGATTATATGTTTTTACAGGTTTATTAATTGTTCTAAATTCAATCAATATTCTTTAAATAAGTGATAAAAGATTTCTATGAAAATAAGAAAGTTAATAAATTTTTATTTTATTAAGAATAGAGACTGTGATAATTAAAAATATAGAGGCAGAATATTAAGAATTATCATATAGAAAAATTATTGAAGAATGAGTGTTAATTAGAATAGGGCGTCGTATAGAAGAAAGACTACTTATATATTAATTATGGTAGATATCTTCAAAGCAGAAATAATAAATTGAATATTATACTATAATTAAAAAAAAGGGAAGAAAATAGATAATATTGCATAATTTTATTAAAGTAGAATTAGGCTTCTAAAATGTGTTCTTCTTTAATTAAGCCTAATATTCATTATTTATTTACTATTAATAATTCAATATTTTTTCACAAAGGTATTTTTATACAAAAATGAACCCACCACATTATTACCTTTCTTTGTTAAATAATTTATAACATGAAAACAAATAAACTTAATTTCTTCATACCTTATAGATTTTCAAGATAAATAAATTTAAAAGGGCTTTTTAATTAATTTTGATTTGAATTTTCCTTAGCGGAAGCTGGGGAGGGGAATTTTTTTCAAATAATTGATTAAGGGAAATTTGAGATTTTTATAATTAATTATTAAAAGATTAATTTAATAATTTCATTTCAGAATGAAGAGTCTGTAAAAAGGAGGATTAATAGCATTATTTGGAAAGATTTCATTGAAAATTTTCTTTGATTAGAAATTCATCGTTGAGCTCCATCTATGAAAATTATTGCGTTCTAGTATGGCTCAACATGGGTGACTAATCAGGATATTTCTTTGAGCAAAAATCTGCCTAAATAATCTATCTGCTCGGTTAACGGCTTAGGAATAGTAAGGTTTCTCTTACTAATTCTCTAATGTTCTAGGCACAAAGTCAACATCGATTCCTCCTACAGAATAAGTTCTTCGAAAAGAGAGGGATGTATCTTCCGAAGATTATGTACATCGCCTTAGATAGATTAACCAAAATACATATACTCAAACAAGCATTTTTCTTTGATAAATAAAGAAATGCAATAAGTTTTTAATTCCTTCGAAGTTTTTAAAATGGATACTTATATAGTGAATGAATAATTTTTAAAACCCCAAATTCAGACTGCCAATCACTTATAAGTCCTCTTTCTTATATTAACCAATATCTGAAAGATCTTCGACACGCTAATTTGAGTAGCATGTAAAATTAATCTATTATAATTAAAATAAAAATAATCTTCATTCTCTCTTTAAAATTTGAAAAATTATGATGTGTTGATTATAAAAAATAGGTATATAAAAAATCAATTAATTTAATAAAATAGGAATTGCTCGCTCATTTCTCTCAGTTTTTACATCATCATCTTAATAAAATAAATAAAAAACATTAAAAAATAAAAAACTAAAAATCATCTTTCGAAGAACAAATAATCCAAATAAAAATTAAAATAAAAATCTTTCGAGATTAATAGAAAAACAAGAAGCACAAAACTAACAAACAAACAGACAAACAAACAAATAAAAACATAAAATAAAAAAATCCAAATAAACAATCTCTCAAAATCAAACAACATCAGAGAAAAACAACACTTCGCCTTATAGACCAGGCATGCTAAAAATTTTTCCAATAAATAAAGTTTTTAATTTAGAGGAAGGCATGCATAAATTTTTTCTGAATTATAAAGAATTAAGTTATTAATTAAGCAAAAGTATCTATGATTTTTAAAGACAAACTAATCTAATACTTTGTTAGAATAGAGTCTCTAAAAGCTATTAAACAAATCATATAAGGTAAAGATAATTTGATTTTGAATTTTAAGATGATTTTTATAGTTGATTTATAATAGAATTTTAAAATTCTAAATTACAAATAGGTTTTGAGCATAAATATTATATAAATTTTAAATATTTTTAAAAAGATATTATAAAATAAAATCATTGAGTCATAACTTATAAGTTGAGATTTATTTTATAAAATTTGAAAAAGTAAAGGGATTTGAATTTAAACAAATTCTTTTCACTAGATTTAGTTCGATCTTTCATAGATAGTCTAAATATTTGAAATAATTAGAGTAAAATAATTGGATGAATGAAGAAAGATTTAATTAAATATTATTGAATATTCCCCCCCATGTTTCTCCCTATTAAATACTTTAGATATTCAATTGAATTTATTAGTAGATGGTATGAATTTTTGATTAATCCTCCCCACTAATCTCAAGAAATTAATAGTTGATAAATCAAACTCTTTCTTAATTTTTCTTATGTTTCAAAATGATCTATGAAAATATTAGATGAATAAAAATTAGTAATAAAATTTAACATTTTTTCATAAAAGATCAAAGTCAATTAACATTTATTAATTTGCTGTACATATAATATTAATTTTTTTTATTAATATCAATAGTCATAGATAAATTCCTAAGTATAAGGTATCTCAAAGTATTCTTATAAAAAAGATATAGAAATAGACTTATACATTATTATTAAAATCTATTGCTTTATTAAAAATGAATGTAATAAATAAATTCTCACCATAGTAAATTTGAATACATTAGATATTATTATCTTTATTATCTCTTTTCATAAAGTTTTTTATACGACTGGCTACGAATATGAAAAGGACTAATAAAAAATAGTAATATAATTTAATTAAATTATTAGATAAGATTCTTTATCCGCAATATCTTAATCATTATAAATTATTAAATAATTAGATTCATTAATAGAAGAAAAAAAATATTTCAAGAAGAAAGGTTAATTTTTTAATTTAATTCAATTTATAAATTTATTATATTATATTAACTAACCATATTGTCAAAATGATTAAACAAATAATAAATTTAGTGAAGACTAAAATTTCATTTTTCAAGTGTTCGTGAGATAAACTCCTTTATCAAGTTTTTCATTCCCGTTGGCTAAGTAGGATAGAGGAGATATTGTTTCACCTAAGCTTATTTTATTAATATCTTTTCAGTTAAATTAATTTTTGATATTTATAATATATTTGCACATTAAATTATTATAAATTTCAATGATTAATTATATTGGAAAGCATATAAAAAGAAAATTTTCAATAAAAGACTACTTTTACAAATTGAGATATTGATAGTTTTTAAATCCCTAATGGCTTATCCCAATCAATTCTCATAAAAATAAAAGTGGAAAGTTATAGAACTATGTCAAATTAATAAAAATTATTTATTCATATCTATAAGATACTTTGAAATAAATTTAAGAAATTAACATTAAGTTTTTAAAACCAGATGGCTTCCCAAATGTTAAGAATAATTAAATTATTGAAAAAGTCATTTTATGATATAATAAATATTAAGAAATAAATAACTTTTTAAAAGCTCTTTTTTCTCATCAAGTATTAAAACCATATTAATTTTTCAATTACTTCTCTTTTTTTGATTATAAACCTAACCCATCTATATATAGCTACTACTTATAAAATATAACCTCACTAAAATACTATATCTTATTAAAATTTATTTTACATTAAAAACAAAAACAAACTCATCAATAAATTAACAAAATTATCAAACACATAAAAATAAACAAATCAAATACAATAAAGATTAAACAAGAGATAAAATAAAGAAAAAGAATACTAAAAAGAAATACTTAATCAAATAATTAAACATAAAATACAATAATCTAAAAAGTATCAAATATCATCAAGCATAGATACTTTGCAAAATTTAAAATAAAATAACACATGGATATTTACATTTTCTAAGATAAATTTTAATTCTAAAATAAAATAAATAATGATCTAAAATAACATCAAATTATAATTAATTAAAATAATTTAACATTATTATTGAATGAATGAGTATCTGGATAAGAGAGTATTTATTTATTATTCACTAAAATTACATAAAATTTTACTTTAAATTCAGATGTAAATTAGAAAGAAAAATAACTAATTTTAATGTGAAAGATATTACTAAACAAAGATGAATAAGAAAGAAATTGATGAATTTATTAATTTGATGCAAATCTTTTTTCATAGATACAGTTTCAAATTACATATTAGATTTTTCATTAATTAAAATTTAATTCAGTATGATAAAAATATTTTATTATTTAAGAATGGATTTAATGAATATAAGCAATTAAAAAAGTGGTAGAGAATGTGATAATTTTTAAATAAATCAAACTATATAATAGTAAGAATAAATAGTCCATTAGAGAGGTACTTCTGGAATAGAATTGATTTAGTTAGTAGTTACTTATTTTTATATTGAATTATTCTAATACTAGTATAAATGATATAATGTACTTAGTAGATAATTTATTTAAAATATTAAAATATGATAAATTTAAGTTTAGATTTGTGAGTAGATATTAATAAAAGATTCATTCCTTTATACACAATTTAGTTTAATTATATTCATTATTTTTCACTGGATTTGTATGATATTTATCTTATCAAGTGATTTTTAATAAGAAGACTAATGTTCTTCTTCTTAATATTTATTACATAATTTCTTTATTATGTTCATGTGCTAAGGTAGATTAATATACTCTTTTTCATAAAAATGCAAATTTCAAGGGATCTTCTTTTCCACTTCTTTTTTTTATCTCTTTTGGATTTTAGGATATATAAGATCTAAATACTGATTTAAATTTTTGCCGTTGAAAGCATATAATTTCAAAGATATACCTCTGTCGCAAGCAATATAATTATTTTTCATTTAATCAACAAATTATTCTCTGCTCATATTAATTAATTTTAAATTAGAATAGTGAGTTGAATATTAGTGAAACTCTATCCAAAAACTTAGAAGTTAATTTTTAAATATTTTAATTCAGAATATTTCTCTTTATGCATATGTATATTGCTCGATGTTAGTTAGTTAGCTAGTTAATAGTTTTCAGACTTGATAAAATTCAATATTTGATTATCTCCTTTTCACTGAAATGAATCAGCATAATTTGTGTGTTTTATTTAGGTATTTTGCAATGTAAATAAAATTTTTATTGTTAATTATGAAATTATCAACTTACAAGTAGAAAGGAATTAAAAGATATTGCAAAAAAAGAATACTATCAATCAATCATCATCTAAGTGTGAACTTTGTTTGCTATATCAAAAGAAATCTAAGAAAAAAACTTAAGAAAATAAATAAAAATTAAAACAATCATTAAGACACAGAAAAAAAGGAAACGAACAAAGATTCATTTTCTGAAAAAGAATGTCACAATCTATTACCAATAGTTAGTTTTTGTACAACCAAGGAGGTTATCCAGCTAACTCCCCTCCTAGAAAATCATATTAACCTGATAAGGAAAGAGAATAGGTCATGTTAAAGAAGGAAGAGATCATTAATGAATTCCGCAATACTTACTTAAAGAACTCATCTGAAACAGACAGATTACAATAATTGACATACGCTGATGGAGCTACCTTTATTGGCTAAACTAGAGATAAGAATATTAAGCAAGGCAAGGGTATGTATACGTAAGGCTTTCAAGTTTTATTATTGATTTTTGCTATTAAGAAACATTAAATTTTAAAAATATCAACAATAAAATTCACTCTTTCACTTTTTTACTGATACTTCTTCACAAGCTAAAAGCAACATTTTGTTACTGAATTAAGAATTGTTGTATAGAAAGAATAATATTTGAGAATTGGAAGATCATCAGTTTTATAAATGTTTCTTATAAACAATTATGTTGATAAATCAATAATATTGAATTATGTAAGCATTAAGGAGTGTTCAATGTTTTAAAGTGCTAGATTGGAAGGAGGAATGTTATTTTATCCCAAAACATTACATTTTTTTATAAAAACTGTATTTCAATTTTAGAAAAACAACTTATTCTCAATAGAATATACTTATAGATAGAAAATAAGTTAAAAACCAGCCCAGAAATAAAATACTAAACCATTTTTTTAATAAATTAATAGCTACCCTAATGGCGATATTTACCTTGGAGACTGGAAGGATGATTTCTTCAACGGAAATGGTGTTTATATTTTCAGCATTGGTGAAAGATTTGAAGGAGAATTGGTTAATGGTCACAAGCATGGTCGTGGAACGTAAGGATTTCTTTCTTTATCTTTATATTTTTAACAAATGGCTGCACACCTATAAAAGTTTATTAAGTAACAAGTTATTCGATAGCTAATTGAAATAAGCTAATATGAAATTGTAAGCTATAATAGATAATATTTCTATAAAGATTTATTAGTAAAATAAAGCTTAGATGTAACAAATAAAAGCAAAATTTATTAGTGTAAAAAGATATAAAATTTTTGAATTGTTTTTTGTTTCAGTGAATATTGAGATAAGATTATTATAATCTAAAGAAGAATTAAATTAAAATTGAATTTGCGATTTATAGACTAGAAAATAATTTTTTAAATTAGAAACCAGGATTTTAATAAATAATCTGACTTTTTAAAATTTTCTACATAAATTACTATTTAATAATTCTACCATTTTTAAAATAGATACTATTATGTCAATGGTAACATCTACTAAGGTGAATGGAGAGACGATAAAAAAGATGGACGTGGTGTCTATTTATATAACACTACTGGTGAAAAGTACGAGGGTGAATGGAGAAATGGTGAAAGACATGGTAAGGGTACTTATTACTTCGCCTTTAATGACGTTTACAACGGATCGTAAATAAATCATTTTTCCAAAATCTGCTTTATTTTAATTTTATTATTATCATAAAAGTTGGGAAAATGGATGCAAGTGCGGTTATGGAGTTTTGACCTATGCTTCCGGTGCAAGATATGAAGGTATGTGGGCAAGAGACCGCGCTAATGGCCGTGGTGTCATGTATTATGCTAACAATGATAAGTATGATGGTGAAGTAAGCTAAATTTAAATTATAATTAAAAATTAAATTTTCTCATCTAAGAAATTAATTAATAATCATTATTTATTAAAAAGTGGAGAGAAGGTGCCAAAGAAGGTAAAGGTATTTACTACTTCCATGATGGCAGTCGCTATGAAGGTGATTGGGTCTAGGACTACAAGAATGGAACTGGTTTATTCATTCATGTAAATGGTGATAGATATCAAGGTGACTTTAAGGAAGGTGAAAAGAGTGGCAAGGGTGTCTACTTCTATAGTAATGGTGATAGATATGAAGGTAATTATGAATAAATAATAATTTGTGTTAAATTGAAATGTGAAAATTATTAATATTTGATTATTAACATTTATAGAATAGTAGGAGCCTATTATTAATAAGCAAAATTTAACATATATAAATACATAAAAGGGAAATCAAACAATTCAAATATTTTAATTAAAATTTATAGGTGAATGGTAGAATGATAAGAGACATGGCCGTTTAGGTACTTTGTATATGCAAAATGGTGATAGATATACTGGTGAATGGAAGGATGGCGAAAAGAATGGTCAAGGCCAATATGAATTCTCTAACTTCGATATCTACGAAGGTTACTGGTTAAATGGTAAGCGTCATGGCAAGGGTATCTACCGTTGGAACAATGGTGAAACATATAATGGTGACTGGAAGAATGACAGAATGAATGGTTATGGAGTAATTAATTGAATACAAATCTCAATTTTTATTTTATTTGGAAGAAGATATTTAAATTAATTAATAAATTTTAATTTAAAATTAGATTTTCTCTAAGGTTGACGGATCTGTCTATGAAGGTGAATTCAAGGACGATGTTGCTGTTCAATCTCCATTCTGAATTAATTGAAGAATATTTTTATTCTAAAATCAATTTTCATAAATTTCATCAATATAAAACTATTTTATAAAGAATTATATTAAATTTTATATATTTCACTATGTATTGTTTTTCTTTCTGCTACTAAAATTTATTAATATATCATCATCACTAACTATATTCCCTCTAAGTCACATTTTCAAAATTATTATTTTTTTTGTCAATCAATCAACCATTTAATAAACTTCATATAAATTAATTGTCTAATTATTCATCTTCCTCTTTTTATCATGAAATCTAAAAATAAATGAATTACCTATTTTTTCATGTATTAATGAATGTTGGAAACATATTTATTTCCAAATGAAAAAGCTGATAATTTACTTAAATTTTAATAATAATAATTATGGTAATTTACATAATAAATTATTTACTATAATATTGATATAATTTAAATAAAATTAATTGGATTTATAGATTTTTAAACTTAATGTTTTAATTAATGAGTTTATTGTTTATTAAAGTGTATATTTTTGAAAAAATATAAGTTAAGTATATTAATTCCAAAATATGTATAATATTAATTGAATAATTATTTTAAACTCAAATCAAATTAAAGATACATTTTTTTTTTAGTTTGTTAAATTTTAATAATAAAAATTTAAAATTAAATCCATTTTATTATTGATTTAATTCTATACGCTTAATTATAAATTTAATCTAAAAAAACTCTTCAAATATTATCTTAAATTCTTCATTTTAATTAGGTTTATGCACTTTTTCTTCTTTTAATTACCAATTTCCATTAATAATTAAATTGATATAGCGTCTCTTTCTCTTTAATTACCAAAAGAATCAATTTTATTTTCTTCGAAAGAATAAATCTATCTAGATAAATAGAAGATATTTGATATATTATTCTGATTCCGAAGATATTCTTTGCGGAAATATTAATAAGAATGAAGTTAAAAAAGAATGAGGAGTTGTTTTTGTTTGCAAAATTAATTAAATATATACAAAAGATAAATTGTTTATTATTTTTGTGCTAATTCAATAGTGAGAGTGTTAAATTTAAATAGATTTAAATCAGTCAACATAAAAGATTAACAAAAAAATCTTTAAATATTATACTTAAATTGAATGTTGTTTTACTATAAGTTAAAGTATTTATTATTGTTAAAATATTTTTATTCATTTTTAATTTCACTCAGCAGCCATTAAGTTCTTAGCAGCAGTATCTTCGGGAGCACCGTCTCTACCAGTAGCCTTTTCACCTCTCTTTTCGTGGGAGTATAATTCAGCAATCTTGGTGGCTAAATAATTGAGAAATAAACGGATTAGATATTAATTCCAAAAAAATTCATAATTAATCTAAAATTAAAATAATTTATTTACCATCCAATTTGGGTCTCTTGAGAACCTTAACCTTTCTGATGGTGATGTTTTGGAGGGGGAAGATGTTCTTGGTGTCCTTTTCAATCTTCTTGGAGTAGTCTTCACCGATGAGGTTCTTGGAGAATTCGGCGATGTTGGACTTAGCAGCTTCATTGGTGATGAAGGTGTTGATCTTTCTTCTGATGGCTCTGATTTGAGAGGACTTAGCATAAGAAGTAGAGGTGGAAGATTGCTTACCAGAAGCCTTCTTGGTGAAAGCAAGAGTGAAAACTCTAACAATGTAACCGTCGTTGGTCTTGCAATCAACTCTAGCTTCGATGAGGCTCTACCACTTTCTGATCATAGAGCATAATCTATCTCTGGTGATATCCAAACCGTAGAAAGAGGTCTTGGCGTTTCTACCTTCGACTTCGTCGATGACCAACTTGACCTTTCTCCTATTATTTCAAAGTAATATTATTTAGATAAGTTATTCAATATATTGTCCAAATGCATCCATCATTATCATTAAACATCTCTTCAAATATATTCATCTATCTTTAAAACTTTCCAAAAGTTTCATCAATTTTTTTTATCTCTAAAAGAATTGGTATTTAAATTTTATCAATTCTGATTACACAATAAAGTAACCACATAGTACAAATTTTGTTGATTATATCCAATTAAAATTAATCAATCCATTTTCTATCAGAAAATTCGATTTAAATTAAATGTAGAGGATAAGCAAGTAATAAGATCCTTTAATAAACTAAATTAAGTTATTTTATTTTTCCACTGCTTTATTAATGTCTTTTTAAGCTTTATTTAATATTCCCTTATTTTACATTATTCACTGCTACTCATGCTTTCACTTTATGCTAGAGCTTTGTGCCATATAAGTAAATATCATTCGAGACCTTATTCAAAGATATATCATTCAGAGTTATTATTAAATATAACTATCAACATATTTCATTTATTAATAGATGCTTTAAAGAGAAGTGATATTTTAATAGATGAAATATTATCTAAGATTTTAATGGATGATGAGTGCATGCATGCTATTAATTGTATATTAATTAATCATACCAGAACTTATCAGCGGAGTTATCCTTAAGATCAGCAAGAGTGGCTTCAACAACTCTACCCTTGATTTCTTCGGAGGCAATTCCTATTTAATTAAAGATAATAAAAATTTAGATAAATTTTGTTGAGGGTTTAGAAGGATATCAATTTCCAAAACAAATTGCTGATTTAGTAAATCCAAAAAAGTTGTAAAAATCTATAAATTCAGAAACGCTAATGAGTAATCTCGAATGAACGTTTTGAATTGGGTTATTAAAATATTTTATATGAGCTATTTAGTTAAGATATGTAGGATGAGAATAATAATATGCGAAGATACATATTAAAAAGCGATGACAGTTTATTTGGGGAAAATAATAAATAAGTAAGAAGAAAATTAGTAATTCGAAAAGGTTCAATACAGATTCAGAGAAATTAAAAGATATCTACGATTGATTATTTTGTTTATTTCAGCACATAATTGGATACTTTTCTCAAATCTATAATATTTAGCTGTATTTTCTCCTCATTTATGTCTATTTTTTACATTTTATCGCTTTAATTCTCATATCTACTTGCGTTTATTATTTATTCCTAATCGTTGTTTATCCTTTTAGCTATTCAACTTTACATACTTATTTATTTTAATTCTTAACTATCTATCTTAATATCCTAATTAGATGCTCAACTTTTGCAACGACAACCATTATTTAATCAGGTATCTGTCATTGGCTTAATAGCTAAATACATTCTGCGAATACATTATCATTATTTTATTATGATAAGAGAATTCAAATTTGTAACAACCCAAAAAAATGGAGATAATTAAAAAAGCAATTTGTATTCAAAATAAGGAAAATTGAGGGGAGAATTAAAAAATGATGGAGAAATTCTTACTGTTTCCGGAGCTCTTGGTGACGAGGGTCTTACCGAAGGACTTGGAAGAGAAGGGAATGGGGGCTCTGAAGTCGTACCATTCTTTTCTGGAAAGGGGGTCGATGGTTCTCTTCTTGGCGCCCTTCTTACCACCACCAGCCTTCAAACCGGGATTCTTACCTTGAGTCATTTTTACTTTTGTTCCTTTTTTCTTTTGTGTTTATTATCTTTAATTATTTCTTTAAAAATTACCCTTGTAAAGCTTTTTTAGCTTTGATAACTAATTTAACCCTAAAATTCACATTATTTTCAAACTATCCCTGGATCAAATTAAACCAATTAATTTTACACTCTGAAAGAGAGTCTCCTTTGATAATTAAATAAAAAAAAGAAAATACTAACAAAGAATACAAGCGAACAAAATATCAATCGATATATGCGACTGTACAAATTCGCTATCATTTTGCATAATTGTATGCAATTCTTCATTGGTATTTGCATTCATTCTGTATGTATAAATCATTATTAATATTAATTGTGTATTTACGCCCTATTAAAACTATAAAGAAATTCTTCTTGCTTTATCTTCTTCCAATTCCTATCAAAAGTAATAACAAATAATCAAACAAAAAAAATCAAAAAGCTAAGCAAATCTCTAGTTTAATATATAAAAGCCAAAAAAGCCTTTCATTTTCTATTCCAACAAGTACGACTTCAAGCATTTTAATCTATTATATTACCATTTTTTTAAAACCGCATGAGGAAAGAGGAGCTAAAAATCCTCTTTTTTTTAGAGAAGATTCCTACCTTAACTGATTGAGAGCAATCTGTTTCAATAGATTAGCTTTCACTCTTAATGATGGATCTCTAATTTTCACCTCTTTTAATAAAAAGTTTAATAGTGTCCAATTATTAGCCTCCTTTAGCAATTATGGAGGCTTTTTTTCTGCAAGCAATAAAATATAGTGAACTATAACCTTTTCTTATTATATAAAATAGATTAAAATATAAATCTGATAAAAAATGTAAATCGACGAAGTAGTTTGGTAAATTATTAATCGTTAATAATGCTCCTTCAAAGTAAAGTAAGATTTTGTAGACAATGATCATTAAAATTCTGTATTTAAGAATAAAAAATGCACAAAATAAATTGAACTATTATTAATAATCTATCTTCTAAAATAAAATAGGACTGAAACAAGAAATTTCTGCAGAAACGAATATAATTTAACTGGTTTATGCAATCGTTAAGCCTGCCCTCTTGCTAACTCTCAATATGCTACAGTAAAACACGAAAAAGGTATCTGTTACCTCTACATCAAAACTGTTGAACGTGCTCACTCCCCTGCTAACATGTGGGAAAAAATTGAGCTCAATAAGAACTACGAAAAGGTAACAAGCCTCAATTGAATTTTTAAATAAAATTTAACAGATAGGAAATCAAATATTTTAAATCCTTAATTAGGACATATTTTCATTTATATTAGCCAATAACTAATTTTTAAGTTCAGCTCCACATATTTTTATTTGAGGATCAAATTTCAGTAGAAATATCTTTTTTCAATCAATAATTTTTGCTCTTTCTGCAAAAAAATCCTAGAATTATATAGTAATTTTAAACTAAAAGATGAATTAGAATAAATTATAAAGAACAATGAAAGCTCCATAAATTTATCATTTTATTTATTAATTTTATTATCTATTATAAATTTAGGCTCTTGCATAAATTGATGAAAATCTCCCTTATTGGTCTAACTTCGTAGTCCATAAGTGTAAGTAGAGATTAACTAAACTCAGATAAATGCTTATCCGTATTAGAAAGATGAAAGTCAAAGGATTGTAATATTAAAATTAATTTTTATTTAGTAATTCTAATCTAACGCTCTTAAAATAATTATAAAGTAAGGAAATCGTACCTATCAAAAAGAAAGCTGAAAGAAGAGATAAGATCAGAGAAGCTAAAGCTCTTTCTGCTGCTCACATTGAAGAGTAAATCGAAAAGGAATTAATTGAAAGACTCAGTACTGGTGTATATGAAGGAATTTATAATGATTATCCCAAGGTATTCGATTAAGTTATGGATAAATAAGAAATTTATGAATAAGAAGAAGAATAAGATGAAGATGAAGTTTCTGATGCTAACATTAGTGATGCTGAATATGTTTATGATGAAGATAATGATGATGGTGAAGATGATTTCGATGGAGATGAAGATGATGAAGGATTCGATGATGATGAGGAAGAAGACTATGATGAAGAAGAAGATGAAGATGAAGAAATTGCTACAAAGGATAATTGTAAATTTTCAATTTATAAACTCAAATTTAAAATTATAATATAAAATTAAATTTAATAGCACTCAACTAGAAGAGAAAGGGTAAATAATAAGATGACTCTGATGAAGACGATGAAGAAATAGCTTTGAGTAAGAAGCCAGTTAAAAAAGGTAAAAAGATATAGCCTAAAGTTAGACTTGAATATGAAAAGGAAGATAATTCTAAGGAAAAAGCTACTCATACTATTGAAGATATTGATTTCTGAGATAGAAATGAAAGTAGTGATAAATACATTTATTTAAATTATGATTATTCAAAGAAAATCTGATATTTTTCTATAAGCTAATCTCTATAATGAATACTCTAATAACTAAATTAAAAAATACAGTTTATCAATCAATCTCATAAAGCTTTAAGAACATAGCTATGATTAAATTTGAATAATAACCATATCTAATAATAGAAAAGTATCAGGGAGTAATATATATAAAATAAAAATTTACAAAGATGAATTATAAATAAATAATTTATCAGTCTATGAATTGATCAACCAATCAATCAATCAAATGATCAATAAACAAATAAATAAATAAATCAATCAATCAATTACTTCAAAGAAGAAAATTATTTGCTCTCATAATATATTTATACTCAGATATTATTTAATTGAACTTTTTGTATATCTTTATCTATATAGAATATCTAGGTGTAAATCAATTATTTCATCATATTTACCTTCTAAAACTAAAACTAACTTTCTATTAGATACTTTACTCTATTCTCTATTTATTTATTATTCGATCTTATTTCATTTCATTAAATATTTTCAGTTTTATTCTAATAATTATAAAATAATAAATGTCAAATGAACATTTAATTTTATTTTGGCTGATATTATATTTATATTTCATAGTTTGTGATAGAAAATTTTCTTAAATATGAATTATAAATTCAAATTTAAACAATAAACTTAAAATTTGATTAATTATTTTTCATTACTTTGATTTAATTTTACTTGCAAAACATAAAATTTGTTACATTGATAAATCATTCAACTTATTTAGTAATAAGGCCTAATACTTTTTGCATTTATTTCACCCATAAATCTGTGATCGTTTTCTTATTCCTATGTTATTTAAGAATATTTTATTAAAACAGATAAATTCAATAAATATTGAGTTAGATCTTACTTTAAACTAGATGCACCCGATTTTTTGAGAAGGAAAGGCACAATTAAATTTCCGCAGTATTTAGCACAGTATAGATTAATTAATTATTCATCATTAGAGAGTAAAATTACATTAGTATCACCATCAAATCTAAATATTAAATTAAATACAAAATTATATTATTTAATTAAAAAGAAGAAATTTTACATAGAATGTTGCAATCCATATTAAATAATTAGATTAACTTCATCTAATTTATCTATCTAATGCATTTTAACTGCTAAATAAGTTAAAAGAGATTTTTTTTACTTAGTGGAGTATCTCTTTTCACTAAATAAATTCTATATGAATTGTATCGAAATACTTGTGTTATCTAATTTATTGTATTCCAAATCTATAATAACTCTATCTATCAAGGATAGACCTTCTAATTTTGTAGCATAAGCCAAAGCATTACGTTTAATGAACATCTGAGCAAATATGTAATGAAGATTTGGATCAAAAATCTTGCACATTTCTAAACAATTATTGAATTCATTATGCTACAAATACATGCAAAATTTCAAGAAAGGATGAGTTAAATATATAATTCCAATTTCTCTTTTCTCATTAATGAGAAGCAACTTATAATCGTAAACCATTAAAATTTATAATACTCCAGGAGGTCTTTTTTGTATTTCTGGATAAATAGTATCTTAGAATTCCTATTCAGATTATAATTAATCCAAATGGCTTGAAGATGATTAATGTTCCTCCTAATCTGTGCATAAAATATCTTCTAAATTAAGAATTTCATTTCTAGTAGTAACTCTTTCAAGTTTAGCAAGAGGAATGTCTAAAACATCATCATGGAAATCTGAAATTAATACACCTATTAATCAAAATTTATGGAATAATAAGTTAATTAAATATTTAATGTTAATTTATTTACCAACTGTGTCTTCAGTTACATAAAAGAACATATCTTCAAGAAAATATCCATGGGTAATTTGTATATTTAAGCTTTTAAAGAACTAGAAGGTATCATTGTGTTATTTTATTATGATGATAAAATCAACATAAAGGGCAACACACATTTCATGAGTTAAATTCCAATAAACATTACGAGGTTCTATTATTGGTTTACCTACTTTGATATAAATTGCTTGTTTTGCATTAGTATTGCATGCTCTTTCTATTTCAAAGAATTCGCATTTATTTAGTTTGAGCATTCTCATCTATTCTTTTACTTTATCATCTTTCTTTCCAATGATTTCTTCCATGTCTTTATCAGTCATTAAATCAACAACACCGTAGAATTCCCCAGAGAAAAGTTTTGTTGGATTTAAAAATCTTTTATATTTATAATTTTTTAATTTAATACCAATAAATTTAAAAAAATCTCACGAATCTTTTCTATAAACTTCTTCCACTTTAGGTTTAGGATCTTCAGATATCTCAAAGAGTATAAATATAACTTTTTAAATATGATCCGAATAAGTGGTACTATATGTTTGAATGGTTTTTTAATTAAAGAGACCACCAGTAGAAATGGTAGATACTTTTTCGGAAGCTTTGATAAATTGACCAGATTTATTGATAGGCATTAAAGCAGCAAACTCGTCACTATACTAATGCCATTCTAATGAAGTACAGCAGCCACTATATAAACAATCAAGCTAACTCAAAAAATGTAATGTTTCATCACCATCCAAGAGCAAATTAATTTTATTTTTATCGACAAATGAGGAGTTATTTACTTTCAAGATCTCAAAATATCCATTCTTTTTACAATGTACACTGACAAATTTGCCACTAGTGCTTGATTTTATTTAACTATCTTCCCAATTAAAATGGTTTTTGAAAGTATATGATTTAGAAGTCACTTATGAATAACTGATTTACTTTAATAATATATCATGATTTAATAAATTTCATATTAAATAATAGCTAAAATTTTACTTTATTCTATTAAGCCTATAATTCGAATAATGTGCAGCATACAGATTGATTCACAAAATGTAAATAAATAAAATTAAGAGTAGTTTGATTAAGTTATGCTTTGTTTTCATGGTCTCTCAACTTGGCTAATAAATTGCTATCCATTTTCTTAATAGTTCCATCATCAATTAAGAAATCTTTCATCTTTTAGATTTAAATATATTTAATGTACCACTTTATGAAAAAAAAAGATTTATTTACTTAAGCTACTGTATGATTTGTCGAAAAGAAGTGATTGAAACATATAGGAGGTAGTTTATACTTATTTATATTCAAAATATAAACACCCATATTAGTTCCTAAAAATACTCTATAAGGTTTTAAAGCATGCACCTAAATAGTTAGGATCTTTAAATTTTTATCTAACTCTTAATTGTTTTTTAAATCATACATAGGAGAAGTTATAATTCTATCAGATTTACTATCAGATCCACTTGATTATTTAACAATTTAGAATGTTCCAATTTCCATTTTATTTGTATGGTACAGTAAGGTATTGCTTCCATAACCTTTAGTTTATTTATTTATTTTTTAAAAATTTAGGTTTTATTAAAGATAAGCTGATTACATGGATGATTGAAAAATATAGCTTCTTTTACAGCATCTTTATCTTTTCCATTTTTATATCTTTTTAATTCTAAACTCGTCATCATATTCCAAACTGCTATCTTTTCAACAAAAACAGAATTATTTTTAATATTATACTATTTAATTATTTGTTTACATGTCCATCTGTTATTGAAACTAATGTTAAAGTACTTGGATCATAAGTCATAGAAATTACATTTTCATCATCGTTAGAAGCCTATTAATATTAAAGTTTATTTATAAAATAATATATTAGTCTTATAAAGAGCTTTATATCTCTAATAAATTCCTATTCTTTTATTTGCATAATACAAGCTAGTAGTTGTATGTAATTTTCAATTTTATAGGGTTAGTTATTTATCAGTAAGTAATAAAGCTCTTTTAATCTAAAGTAATATGTCATAAATCAATCAAACCTTGCCTTTTTTATTCATGAAATGAAGCTTAAATGATGGAATATCTGTGTTAGAGTCAACATTCCAACAAGAAATATGACCATCAAGAGAACTAACGATTAAACGAGGACGACTGCTTTAATCTTATTTGTAGGGAATAATAAAATTGATTGCCTTTGAATGTTATTCTTTCATTGTTTTAGTAAATGTCCATTAGTTTAAATCAAATATCTTAATAGATCCATCACCGCATCCTATTGCAATGTACTAATAATCTATAGCTTAAATGATTCTTACATTCTTTGATTCAAGTTCTTAAGGACTTATTGCCTTAATAGTATCTAAAATATAATCATAAAAGAAAATCTTTGTTTCAGAATATACTACGAGCCAGTGATTGGAAAACTTTTTGAGAGCGGATTCATACTCTGGTGTAAGATTTGGGCTTGAAGGGAACATCCACTGAAGAGATTCAGCATCTAAAAATTTTAATCCCTTTATTTCCATGCTTTTTGAATGATCAATAGAGTCTATTGTATAAGAATGCATACTCTTAACACATATTTTTCTCTCATAATCCCAAATCTGTACTACATTATTATTTGTCGAGTATGCTATCCAAGGTTTTGTCATATGATAATCAATGTATTTTATAGAACATTATAACTTCACTTCAAATAACCATTCTACATCTAATTTTTCTAAATATTAATCCATTTTTTAAATTTTCAATTCTTAACTTTTAAGTTTTAGTATGCTTAAACAACTTCTATGTTATCTTTTTGAATTTCAGAAAACTATTGATTAATAATTATTAGTAAGCAATGATCTACCGACCTATAATTGAAATAGTTGAAAAAGATCTATTATTTTATTTATGAAGACATATAATAATATCAAAAATATTAAGAAATAAAGATAGATATATCAGTCAAATAAATCAAAAGATTTAACTCCTATCTATACTATTAGATTATAATTCTTCGCCAAAAAATATTTCTCTTAAATTTCAAGTCTTTAATATAATAGTTAAAATATAATAATAAAACAAATGAAATGTGTAGTGTAAATGAGCAACATAACTTAATAGATACTAATTTCAAATTCTATTTAATTTATTAACTATCAAATACTACATAAGATTATAAGATTAGAATTGATGATAAAAATTAAGGATGTTTTTACAAGAAAATAGAGCTATAATATATTAGAATTAATATTAAAAAATCCCACTATTCTATAAAATGTGAGTAATTATAAAATTTATTAAGGGTAATCTTATTGAAATATACTTTTAGGATATATAAAAATATAAGAATTGTTTAAAAAAGTAATATTATTGATTGATTGATTAATTAATTAATTGATCTATCTATCACTTAGGACCCAAGTATTCAAGATTAATTTATTTATGGAAATTCTTCATGCCTACGCTTACTCTAACCTTCAAGTAATCAAATAATTTATGTCTGTTACCATTGATGACAAAATCCTATTTAATAAATAAATAATTTATTTAGATATTCTTTCAAAATATAAAATTAAAATTTTTACTATAATTAACTATTAGTTTTATTTAAGTTCTTGTAATAATTTTTCATTATTTTTCAAATCAGTTTCATTGAATTTGATCTAACCTTCAAGACCATAACGAGGAACAACAACAGTGGCACCAATCTTACTAATACTGGAGACCATTGCTATTTCTTCAATTTATTTATCTTTAAAGAACAAATAAGTATTATAATCAGAACTAGAACGAGATGCAAAACGAGCCATACGATTTCTTTAATTCATTTTTTCACAGATTTTAGCCATTTTAAGTTTATTAGACATATATGCAGGAATTGCTTCAATGTCAATAGCGGCAGCAAGAAGTCTATGAACTAAAACATCTGCATATCTACGAATAGGAGAAGTAAAATGAGTATATAGAGGAGCAGCCAAACCATAATGATAGAATTCTGGGTAATCAGCATCTGCAGTACAGAAGTAAGTAGCTTCGTTCATAGACCTAGTTGTCATAATACGAACTAGCTTATTAAAGAAGGCATCGTCTTTTCTAATAACTAAGTCTAAACTATCGGCCAAATTCTATTAATTTATAATTAAATTTTAATTTTATAACTCTAGCTTAGAATTATCTCGAATAGTAGAGATTGTTTAAAATATTACCTTATTGGAGGAATAGTCAAGATTGTAACCCAATTTTTATAAAATAGAAGAAAGTTCTTTAATTTATTTAGGCTTAGGTTGAGAGTGCTAACGTAAGATAGAGATGGAGGGGAAGGAGGAGACAATTTTTTCTGCAACAGCAACATTACCTAAAAGCATAAACTCTTCAATAAGAGAGTTAGTTTCATACATTTAATAGAATTGAACATCAACAGGGTTATGTGTTTCATCATCAAAAGTAAATTTAACTTAAGTAGAAGCAAGCGATAAAGCACCATTATCAATTCTCTTTTATTTAAGCTTCTTAGCAAGCATATTTAAACCTCTATTAAATTTATTAAGGATTATTCTCACATAAATCGAAATATAAATAAATTTGTAAATACCTTATCGAGTTAGTCAAATCAGAATTATCATTAACATTATCAATCATAGATTAAGCGACACCATAACTAAGAGAAGCAACAGATCTAATGATGGATTTATGGTAACGAGTTTCAAGAATATTAGCATCTTTATCCATTACCCAAACAACTGAAAAAGCTAATCTATCGCCATCATCTTTCAAAGAACATAAAGTTTCAGTCAATAATTTAGGAAGCATATCAGTTCTTCTATCAACTAAATAAACAGTGGTACATCTAAAATATGAATTTAAAAATAAATAAGTAAGTAATGATTTTAAAAATAAGTAAGAAAAGATTTTGAAAAACCAATTTATTTTTTATCTTATTACCTATTTTAAGCTTCTTTATCTATGGCAGTATCAGGACGAACGAAGTAACTTACATCAGCAATATGAACACCAACTTCATAGTTTCCATTAGGAAGAAGAATACAATGGAGAGCATCATCAATATCTTTACAACCTGGAGGATCAATACTGCAGACATTAACTCCTCTTAAATCTACTCTATTCTTAATTTCAGTTTAAGGAATTTACCATTTATCGTCTTAAGGAGGTAAGCAATCAAGAACTTGTTTACTGAAAGCTCTATATTCTACATTATGTTCTAAAAGAATTACATCACCTTCAGCCTTAGTATCACCAGAATCACCAATAATCATTTTGAAGTGACCTAAAGGGTATAAGCACGATTTATTCCAATTATCAAATCCAATTTGAATTTTCTTAGCTTGTAAATATTCACCCTTTAATTAATTGTTATTTTAAAAAGTTAGATTATTTTTTATCATTAAAATGAAAAAATAATGGCTACATTTGTAGTTCTTAAATAGAAATGAGGGAAACGTCCATCAGCAGGAATAAATTCTCTTAACTCTACACCTTAAGGTAAATTAGGAAGTGTAATTTTTTCAGGAGTTACTTCACCACAAAAATATCTTTAAATTCTTTTAATGACACCAACAACTCTACCTGTAGGAGTTAAGTTTAATTTTTTAATTTTTTCAACTATATTTAAGAACTTCTATTCTAACAACTTATTGGTAGGATTAGTCTTGACAGCTTCATGAGCATTCTTGAAATCATCATCCTCATCTTCATTTTCTCCCATATAATCTTGAGAGATCCACTCTAAATTATAATTGATATTAAATTGATTATTATAAAATCCTTAATTAAAACAAATAATATATGATTTACAGTTTTCAGGTAAAAGTTCAATAGCTGCAACATCACCATGAAGAACACGATTTAAATTAGATTACCCGATAATTTTAATATCAAAATCATATTTAGGAATGTAAACTGTACCATCATTGATATCATTTCTATCAATTTTCATTTTTCCTTGGAACAAGTCACCTGACTTAACTTTAGTTGTCATTTCATTTAATGATAAATGTTCCTAGAAAATAACCTATTATCCTTCGAATTCAATATCCATTGCAGACTCTGATATTCCCATGAAGTCCATAAGATTAGGATATTCATTTTTTATTGATTTAATATATTCAAAAATAGTTGTTGAATTTAATCCCTTTTCAAGTGCAATTTTATGAGATTGATAGTCACTTGTAATAAATAGAACTTCGATATCCTTCATATTACTCTATTTAATAATTTAGTTAACAATTTAAATTCAATATATGAGACATTATAGTTTCAAAAAATCTACCTTTAAATGATTTTAATACCAAATAGCAGCATCAAGAACTGCACGGCTATCTCTGGTTTCTTGCTTTTCGTTTTCTTGAATTTGGGTGTATGTATACTTACTATATTCGTTTGCATAAATATGTATATTTCTGTAAATTTCTCCTTCAACCAAATTTCTCAAGCTAGTATAAGTATTAAGATTCCTATAATTAAATGATTTAATAAAATATATTTTATTTCATTGTCTCCCACTTATTTTTTGATTGAAATTTAATCTTAAAATCAAACATTACTTTTTGTGGAGATTCTAAGCTGTGGTTTGCATAATAACAACGTTGACAAGCTTAGGGCAATTTAAAATAACGTCCATCTAGGTGAAAACGGTATAATCATCTAAAATAAAAATAGTTCTATCTTCTCCTTCAATGTTTAAAGTGCTTCCTTTTATATTAATTGTTAAAATTAATTAGAATTATGTCCATATTTTCAATCAAAATTATGATATGATAAAATTAATATTCTACCAGGTGTTTTGCAAAGTTAACAATTAACTAAACCACAAGAAATATCATCTCTGAGGTAAACTTCCTTCACTTTTTTACCAATACCACCTCTTCTATATTTTTCATATAGGCTAGTAATTGATGTCTTCATTAAAAATCAACTTAAATTCTAATATATATTTTTTTTGCTACTAAAACTAATTCTTTCTGTTTTAAAGAACTTATCTCTATCTCTTAAATTAGGTAAAAGATATGCAAACTTTTAATTTAATAAACCTTTTCTGATTGCTATTAATTCTGAATAGCTTTTATTAATATCGTGATATTTAGCTTTATTATTTTTTCCCATTCATCAATTTATTATTTTTTTCATTTTGCTTCATATTATCAAATCCCTCCAGCCAGCCAATCATTAATCATGAATAAAATAATATTAAAAACAAGTTTTACTTCAATCCTTAAGAGCCTTAATATGAAAAACAAAATTATAATCATTGATAAGAGAATGAAATTACAAGATTTTTTTAATTTAATGTTATTATTAGTCCTCATTTTATATTTTTCTACTCTATTTGATCATTTAAACTAATGGCAAAAAAAGTAGAATAATGAGATAATTTAAATATTTGATTTGAAAAATTAAGGGTTATTCTACTAAATTATTTGCCTTTAACTTTTATTTTAAAAGTAGTTTTACTTTTTAAAAATGATATGAAATCTATTATTTCTAATTATTTTATCTCATTTTAGGTTTATATTAAGAATTTAAAATTTTTTGATTTTAAATTAGATAATTTGATTGGACAAAGTAGATACCACTAAAATCCATATCATTTATAAACATTTTTGATAGAAATTTGAAATATAGGGGATTCGTGAATAACAACAACTATAGATCAAGTAGAACAATAAATAAAAGGCATTCTATTTTCAATAAATGCAAAATAAAAAAAAGTAGGATAAGCCTGATATGACTTATATAAATGCTGCAGCTTTATAGGATCATTATTTACGGAGTGTTAATATTAATTTAAAGCCTACACATGCTGCCAACAATAATCGAATTATATAAAAGTTGAAAAAGAATTAAAACAACGGAGTCTTATAAAACAGCGCTTAATAAATCCTATAATGGGGTAGATAACACTTTGATGAATAAGCATAATAATAGAATAGCTACAGAAATAGCAATTAGACTGTTTAAAGTAACACCCATACATTATCAAGCCTTAATAACTAAAGATTTGGAAGTGAAAACTAGTTTAATTATGTAAAAATATTATAAATTAAATAGTATATATATTAAAATTTATTCTAAACTTTTACAATTAGGCCTAAGGATAGATTAGAAGTGATTAAGAAAACTAAAGTTTAAGATAGAATTCTCTTTAAGAAACATAGCATTCTAGCCATTTAAATACATCAAATAGCGAGTAGCGCAAAAATAGCTCTTAAGGATAAAGATAATAGAATTATATAAGAATTGGACACCAGAAGATATAACTGAATCCAATAGATCTAGGAAAAAAAGAAAAAAAATAGTTTCTACCACCTTTACCTCACGAAATAGACTAAATAAGAATGAAATAAGAGTTGAAATAAGATTAAATTAAAATGACAAATTATTTAAGCAAACTCTCTTTAGCTCAAAGGTAAACCACCTACCATATCAATTTATCTTTATATTTATAGGATGAATAACTTCTAATAATTTAATTAATTAATTATTTGAATGAAATAGAATAAAGATAATTTAATAACTATTTTTATCCTTTATAATTAATTCAAATTTTATAATAAAAAGATTAGGGATTGTACCAGTACCTCCTAAGCCACTTACAAGAGAGGATTGGGTTGTTATTGAAGAGTAGTCTAAGAAGAGAGATGAAGGATAATGTCCTATTTGTTTAGAAGATTTTAAAGATCAAGGATAGATTATTCTAAGTTGTACTCACGTATTCCACAAATAATGTTTGGAAAGCTTTGAAAAACATAATAAAGTAAAGACATGTCCTATTTGTCGTAAATAGCATTATGATAAGAAACATTGGGATGATGGCTATAAAAAATATATAATAAAATGTGCCATATTAATATAGAAAAGGTGGAGAGGTGGAAAAGCTAGATTTGAATTCTTCACAGATCTACTAAATAAAAAATATAAAGCAGTTTCGGCTAGATTAAGGAGAAAGATTTTAGGTTATAAACTTGGTAAATTCAATTCTAAAGTAACGACAGCTATAGAATAAAATAGAAAGAATACTTAAAAAGTTGTAAAGTAATATGATGAAAATATTAAGAAGAAAATAGAAGAAATGTATTCATAAATGTATGAAATCTAAGCATTAAAAGCTAAAAATGAAAAGGATTTTAATGAATTTTTAGGAAATGAAGCACAAATAGCTATTCAAAACCATCCTGATTACGAAAAAGTCACTGATGCTGCATAGAATGGATAACGCAGACTCAACTAAAAAGTTATTTCAGAGTCTGAGTGGAATTAAATAAAAAACAAAGCTATTAGTAGGTGTGATAAAGATTGTGCAATCTGTTTTAATAATCTTTATATGAATGAGCATTTATAAGAAGAGAATAATAATCATATTCATACTGAAGACAAAAAATGTTGCTAGCAAGGAAATTCTCAGAAACAAAAGAAGGGACTTTATATATTATCTTGTACACATATCTTTCATGCAAATTGCCTTACAGCTTTTGAAAGATACAACCTTCAAGAAAATTAGGTTTGTCCTATATGTAGATCTTAATATTAAAAGTAGCACTTCATGATTAAATCTTGATAGATTTAATATATGAATGCCAATAATAGCTTATCATATTTATCATGATGGCAGTTTATAGTTAAGATACCACTCTAAGATTATTTTACTTAAAATTCTAAGTTAAATATCTATTTATTTAGGTTTTATAACCATTTATAGATATAGAAAAAATTCGCTAACTGATATTCACTTATTTTTACTAATTTTTTTGAGAGTGGGAGACTCTTTTTTAAGATTGAAAATCGTATAATTTCAAACCACTAATTTTTATCAATTTCTTATAATATTCAATCATCTATTTAATTATTTAAATAATATTAGCAACTATTGTGGGTAGAAAAGACAAAAATTATGTCAATTTTCGCCTCGATTGTAATTTAAAAAATTTATGATTGCATTTACAGAAAATTTAATTCCTAATTATAACAAAGGGATGGAAGATCTATGTGATTAAATAATTTATAATGGTCATATTAATAATAATTGCGCATGGCTGATAATATGTATTACATTTTTATATATTCTTTTTGCATTAATCCAAATGTTTTTATCATTATAAATAAGAAAAATGAAAATACTTAAACATCTATCAATTCATCCTTTTACAAATTATTAAATCTTTGAATAAAAATTTTGAAACTCGAAAAATAGTGGTCAATACATTCAAAAGAGTATACTTGTTGAATAATTTCCTTTAAGTTTACTACAAGCAATTACATGCTTGAGCAGAATCAGTCAGAACTCATTACTTTTTCAAAGATTTATATGCAAGTAGAATAAAGAGCATTCATAAAAAAAATTAAATCTTAATAACATTTCAATTCGAAAAAAACAAACCATTATCAATAACATTAAGAGAAACAACTTAAAAGCAAACCATTTAACATTGATATATTCTCAATTTATAAACTTAGGGCAACCACAAATAGAACTATAAACTAAACCACAATCATTTATTCTTATTTCCTTATAAATAAATGTTCTTAGATAAAAGCAGTGTTGTTGTCATAACTGGAGGTTCATCAGGAATAGGTGAAGCATTAGTCAAATAATTTTTACAAAGAGAGTGCTTCGTGATTATAATAGATAAAAAAGAAGGAAATTCACCTTAATTATAGTACCATTATGGGTAAAATAGGTGTTAGTATTATAAATGCGATGTTTATGATGAGTTAGCTGTCTCAGAACTCTTCATAAATATAATGGAAAGACATGCTCGTATTGACTATCTTTTTAATGCTGCTGCTATAAATGAAATTAATGAAGATCCTACTTTATAGCCCTCAGCTAAAATGACAAGATATGCATGCATTATGATGTCACTCTAAAAGGGAGCTAAAAAAGATTAGCCTTTCTAAGGAGTTATAGTAGATTTAGCTCAAGGTTCTAAAAAAGGCGTTGATGATGTCTCTACAAACGGAATGTGCCCTGTCTATTTTAACCACGGAATAAGAATAGTTAATTCTCCTTTTTGTTCATTCACTGACTCAATTCCTAAATAGTAACTAAATGATATTGCATATGGAATACTTAAATATGCTCTATCCGACCAAAAATATACTGAATTCTTGCAAATAACACCTATTGGACCTCCATCTCTTTGAGACCTTCCTAAATATTTATAATCAAAAAACTATCAATCCTCTTCTTATTTAAGCAATTAGCTGCGTTAACAAACTGCCTTATATAATAAATAACTTAAATACTATTTCATTAACAATATTTATACTACAATATATTAGATAAAATTTAAAAACTATAACATGTCATTACTATTATAATTAATTTGTATTATTTAAATAAATTCATTTCACTTTTAAATCTTCTTAAATATTCATTCTTACAAATTTTTGAGAGTCTTTTAGTATAAAATTGTGTAGATTTTTCAAATTACAGAATTAATAAAATACATTTATTTATGTAAACCTAATAGAATAATGAATACCTTTGGATTCTTACTTAGATTTACTTATGAATATCAAATTCTTTTCTTTCTATTTTTAATGCATATATGTCTGTCTCTCAGTCCGCATTTCCCAAAATATATTACTTAATAATTATTTAATTTTAGTCAACTTATATCAAAAAAATTTTTTTTACATATTTTTTTACTTTGTTGATCAGAAATGATCAATATATTGTTTAATAGTTGAGTTTCTTATTTAGAATTCAAATTGAATTGTAAAATCTAACTTAAGATGCAAACTAAATAAAAATACCCATATTTCTTTGGTATGTAAATAAAGATAAAATATTTTTAGAAATATTCAAACCTTAGTAAATTAATTTAAATATAAAGAAGTATTTTAATAGCCTTATTAACTCTTGCTTTTACAAACTACTATAAATAGGATTTTATAAAAATTTCAGTACTAACTTAAGAATTGTTTTAAAATAACTGCATTTATTATGTAGAACTGTTTAAATTTCTTTAAGCAGAGAGCTAAATGAATCTATTCTATTTTTATTTCAATAAAGAAGCGTCATTAAGAAATTTATGACAATCATAATATTTCATCACAGACAAGATAGATATTAAAATAATAATATTGTATTTCTAGTTTGTGACACATTAAATATTATTAGATATTTTATTAGAAGAATATCTACTTTTATAATTAAAAAATTCTTAATTATTTTTGATATTCTTCTATTGCAAAGATATTTTTAGAAATAATCCGTAGTAGAAACAATTCCTTATTTTAAAATTATTTAAATAAATCCATCTTTCTTGCAAATATTAAATATTTTAAATTAATTTTTTTATATAAATAAAATATCTTTAATCAAAATTATTAAGTTTAAAGTTAGTATTCTTAACCCTAATAAAATATTTAATGAATTTATTTATAAATTTGCATAGAAAAGCTAAATTTTAATATTTAATATGAATTATATTAATTATAATTTAAACTAATTCCCTTTTTTATTAGATTATATCTTTCAAAGACCAGTAATTTACAGTAAATAATAATTATAAGCCAATTGATTATCTAAAAATATATTGTTAAATATAGAAGAAATATAATTAAACTCATTAGTCTATTAATAATAATATTCTTTTTTGTAAGTTGAATGTATTAACTAGTATCTTTTCATTATTATTTTAATAAGAGAATTATAAAATAGCACTAATTAAGCTTATAATAATCAGATATACTTCTTTTAAAAAGAATGAAAAATATAATTCCCCCACCGGGACTTGAACCCGGGTCTGAAGGGTGAAAACCTTCTATCCTAACCTGCTAGACTATAGGGGATATATGAAAAATTATAAATGTTTTGAATAAAGTTTTTTGATTTATTAATTTTTTATTATATTTGATAGGTAAAGAGATCATTAAAATACAAATTTTTTAAAAAAATAATGGTGATGGTGGTCATACCAAATTTGATATACCTAATATTAATTTAAGTAAAGTACAACCCATCATTTAGTTGAACAATTACATTTCATCATTGGTGTAAAAACAAATATTTATTTTCTTCTATTAAATATAATGAAATAAAATTGTAAGTTTTATAAATAATGATCTAACCAGTATTTGCTAAAGTTAATTTTTTTGAGTTTCAATATGAAGAGGCTTGAATTTATTAGAAATCTAATTAAAGATGAATAAAAAGTTAAAAACTATTTACTAATACTGAGATATCTTTTGCTATTTTTGCATCATATTCATAAACTTATTAAATTTCTTTAATAAATATCTTTTGTTGATTTATTAACAGTAGTTTAATTTGTCTCAAATCAAAAAAAAAATTGATTCTTTAATAGTGCTAAAAAACCAGTTTTCTAATAGGTTAAGTAATATTAGAAATTTAAGCAATAACATTTTATTAGTTTTAGTCTTGAGTGGTATTTTCAATTTGACTCTTTCTTAATTAGATAATTATAAATAGAAAATTATTCAAAAATTAATCACAATATTTTAAAACTATCAATGCAAATAAACTCACTATTGCTACATTAAATTAAAAAATATTTTATTAATGACTTCACTGTTTGCTTAACAAAGTATTAATTAATGAGAGTTTTAGATTTATCATATTTAAAGACATTTAGTTTAAATGAATAACACCTATCAAAACTCCTAATTTTAGAAACAAATGATAGTATTTGTTATAATGATTATTATAATTGAAAATAAGAATTAAAAGAAGAAAAAAAACTGTTGTTAATCATGTAAAAACTTAGTAATTTTAAAAGATTAATAAGAATTTATTGAAAATATTTCTGATTAGAAAGTATTATTCATTAAAGAATAAAAATATTATTTATTTAAATAACCTTTCTAATTTAAAAAAATTATGCTATTAATTAATCTTAATATGACCCTTTTGATATTCTTTCTAACTTTTTTTTATAATTTATTTTTATAAAAAAACCATAGATCATATTTTACTTTTCTAATAAAGAATTTAGTAAAAAAAAGAAGAGATTGGTTTTTCTAGGAGAGAATTCATATGTAATTATATTTGCAACTCAGAAAGGACTTCTATAATGATAAAAATAAATGAAACTAACTATTTATCTGTCTGTCTACATCATTATATTTTATTTCAGGCTTTTAGTCACTTTTTTCATGAATATAGAAAATTATGAGTATCCTAGTAAACTTGATTGATTTCATTTATGGAAAATTATGTAAGTCTATATAAGAAAGTTAGATTATAATCACCTTAAAATTTACAGATTTATTAAACTTATTTAGATAAATAAAAACAAAAAAGAAAAGTTAAACAAACAAACAATTAAAGAAAAAAGAAATGTTTAAAAAGTTAGACTTATTTTCTTCATCTTTTTTATTCAATATAGCATACAAATAAGATGCAAAAAAAACTGCTTTTGGAGCTCTTTTAGCTATTTTTATCTTTAGTATATCACTAGGGTACCTAGGATATCTAGCAAGCCAATACTTTCAAAACCAAATTCTACCTAAGATCAGTACTTAAGATACTGTTCCAACCTCAGTAACATTTAATATTGATAAAAAGTAATTCGTTTTCACAGTTATGATGAACAACATGCCTCATAGAGCTTATGCTTAATTAATGGGTAAAAATTATATTAGATACAAAATAGAATTTATAGAAGGTTAAGAAAATAGTTCTACACCAAAAATGACACTAGTAAATGTGGTTTAGTGTTAAGATGAATTATATAAAGATTATGATTGTATAGATTTAAACGATTAAACTAGTACAATATCTATGAGATCAGTTGGATAGATTGTGGTTGCGAACAGTTATGTTATTTGGGTTTACCCTTGCAACACATTAACTGATAATTGTGCTTTAATGTCGGCTATTACACCTGTCTTATCTCATCCAGCTAACCATTTCTATTTCTCTGGAAGAATAGATTAATATGATGTCACATCTCTCAGTTTTAAAAATATTTATATCAATCATATCTACTAATTAAGTTAATCTTTAATGATATTTTCTAACATTTAGACCTAGACTAATTTATTTGAAATAACTTAAGGACCATTTGTATAAACTTCAGAAACTCATGAAAAAATTAAAGGGTATAAAAGGGTAGATAGTTACTTTACAAGTACAGATACAATTGGATCCTCAGGAGCTGTAGTAGCTATTGTAATAGCAGCAGATTAAAATGTAACAAAAACTAATATTTAATTTCCTTAAATTACTGAAGTTATTGCTTAGTTTTCTGGTATCTTAAATGTTTTACTAGCCCTAGGATTCTTAGGGAGAATGGTTTCTAAATCTTAACTTTTTACAGATATAAAAAATATTGTTATTAAAAACACCTTTTTAAATAAATATAAATAACCATTAGCACAGAAATAAGTAGAACTTATAGATATGGTAAGAATACATCCTTAAAATTTAGAAACGTCAGAATAAAAATTAATTTCTTCTATATCGAGTTTCTAAAATGCAGAGAACGCTGAATAAATGTTGCTAAAATCTCTGGATAAAGCTGATTAAGATAAACTTGTCGAATATTTTAACAATAAAACAGAAAAGGTTTTGAATATATCTCAGCTACTTGCTGATTTTCTATTTTTGTAAAGATCAATTAGAGTTTTACTCACAAAAGAACAATATGTAGCTCTGAAATATTGTGGTCAAGAAATAGATTTAAACTTAATTTAAAAAGTTTCTAACACTCACTAAAAATAAGAATCTGAAGGTTAACTATAAAATATAGATGTTTAAACCCCGGAAGCAGAAAAACTATAAGAGTATGATATAGAAGGAACTCCTTAATTAATTTCTAAGAAAGGTTTATTACCAGAGAAAAATATTGAATTGAGTGGAAGTTAATTATTAATGTAAAATATCAATAATAAATAAATTTAGAAATCAAATTTTTAACCACAGCAATTATCAAAGTAATAAATAAATTATTTATCTGAGATAGATGAAATTGATTAGAATCAAGAAGAATAGTAAAGGATATTTAAAACTTACTTAAAATAATTATAGCATAACTAATTAACACCTATTGACAGTAGGATTTATTCTTGTTTACCTCAATGATAAATATTTCATATAATTTTTATTGGTATCCAAATATATTTTTGTCATCTTTCACTCTTTAGATTTAAACAAATATGTCAATCTTCTCTTACAGAGACTAATTTAATTTTTAATGAGTTTTCAATTGAGAGAGTAACTAGTTTAAATCTTTAATATTAAACTGCATATTCATTAAAAATACTTTTCTAGAATGAATTTGAATAATGATAAATTTTATTTTTAAAAATTATTTATAAAATTACTGCTTGTAAAAAGAAATTTATTTTTATGCTGACTTGAAGATATAAAATCCATCTAATTTTTTTTTTAATTTCTTTGACTTTATTCCCTTCTTAGAGATATAGTTTATTAACAAACATAGCTAGAATATAGATATTTTATTTTTACTTCTATTCATTTTAACTTATAATTATAATAAGAAAGTTGGTAGTAGATTAAAAAATTAGAGATTCATTATTAAATTTTTGCTAAATTTGATATGATTTTAAGATTCGAATAAATCACTAATAACTTACTGTATTGACAATACAAAACTTCATAATTATTCTCATGATTTAATATTGTCATGTAAATCCTTAAATAAAAGAGTTAAAAATAATAATTCTACAAAAAAGAAGTAATTATTTTAACCGAAAAGTTAAATTTGAATTCATTTCTATTTGTCATTTTTGTTTGAGCGATGATAAAGTAATCTGATATTACAAGTAAATTAATGTAATCCTGTTATTAGCTGATATTTGAATATCTTTTTATTGAAGCAATTAGTAATTAGATTGTAATTATTTAATTAATAAAATAATCAATATCAATTCAATAAGCTACTGCCTTATGAGAGTAAGATTAGTTTAAATATTAGTATTTATGCTAATAAATTTCATCTATTGTTCAAACCTTAAACCAGTAATAGGTGTATTAACAATGCCTTCTACATATGATGAATTCCCTTCAACAGAATATAGTTATTTCGGTGCATCATATGTAAAATATTTAGAATCAGTTGGCACAGTTGTTGTTCCTATTTAATATGATCTCCCTAAAAATGAAATTAAATATATTTTTAATTAAATTAATGGGGTATTATTTCCTGGAGGAGGAGCTACTTTATGGGCTAATGAAACAGCAAAAGAAGGATTTTCTGAACTAATGAAAACTGCTAAATATATTGTAGATCTTGCTAAAGAAGCTAATGACAAAGGGGATTATTTTCCTATTTGGGGAACTTGTCTTGGATTTGAAGAACTTATTATAGCTCTGACTAATAACCCTAAAAGTCTTGATGATTTTAATCATTAAAATGATTCTTAAGAATTAACCTACGTCATTAAAGACACATAAAATTTCCCTCCTTTAAAATATGTTAACAATTATATCTTAGATTTTTCAAAAAAAAATAATGTTGCTTATTATGCTCATCATTTTGGGAAGAGTTATTAAAAATATCTATCTGATACTAAGTTATAATAACTAATTGAGGTTGCTGCAATTGGAAGAGATTTTGATAATAAGCAATTTATTGCTATGATGAGAAGCAGATAATATCCTTTTTATGGAACTTAATTCCATCCTGAAGTTTAAGTTTTTGAATGGAGAGAGGAACTTAATACAAATCATGAACCCGAAACAATTGAATTTTCTCATAATCTTGCTTTCTTCTTTGGTTAAGAATGCCGTAAAAATTCCCATAGATTTATTAACTCATCAATAGCAGAGTAGTATTATATATATAATTTTAACCCTGTTCATCCAGTTCCCGATTTCTATGAATAAGTTTATTTTTTCAAAAATTTAAATGGTACTTTATCCTATTAAAAATAATGAAAACAAACTATATTAAATCATGAAAAATAAGAGTACTATCGGATATTCCATACTTTTATATAAAGTAAATGTGAAATATATCAGGAATTAATAAAGGGAAAAGTAAATCTGATTACTTTTTTTTTATGAAATTATTGTAATTAGTGTTTTTATATATATAAATATATAATTAGCTTTTAATTATGATTTATATCTTTATAATGATTATTTGTCTCTCAAATTTATAAATACAAACATTTATACAAATACAAAAATAAATGTACTTATTATGTTTTAATTACAAATAAAATGCAAATATCTAATGATGATTCAAGCGCAATCGTAATAATAAGTGGGAGAAATTGAAGGGATTCTAAGAATTGTTTATACAATAAGATGAAAAGAAGAGTAGATTTGGATTTTGTTATTGGTTAGTTAACATTTTTCTCATTGAATTTTGTAAAAATAAAATTCAATGAGGATAATTAATACAAACCCAACTTAATTCTGGAAATATTCTTCTATATATTCCTTACTGGATAAACAATTCAAAGGAGATTGGAAATTTATCCGTAAGCACTTTTGATTATAAGTCATCCTTCGACTGACTAATGTTATTTTGCATTTTATTACAATAAATTCATATTTAAATCTATAAATGTGTGTAAATAATATAGAAATTTAAAAAATAAAGGAATAAAAAACCTTTTCTAAAAATGAAAAGATCATATAATATGTCGAAATTTAAATTGATATTCTCAAAATATACAAAATAAATAGGATGTATTTAACTTAATTTTTATATTTTTCTTTATAAATTATCTTTTATATTTTTACTTATAGTTTTATTCAAGCTAAATTAAAGTATTTCCCGAATTGGAAAGCTCTATTAAAGTTAAAGAAAGACAAATTTAATTTTTTTAACAAAGATACTATGTTCTTATTATAAATTGTAAGATATAGTAAGTACTTTTAATATCAAAATTGAATAAATTTATAAATTCTATTACCAAGGCTATGCTTATTTTATTTATGATAGATTATAATTATTAAAATAAGTATCTGACTTTACATTTTCTTCATTATGTATCTATGTCATTACTTAGACTAATAAGGGATTGAAAGAAATTTTAATACAAGTAATGATAGCTTATATGGAAAGTAGTAACATAACACTCATTAGAATTATTAGCATTGAAAAGGAAATTCTTTTATTATTTGAGTGAATAGAGTGAGTAAAGGATTGTTTTTATTTAGTAGGTTTATTTTAAATACATTCATTCATCGAGAAAGCAATGATGATTGAATAATAACCAGATTAATTTAAATTACAAGTATTTACATGAATCTTTTTACATCTCATATTCAGATAAAGGATTTTCCAAATTAATTTTCATTTACATTGTAAAGGTTGCAAGAGATAATAAAATATTAAGTTCACATTCCTTCATTATTAAACTTATTTATTATGGAAACACTATTAAAAATATTATTTATTTTAGAGTAAGGAAGATTAGATGATAAAGGTTTCTTTTTTTATAAAATTTTTCATTCTATTTTTCATAATACAAACATTCAATAAGATAGAATTTAAAAATTAAAAACTCAAGGAATCATTTATTGCTAAAAATCATTAAAATATTAATTCCAATGATTAATTTAAATCTTGTAAAATTATGAAATCTATTAAGTAATTATTTTATGTTCTTAACTTGACATATGATCTTACTTACTTTATTATCTTTTGAAATTTTTTTTTTAGGATGTTAAGGAATAAGCGAAATTTAATATATGGCAAAGGATACTTTATTTACAATTTCCCTTTTTTTCTTTTAATGTTACTATATAATTAAACAACTATCTCAGTTATAACTTATACTCAAAATATTGATTTAGAGTAAAGAAAAAATAAGAAATCAATTGATATGCTTTTAGAAATTGAAAGAAATTACAATTTGAAGAGATTCTGATAAAATAATCCCAAAAGATTATTATATAAGTGCATTAAACTTAATTTTTTATTTGTGGAAATCAAACATTTTTTACAACGCTCATTATTAAAATCAAAAGGAGATTTTAAGTAAGTATGTGTCAAATAATGAAATGCGTCATTTTCGAAAATAATTACACTCGATATATAATCCATAATAAATTTAATAGCATGTAACAGCTGTTTAACTACTAAATAATTTTTATAAGTTAACTAATATTAAGTTTACTGATGATAAGCACAATGGTCAACATTAGGGATATTAATTATCATTAAAAGAATTACCATCAAAATATTTAGGAAAATAAACTTGTAAATGTTTTATGAAAATAACACAATCATTCGGATATGCTTGAAAAACTGTATTTTTTAAGTTAAAGAAGAAGTGTATTTGGACATTAATTAAAAGCATATTCTTACAAAATGAAAAATTTAATCAAATTGTTACCACATACTCTAGTTTGAAATTTCCTATCCACAACTTTAATTATTAGGTAATCATATAAGTAATAATCCTACCCATAACTCATGATTGCTCATAGTTCATCATTGATTACATGAACCATTAATAGAAATAAGTATCTTTGCCTTACAGTATTTATAAACTAAAAATGTAATGCAGGTCATGCTAGACTGATGAGTTATCCATTTATTTAATTTGTGCTTATTAATCACACAACCTTATTTTTAAGGTATATATAAATTAACCTAATATACTGTAAATCTTTTAATAGGAAGCTAATTTTTCTAATATTGGTATTTCAATTAAAATCATACGATTATGAGTTTATAAGGGAGAAAAGTACTATATATTTGTAAGAGATAGTATAGAATGATTATCCTTCAGCTCACAACAGATAGTAATAATTATAATAATGTTTTATCTCTTATCCTTTTGCTATATTTGATATAGATCAATTGAAAATGTATAATTACACTCACTAATTGTATGCTAAAATCTATTGAGAAAAAATTTTTAGTGGCAGTTAATGAGTTAACAAACTATTATTAGACTATTAAATTTTTTTAAATAGAAACAGCAAACAAAAAAATTTTAGGAAATAAAGTGTGATTGATGTACATAGATTGTAAAATTAACTTAAAAGAAAAAATTCAATTTAACACTGAAATTCAATTATTTTGAGTTATAATAATAATTACTAAATCAAAAAATTGCAATCCAACAAGAAATTGAAATAAGCAAAGTGAAAGGGTTGTAATAAATTATAAAAAATATAAATTAAATAGAATTATGAGAATATTATACTTAACAACCTTTTTTCTGATCAATTTGGTATCGTCGTTGATTAGAGGTATGGTTCTATTCAAGTAATGTTAAGTAAAAACTAACTATTTTCAATTTAATATTAAATAGCTTCATATGAGAGTTAAGAAAATAGCTACGAGTTATTTGAACATTCTGGCATTTAATAATTTGATTTATCTTAAGTTTAGTTTTAAGTTGAGAAATTTAAATCTCATTATAAAATCTACTGCTTATTTTAACCTAACTATATTGCTAGCCAAGAATTTTATTTCCATATCAGTTTATAATTAATAAGACCAAAGTAAATTAATTTGCTTATACTTTACTTTTATTTTTATCTAAAAAAGAATAACTTAAATCAAATATTAGAAAATATTAAAAAATTTTCTGGATAAACAAAAATAATTTTTCTTTGCTAAAAATTAGACTTAAAAGTTAATTATCTTGGAGATTAGATTATTCAGATATAGCGATAGATTCAGGTAAATTCGAAAATGAAGAGACATACAAATTTTATATATTCTCTCACTACAAACAAAATCAAAGCATAATATTGAAAAATGAATAGAGACTAATTGAGCTTAATTTATGGGTAGAAGATTCTTAGGATTAATCTTCAGATCTATCATAATATCTCCACTTTGATTAGTAATTATTTAATTAAATTAAATTAAAGTAAATAAATAAACTTCAACTCTACATTATTCTTTAAAATTAATAAAGCTTGCATATTAGAGAGAAATAAGAAATTCATCATTAAAAGAAAAATAGAATTCTTTAAACTTAGGTGTCTGGAGCTTGCCCAACTGGTTAATTTAAGAAGCAAGATAGTACATGTAGTAATTGCGCAGCTAACTGCGGGTATTGTTCAGATGTTGCATCAACCAGCTGTTTTGTTTGTAGTCTTACTTATTATATTACCGGTAGCAATTAATATTTTAGAATAAAAGGAACATGCTAAAATGGTTCTTCGAGCTGTGGTACCTATTATACAAAATAAGGTTCTAAATGCTGCTTATATAGTTGTACAGATTGCGATTAATATGATAAATGCACAGGAACTAGTGGTACCTAAATATTTAACTATTTTTATAATGATTTACAAACAGCTCCAGCTATTTGTAAAATTAGCACTAATTTATATAACTATGCATGTGTATGCGCCCCAGGATAATACAACCCATCCAACCCTGTTACATGTGTTGCTTGTCCTGCAAATTGCAATAGGTGTATTAAAGTATCAAGCACATTAACATGTGTAATATGTAAGCCTAATTTTTATCTTTCAGGATCCACATGCACTGCTTGTCCTGCTAATACTTTCACTTAATATTTAATAAAGGATACACTCCCTGATGAAGGAAACCCTTTTACTTATTGTTTGACTTGCCATTCTTCTTGCAATGGGTGCACTAATTATGATTAATTTAGCTGCACAAGTTGTAAAGCTGGTTGGTATAAATATACAAACGGAGGATAAACTACTTGTATAGATTGTTTAACTAGTTTAGGATATTTTATTAAGAGTGGTTTATGCTATAAATGTGACACTAATTGCTAGGCATGTAATCCAAATTTAGTAACAGAATGTACTGCATGCCTTTCAGGATTTTGGTTAAAAACTGACACTAATACATGCGAGTTATGTAATTATGATTATTATTATAAATCAGGACTTTAATGCTTAAAATGTGGTAGCAATTGTAAATAATGTACTAATAACACCACTTGTACTTTGTGCGACACAGGTTTTTATGTTAAAGCCGGTGTTTGTGATCCTTGCAATACAGATACAGGCTATTATAAAGATATTCCAGGCAATAAATGCTTGTAATGTTCTTAGTATTGCTTGAACTGTTCTAATTCTACTCCAACAAATTGTACACAATGTTAATCTGGTTATTATAAATTTGACAACAATACTGAGGGAAATACAGCAGATGATTATTGCTTTGATTGTAGCTAATCGGGTTATTTTTTGGATGGATCAATTTGCAGAAAATGTATTGGCAATTGTAAATAGTGCTCTAATAAAACTTAATGCAACCTCTGTAATACAGGCTTTTATGTAGATGAAGCAACTGGTACTTGCATTTCAACTTGTAATCTTTCTGCTGCTAATTATATTTTTAACGGAACTCACTGTAAAAAATGTGATACTGATTGTGCTACTTGTACTGGAGGATTAAAGACTGACTGTACAACATGTGCTGCATCTAGATATAAATTTGATTAAAATAATACTCCAGGAAACACGACTGATGATTATTGTGTAAAATGCGATTAAATTTAATAATTTGTAGATGTAGATTCAAAATGCAAAAGATGTGATTCAACATGTGAAACTTGCAATAGTACGGCTAATACAGGTTGCATTAAATGCACTAGTGGTTTAACTAAAAGAAGCAGTGTATGCATAAATTGCTCTACTATTCCAAGTACTTATGTGGACGTTGATACTTGTAAAGATTGTAATTCTGTTTGTTTAACATGCTCAAAAGCTGGCACTGAATGTGATAAATGTAAAACAGGATTTTCGAGATTTGGCTTAGATTGCATAGACTGCGCTTCAAAAACAGATCATTATGTTGATTTCTCTATTAATACAATAGAAGGTGAATGTAAATAGTGTGATCTATCTTGTGCAAAATGCACTAATGGTACTCCTACTGGATGTACAAAATGTGCAATAGGTAAATATGCACTTGGAAATCTCTGTGTTAGCTGTGATTAAGATAAATAATTTAAAAACAATAGTACTCAAACTTGTGAAGCTTGTCATTCTTCTTGCAAATCTTGCTCAGATTTGTCAGACACAGGTTGTATATTATGTGATGCTTCTAAATATAGGCTAGGTAATAAATGTATAGATTGTAATTAAACAAAATATTTTAAAAATGATGGAACAAAAACTTGCGATTAGTGCCATCTCTCTTGCTTAACTTGTACTGACTCTGCAGAAACTAGCTGTATATAATGTGATACTGGTTATTACAGATTAGGAAATAAATGTGTAGAATGTAATCAATTGAAATATTTTAAAAATAATGGGACTTAAACATGTGACTAGTGTCATATTTCTTGCTCAACTTGTGCTGATTAAGCCGATACTAGCTGCATTTTATGTGAGGCAGGTTATTATAGATTAGGAAATAAATGTATTGAATGCAATTAAGATAAATATTTCAAAAATAATGGAACTTAATCTTGTGATTAGTGCCATCTATCATGCTTAACCTGTACTGATTCAGCAGAAACAAGCTGTATTAAATGTGATACTGGTTATTACAGATTAGGAAATAAATGCGTAGAATGTAATCAATTGAAATATTTTAAAAATAATGGGACTTAAACATGTGACTAGTGTCATATTTCTTGCTCAACATGCACTGATTAAGCTGATACTAGCTGTATTTTATGTGAGGCAGGTTATTATAGATTAGGAACCAAATGTGTTGAATGTAATTAAGAAAAATATTTTAAAAATAATAGCACTTAAACTTGTGATTAATGTGATCCCTCCTGTAAAACTTGCAGTAACTCATCTAACCTTGGGTGTTTAATCTGTGATGATAGCTTTAAACGATACTCTGATGGAACTTGTAAGGCTTGTGATCCTAACAGTTCTTCTTATTATATTAATGGAGATAGTTGTACTCCATGCGATTATTCATGTAAGAGGTGTACAGGAGATAAAAATACAGAATGTACTGAATGTAGCGACCCTAGTTATAAAATAAGAGAATTAGTGGATATTTGCATGCCTTGTCCAGTAGGCTACTTCTCTGTAGGAAATAAATGTTTTAAATGCCATGAGTCTTGTGAAGCATGTAAAGATTCAAATGATGAAAAAAGTTGTACAACTTGCAAAGCTGGTTTTCATTTTCACATAGATAAAACATGTAAAGAATGTCAAATTAATAATAAATTCTTTATAGATTCAAGTGATAGCAATATTTGTAAAAGTTGTGATTCAACTTGTTAGACTTGCACAGGTGCTAGTAAATATGAATGTACAAAATGTGATGGAACCCTAACAAAATTAAAGGATAATACTTGTGTTAATTGTCCTTCATAAAACTACTATGTGAGTGGAGAGAGATGTTACAAATGTAAAGATAGTTGCAAAACTTGTGATGGAGAGTCAGACACTAATTGTTTGACTTGCTAAGATAATTTATATAAATAAATCGATGATGGTACCTGCAAAACTTGTAAGAAAGAAGACAGAGTTTATATTGATTCAATAGATAATAATATTTGTAAGCATTGTGATTCAACTTGCAAAGAATGCTCAAACGGAACTGATAAAGACTGTACTATTTGTGAAGATAATCTATTCAAAATGAGTGATTCCACTTGTAAAACATGTCCAGATAATCACTTCTTTAAGTCAGGAGAGTACTGCAAATCTTGTGATTAATCTTGCCTAGTATGTAAAGATGATTCAATAAAATGCGAAAAGTGTGATAATACTAATAAGTATTATTTTGATGAAAATAAAAATTGTAAGATCTGTGAAGATGATAAATCATTCTATATATCAGGAGAGGACTGTAAGCCTTGCTTTGCAGATTGTGGTACCTGCTCTGGTGGATTGTTTACAGATTGTAAAACATGTTTAAATCCTTTACATAAATTGATGCCTAATAATAGTTGTTAAATTTGTCCTGTAGATAATTATTTTGAAAAAGATGATAAATGTATTCCATGTGATTCCTCTTGTAAGTAATGTAATGGAATAGCTTCAAATTAATGTACTCTTTGCCCAGATGGATAAAAACTATTTGCTGACAAAACTTGTGCAGTATGCCCTTCAGAAGAGTATTTTATTTAAGATATTAATTGCCTTAAATGTTCATTAAATTGCAAGACATGCACTAGTTAAGCGAATGAAGGATGTTAAGAATGTGTTGGGGATAAGAAGATTGATGCTAATAATGTTTGTATTGACTGTCCAGCAGAGAATTATTATAAGACAGCTACACACTGTCTCTCATGCCATGAAAATTGTTTAACTTGTAATAATGGAGGTAATTAATTTTTATGTTAAAAATTCTAATTTATGATTATTTTTTTAATAAAATTTAGATTCCACAAGTTGTTTGACTTGTAAAGCAGGTTTTAGAAAAATGCTTGATGGAAGTTGTTAAATTTGTCCTATAACAAAATTTTATGATGATGGAATCAATTGTACTCCATGTCATCCTTCATGCGAGGTCTGTAATGGCTTAACAGAAAATAATTGTTTAAATTGTCCTTCAGGTAAGCATTTTATGCCTGATAAAACTTGCAAGATATGCCCTACTAATGATAAGTATTTTATTGATGGATTGCAATGCGTTCCCTGCCATGATGGGACATGTCAAACTTGTTCAGGTAAAGAAGCAACTTAATGCTAAACTTGTTAAAGTGGACTTCTTTTATATCCTGATAACTCTTGTGGTATGTGTGAAGAAAATCACTATTTTAAAGATAGTATATTATGCAAAAATTGTGATTCATCTTGTTTAACCTGCCATGGAGAGAGTGATACAGAATGTGATTTATGCGAAGTAAACAAATACAAATATCCAGATCAGAAATGCAAAGAATGTGATATTACTAACAGAAAATATATCTCTAATACTTAAATGTGCCTTGATTGTCATAGTTCTTGCAAAACATGCAACAACGATCAACCTGATTAATGTAAGGAATGCGACAGTAACTTATACTTCAGAGATGGGCTTTGTTAAATATGTCCAGATGAGCATTATTTCATTAGCGGCATTTCTTGCTTAAAGTGTGATGATTCTTGTTTAAAATGTACAGGATCTAAAACAACTGAATGTACTTAATGTGATTAGGGATATTTGATAAATGAAGTTTCTAAATTATGTGAAAATTGTTAAATTAGTAATAAGTATTATTAAGATGGATTTTATTGTAAAAAGTGTCTTCCTTCTTGTAAAACATGTGTTAATGGAACTAAATGCACTGTTTGTGAAGATGGTTTATCCTTTATGGAAGATGGGTCTTGTAAAGTATGTAATTTAGGAGATGGTTTTTATTCAGAATTAGGCACAAACATATGCAAAAAATGTCTTACTAACTGCAAGAAATGCTCCAGCTAAACATCTTGTGAAGTTTGTGAAGATGGATTTATGGTAAGAAAAGACGGAACATGTGGAAGTTGTGATTCAAATCAATACGTTGATAATAATAAAAACTGTTAAAATTGTGATTCTTCGTGTGCTACCTGTAGTGGTCCTGCTCCCACAGATTGTTTGAGTTGTTCTAATAATCTATTTTATATCAGGCTAGATACCAAGTTATGTGGAATTTGTGATACAAATTAATTTGCTGATAATAAAAAATGTGCTAATTGCCACTCAGATTGTGCTACTTGTAGTGGTCCACTCTCTAAAAATTGTAAAACATGTTAAGATTCTTCTAAATAATTTTGTGATAATACCAAAGTAATTGCTTTTGGAAAAACTTAGAATGCAACTTTAGAATGTGAAAAATCCTGTATAACTTGTAATTCTACATGTAAAACGTGCTTCAATTCAACTACTCAGGGCTGCATGGATTGTTCTATAGGTACTTTAAAACTTGATTTCTCTTGCTCACTTTGTTCTAATGGAGAATATATGGATCCTGTTGCTAAAACATGTAGAAAATGTGCAAATAATTGTCTTACTTGCACTGCCTTAGATAAATGCACTTTATGTAAAGATGGCTATACATAAGTTTCAGGAAAATGTTACACATGTCCTGCTGGATAATTTGTTGGTATAACTATTACTTTTATTTTCAACATTATATTTTAATTATATTTCTTTTTAAAATTAATTGTATATAGATTCAGATACAACATGCAAGAAATGCCATACAGACTGCAAGACTTGTACAAATAAAAATAATACTGATTGTTTGATTTGCAATGATCCAACGAAATTCTTAAACTAAAATAACCTATGTGTTTCTTCCTGTGATCCAGGATATATCAAACACACTACACTTAATAAGTGTGTAAGATGCTAATATAAAATGATTAGTGGAAACTTAGTATGTTTATAAGAATGTCCTGATCCTGAAGGATGTTCTATCACTTGTTTAGATAATTCTGAGAAAATTAGTGATTATGAATGCAAATGTAAAGATAACTATAAATTTGCTTTAAATTCAATTAACAAATGTGAAATATAATGTGGAAAAAATGCTTCTTAATTAAATTAAAATACATGTTAATGTAAAGATGCCTCTTACGAATTTGTTCCACTTTCAAATACTAATTGCAGACTCATTTGTGGATTAAATGCTGATAATAAGGATGATGACTCATGTGTTTGTAAAAAGGGTTTCTCATTTAAACCTTCAACAAACAATACTGTTTGTTAAATTGATTGTGGATTGAATTCCTTTAGAGTAGATGAAAATACATGTTAATGCAATCCAAACTATAAATTCTAGGCAGGTTCGCTTATTAATTGTGAAATAGTATGTGGTTTTAAGGCTTTGTAGAAAAATCATAATACTTGTGGATGTGAGTTAGGTTTTTCTCTTGTTCCTTCATCAAAAACAGAATGTTAAATAGATTGTTTAGATAATGCCGAAAGAATAGATGCTTCTACTTGTAAATGTAAACCCGGCTATCATTTTTATAATTCTTCATAAGTTTAATGTGCCATTGATTGTGGAATTTATGCTCAAAATTCTTCTATTGACGCTTGCACTTGTGATACCGGTTATGAGTTTTAACCTAGTTCAACTCTCGCTTGCTAATTAAAATGCTTAGAAAACTCAACTAGAGTAGATATATCTACGTGCTAGTGTATAACAGATTATGAATTTGTGAAAGATTCAAAAGTAAAATGCTAAAAAAAATGTGGGCCTCATTCATCAAATGTTGATTTGAATACTTGCAAATGTGATAATGGTTATGAATTTGTGCCAGGTAGCTCAACAGAGTGTATGATTACCTGCGGAAAATATGCATCAAGATTAGATAATGATAAATGTATATGTAATAGTGGTTATAACTTCATGCCAGGTTCAGTTAGGGAATGCCAGATTACTTGTGGAAGCAATGCTATTAATAAGGACTAGGATTATTGTAAGTGCAAAGATGAATTTAAATTTGAAGCAAATTCAGTAACTGATTGTGAAATTGTATGTGGAGTAAATTCTAAGCCATTGACAAAGAATTCTTGTCAATGTGATTCTGGATATGAATTAGCACCTGGCTCACTAGCAAATTGTTAACTAAAATGTGGAGATAACGCTATAAATAAGGGCTACAATGAATGTATTTGTAAACCAGGATTTTAATATTAATCTGGTTCTTTGATTGCTTGTGAGATTATTTGTCTAGATAACTCTTCTAGATAAGATGTCAATACTTGTTTATGTGACTCCGGGTATGAATTTGTACCTAATTCAAAGGTTTAATGCAGACTCAAGTGCGGAAGTAATGCAACAAATTCAGATCTTAATCATTGTTAATGCCTTCCAGACTTTGTTTTCCTACCTGGATCCTTGTTGCAATGTGAAATTAAATGTGGGGAATTCGCTACTTAATTAGATTAAGCTACTTGTAAATGTATTAAGAGTTCTTTTTCTTTTGTTCCTGGATCTAAGACTGCGTGCTAGCTAATTTGTGGTAATAATGCAATAAATAATCCGATTAAAAAAGATGAATGCTAATGTAAAGAAAACTTTAAGTTTGAATTAGGATCAGAAACAAATTGTGAAATAGTTTGCGAAAATAATGCTAAACAAAAAGATAAAAATACGTGCATATGCACTAAACCTGGTTATGATTTCTATCCTAACTCTATTGTAAAATGTTAAAAGAAATGTGGAGAAAATTCATCAAACTTTGATGAGAATAATTGTTAATGCCCTCAAAACTTTGGATTTGTTGAGGGTTCAGATTCTGTTTGTGAAATTAAATGTTCAAACAATACTGAAAGAGTAAGTTCAAAAGAATGTAAATGTAAAGACAAGTATGAATTCCTTCCTGGTTCTGTGATAGCTTGTAGATTGAAGTGTGGCTACAAAGCTTCAAACATAGATGAAAACCACTGTACTTGTGATGATGGCTATGTAGTAATTCCTGGATCTGTAACTGATTGTTAGCGTTACTGTGGTACCCATTAAGTAAATATTGATAGTGAAACATGTGGTTGTGAAAAGGGATTTGAACCAATTTAAGGATAAAGTCCTCTCGATTGTAGTATTTTATGTGGTTATAAGGCAAAAAAGGAATCATAATTTAAATGTGAATGTGAAGTAGGATATAAATTTAAATAAGGCTCTATTTTTGATTGTGAGATTAAATGCGGAGAGAATGCTGTAAATGATCCATCAAATCCTGAAACCTGTAAATGTAAAGATGAAGATTATCAGTTTATTCAAAATTCTAAAGTATCTTGTGAATAAATTCCTAATTTAGAAGTAGCTTTCTCTTTTAGTGATTTGAAATATTACAGTTCGTTTTATGTTATGACAGGTTTAACATTTTTCTCTTTAGGATTAATATTTGTTGCTATGAAATTAGATGCAAGAGATGCTGCCAGAGTTATCCCTACTAAGGCATTTTTACCTAATAATAATTTTGGAAATTCAGAAATAAAAGTTGCTTAATTTGATAAATTTAATGTACAACACAATTAATCAACTCTTTATAATGAGAAATTGTATTCAAACCCATATAAAAGAAAACAACATATTTCTACTATCCTTAATGCTACAATAACTATGAATCATGACTAAACAGCACCCTTAGATTTTTCTGATTTTGATAAAGTTCAAGAAGCTAAAAATGTTTCAACTGTTTATAATATAAATATGACGATTGAGCATGAATAGACTAAAAACCAACTTGATTTCTCTGATTTTGATAAAAATCCTGATATTTAATAGAAAATATAAGAAGAATAGCTTATTAAAGCTGCTAATCTTAATAACTCTATCTTATCAAACAATAATCCTAACTAATCTATAGTGATGAACAATACTTCAACATATCTAGATTAATCAAATGTTTAAGATTAAAATTAAACTATTCTCCCTAATTCTCCTAAATTAACATAAGTAGAATCTCCAGATAAACTCAAATAAAATAACACTCCAATGTTAGACTTTATGTCTCCTTAGTAACTTGATAAAAAACCTAGAAAAGAAGACAGATATTCATTCAAATCAATACTTTTAGTAATACATTTATTTTTTTATTATTTTAAATAATCAACTATTTTTAAAATAAACAGAATAATCATGATTTTATTAGCATTTGGACTGTATATAATAAAAACATGCCTAGAACCCTTAGAGTTATTCTTTTCCACTTAAAATAATTCTTCTAAATAGGAATAGTCTCTCTAATTTCAATTGTAATTATATTTTAATTATCTTCAATTTTCAAAAATATATTTAAATAATTAGAAAATAATTCCTATTGGTATTGCTGTCGCTCTTTTAAGCACTATTGTTTTTGGAATAGTTTAAAAAATCTTTGAGAAATTTGGAAATCCCAAGAATATTTTATTGAAAGTAATAAAATATAGTGGGATTGTTTCATTGACAGGTCTACTTTATTTTACCTGTATTTAAAAATTGGTAAACCAAACTTCCTATAAAGACTAATCTGGTAGCAATATAGTTTCTTTTACATTCCTCATAAGTACTTGTGTAGAGTAAATAATATGCTAAACTGCTATTGCTATTTATTCATATAATAAAAAAATTAGAAAGATATTCTCTTTAACTCCTTCAAAGGTTTGAGTTAAAATTCTTTATTATAAATATTGATAATTTACTTTCAACAAATATATTACTTACCAATTTTGTATAATTTATATATATCCCTAAAGCTATGTAATATTAAATTAATTTGCTAACTTCCATATCAAAAGAATTATTTATCTTTTATTTTATATTCTTAAATTTAAAAATTAAAATAAAATTATTTTTTGTTATTAATTATAGTATGTAAAATATTTCTGAAGTGCATAAATTAAGCTTAAAATAATAGATTTTAATTAATTATTAGAATTTAAAAATATTTTTAATTATTTCTTAATCGTCTTTATAGTTTTCTCTATTGAAGAAAAGAAAAATCAAGATATAGATATAAATACTAGAGAAAGAAATGAGATTAGAATTTTTCTTCGTTTTCTTTATCAATACTTTATAGCATTTTATTTAACAAATTTGATAAAAGAACTCTTTATTCTTTTATTTTCATACAAATAAACCCATAAATAAAATATGAATGAACTTTGATATAATTATGTAAAAATTTAATGCTTCAATAAAGAATATTAGTAATATTAATTATGACAATTGCATAAACTAATTTCGTTATATTTATTATTATAATAATTCCATAAAATTACATTAAATTTATTGTAATAATTCCTAAGCTAAAAAAAGAAGATAAATTTATGGTGGAACTTTATTAATAAATACAAAATATATCAAAATTTTTTGTGTATATTTAATTGAGATAAAAAAAATAAAGAATAAGGTATAAAATAAAAAATAATTTCTTTTTCAGATTTTTAAAAATTTTAAAAAATAATACACCTTTTATTGTTAAATAGTTTATACTTTTTACATAATTTGTTACTTAGTTTATAATTTATTTTATTATTATTTAAAGAAGTTTCATTCATTTTTAGTAAGCTCTTTTCTTTTCCTAAATGACTATTAATTAATAAATTAAGGTAATTTAACATCAATATATTCTAAAGAATCTTTTGATCTTTCTATTGTTGCTCTATTTGTTGTCAGGGAGACTTTTTTTGAGCTATTAATCATTACTAGTTCCATTTGATTGCTCATTTTATCTTCATCATTAATATCAAATGTTTCATTTTTGCTAAAGCTAGAGTTATTTTACTTATTTGGGGTTATAAAGTGGTGGATCATTTTATTAGCAGTTACAATAAAGTGTAATACCATATAAAAAGAAAAAAATATCATTATTGCTTCTCCAACTCTCAAAAAATTCTCAATTTTACTATCAGGAATTTCGTCTTTAAGGAATTCGGATTAGAGATATTATTCATATTCTCTAGAAGCCATTATTAGAATAATAACAATAAGAAGATTAATTTCTGCTGCAATTTTAATAGAATTTATTTAGATGTTTTAGTAAGGAATAAATAGTATAGTATAAGCTATTAGGAAAATTTAGATAATAAAGTAAGGTATTATCTATGCAAGGAATGTGTCAGAGAATACTAAAATAAATATTGAAATAATTGTCTTTCGTATCAGATTAATTAAGTGGTAATAAATTCTCATACTCTTTAGCTTTTACATAAAAGTTATAGAGTGAGAAGCATTTTCTTTTATAATTAATTTATTATCTTCTACTTAAAAACAAATCTGTGGAGATGATGAAATCATATAATCATTATACAACTCCCTTTATATTATATCATATATTCTTTGAGAAGGTAGATAGTTTAGATATAATCTATCATGAAAAACTTACTTGTAATGAAGATGATTTGTGAAGATGCTGTAAAGGTTTGAAACATAAAGAGAGAACATCCACATAATTAATATGCTAAGTATATATCCCAGAATTTATTAAGTATAGAGGAGATATTAGCTTTTTATATTAATGATTATAGAGCAAGAAATAATAAAGAATAGAGCTTCAAAAAGCATGGAAGAAATATTATTTATTAGCTTGTAAATAATTTAGATTATTTTGAATACTCTATTAGTTTATAAGCCCTAAATATTTTGAATTGCTCTTGTCAGTGAGGTGCTTTCTAAGTAGTAAATTTTATCGATTATGATATATATAATTTAAATAATAGATAAGAATAAAATTGGCGCTCCAATCATAACTACAGAACTATTTACAAAATTTAGTCTACAGAATTTAATATCTACATAAGATTAATATTCTTTCAAGTTGACTTCACCACTCACAAAAAAATAATCAATACTAGTTTTTTGACTATTTTCTTCTTGCATTGATACATTTTTAGTTACAGTTAAATGGATAAAAATTCTCAGAAAGTGGTAGAAATTAGTAGGAAGGATAGTGTCCAAAACAAACAAGAGCAGACACACCTAGAGAAATGGGAGTAAGAATAATAAAACATAGAAGCCTTTAAAAATCCCCTAAAGAAATTTAACAAAAGAATTTTCAGTTTAAGTAATTTTGTTAGAAGCTTTAATTAAATTTTATAACTATGAATCATAGGCTTCAGTTGGAGATAGTATAAAGTTGATTCTAAATGTTAATTATTTTGTTATAAGAAACTCATTAGAATTTTTGACATAAAATTCATTAGGATTGGTAAATTCTATAGTTAGGTTTTTTTTCATAAAGCTAACATTGAATTTTATCATCACTTAAATTTCACTAGAACTCTACCAACTCATAGATATTTAGTATTTTACTTTAGAGTCTTCATCTGAAGTGAGAGTTTAAGATGATTGAGAATCATTCTCATAGTTGATCTAAACATCACTTGGGTTTTAAATATAATCTAATTTTATGCTTTTTATAAATGTATTTGGTTAAATCAAGTAATTTTAGGTATCCTTATTAAATAATATTGAAAAATAGATAGTATCTGTCCTTGTAGTTGAGTAATAATCTGATAAAGATGCTTGCAAATATGAAGATTCACAAAACCCTTAACTATTTTCAAATAAATTTTAACTCTTGTCACAAATACATTTCTAAACTGTGTTTGACACTTTTTACAGTATTCTATCATTAGAACACATTGTGCAAAACGTTGAAGAAGAACATTACTTACAAGTACTACTACATTAAAAACAATTTCCATACTTTCCATTTTATCCATAGTATCCCGGAAGGCAATCACAAGTATTAGTCAAAGTGTTTAAAACTCTTTTCTAAGTGGAAGAATTACATTAAGTGCATTTAGTTGTAGAATCTATACATAATTAGCAATTATCGTCACATTTTACGCACTAATTGTTTGATACCTTTATGGATCCAGAGTTACTATCACAAAGAACGCATTCAGGAATGTTTGTGGTTTAATTATATACCTCAACATATTTTGAACCACACTCGCATGTATGGGTAGATGCATTAAGAACACGTAATTTATCTCTATGACAATCAGTGCAATAAGTAGCTATATTCAAGCAAGTTCTACAAGATTTATCACACAATAAGATATCATCATTAGAATCATAATAATATCCATCAATCGGATAACATTAATTATTTGAAAGATATGCTTCAGAAACACATTTTGTACAAGCACTTAGAGTTAATGAGCATTCTGCACATCTTTTGCTACATTTTTAACAAACCCCATTATATAAAATATATCCTGGTCTTTTACATTCACAACTTCCTAAAGGTGTCTCTGTAATTGGAGTATTATAATTTAATTAGTAACCTTCTTTACAAAAAGAACATTAATCCTATGCTGCATTACTCATACAGTATCCACATTAAGGAATGCTGCAAGAAGTACATATATTTCCTGTATTAAATTAGGAGCAGGGACATTATACAACACACTAATTATTATCTAAAGCAAATTGATTAGAACACATTAAACTATATTTTGTATTTTAAACCTAGGGTTAAGTGCATATTTTAGATTTGTATCCACATTCCCATTTTCCTTAAAGGGATTTTTCATCAAATGCTATCAATTCATAAGAATATTAGCCGATATTCAAGCGTAAGTCAGCTATGTACCCATTAACTTTATTTATCATTATAATATTAAATAGTATTAATTTAATCAATAAACTTACAAGTATTTTTAATTTGCACGTGATATTTTGAGAGAGGAATATAACTAGTGCAAGCTGTAGCAAAATTTTTTCTAACCATTTAAGTACCATCATTATACAAAATTCCCAAAGTTACTTTATTGACTTGTTTAGATTGTCCGGCATAAATAAAGAAGTATTAAGTAAATGATGAAGCTGGGATTGTTGAATCAGTAACAAGAGTAATACTTTGATTGCTTGTATACAAGCTAATGTTTACTCCATCAAAAGATATATAAAAAAAAGTTCCTAAAACTTAAAAAGTTGAACTTAGCTCCATTCTGATAATATCTTGAGGAGTTAAAGCAGTAAATTTACACCAAAGTGAAAGAGAATATTCTAAACTAAAGTTAAATCCTTCTCCATAATAATCCAAAGTAGAAGTAATAGATTATTAATCTTTTATCAAGAAATTAACTACCATTTTATCAATGAGCTATATTAGAGGGAAGTCATTAATATAATACTAGAATCCCACTTACTCTTCTATAAATGAACTATAATCTGAAGATAAGTTAATTTAAATGTTATAATACTAAACATTTGTTAGTGAGTTCTAAAATGTTAGCTGTAAGTAAAAATTAGTCATTCCAGTTTAATCAATATTTGTAGTAAAATACACTTCTTAATAGCTCTAGCTTACATACTAATAACTTTTGATATAAGAATCAGCAGTATTTACTGCCTCCTTATAGGTTATACAGGTTGCCATCCATTCCCATTCATTTACCACTTATTTTGCAATGTTAGAATAAATCTAATTAGGAATTGTTTGCTATAATTTATATGAATAGTACTTTATGTATTTATTTTCTAAGTATCCATCTATACGTAATAACAAAATAAATGAATTATTTGAATAAATTAAATAACTTACAAGCTAAATAGTTGTCTTATTATCCAGTAAAATCAATAATAGGTGTTTGTTATAAATTTAATGCTATTAAAGGTTATATTTTTGTTGGGTCAGAGAATATCTGAGAGCCATTAGATTTCTCTTCAGGAAAGCTTGTAAATAACCTGAACCAAAAGCAAATTGAAAATGATTTAAAATAGGGAGGCTTCTATACATATGTAGTATAGGATAAAGTATCAGAAATAGTCTTCGTTTTCATATAATCATAAGGTGATGTGGAGTATTCTCCTCCTAAAAAATTTCTTTCCAGATATTTACCATTGAAATTACCTTCATTTAATTTAGAAATTAATTAAATTTATTATTATTTGAAGTATTATTTTATCCAGAAAAAATTTTAAAAGTGAGGTGAAAAATTTTACTTGAGAAAGAAAATATAATTTTTTAAGGGATATATAGTTTGTTTATTATAGTTGAGCTAATTTGAGCAGTATTTGTTTAGTTGCAATAGATATTTACAGTATTTTATTCCATATTAACAGCGAAATAAAAGAATAGCTCATATTATTCTAAAATAGAACAAGAAAATAGCCATTTTTTTATTTCATCATCAGATTTGGTTTTTAATGTAGCATAGTTATCAGAATAAAAATTTAACTTATTATCTTTAAGGGTAATTTCCATTAAACTAGAGCTAACTTTACCAGTATTTTTATTGGACCCATCCATTGTGAGAATAATTTTGTTATTATTAGCAGAGTTGCTTGATGAATAGATAGTACCATAAACTGCAAATTTTGTATAAATACCTTCAATTGTTTTATCATTTTACTAAATATAAATAAATTAATTTTTTATATAATCATTAGCAGGCTTTTCGTTCATTATTGCTACTATATCGTTGTAGTTTTTTATTTGGCTTTAATGGCCTAATACCAATTGTGGGTTAAAAATCTATCCATTCAAAGAATATGTTTTAAACTTAGCACCTCCAAAGAAAGCGCCTATGTAATTTGAAGGGTTAACATTATTTACATTACTGAGTTTTTCAAAGATTTCTGATTTCTAAGTTTAGTAATTAATGTAAATAGAGATTTCTCCTATATCTTTATATTGAAGATACATAAATATCCACTAACTATCATACCTGTAAGATGATACATCGATAGTTTTGCATACATTATAACTAGATGTCACAGTATCGTGAGAGCAAATATTAAACGATATTCCATCACTTTCAACATCTATTTATTATAAAAAAAATATAATCATAATTACCTAAGAAAAAAATATTCTATTTAAATTGATTCCTTATAAAATAAAGCCTATCATTGATATTTGTTTCTCTCAATTATAATATCTTAAACCTCTTTTTTTCCTTTTTTACTACTTTAAAATGATTCAAATCTCAAATAAAATGAATTTACATATAACTCTATCTTCATATTTGCTCATATTAGAGAAATTTTAGTTAAATACTACTCGGACCAAGTCAAATGATTATATTTCATTTGTGTATTTTGGACTTGTAAAAGAGAATCTATGCCAAAAGTAAACTGAATATTGGTTTTAGTAATAGGTACAATCTGAATTTTAAAATTCAATTTAATGGGCAAAATTAATTGAATCAAAAGAGCTTGCATAAGTATCTATTTAGCACTTAATCAACCTTGTTAAAATTGCTAATTTGATTACTAAAATAGTAAAATTCATTTTAAACCTATCTTTTTCTTTCCTAAAAATATTAAATTTTAGACTTAATTTTTACTAAATTTCTAAACTATTTCGATTTTCAGTCTTAATAATTGTTTGTGCACAATCTACAAAGAACAGAGTATCTAACAATCATTAAAGGATTTGAGAATTACAATAATAAAGAATAATATAATTTAAGTTAAATTCACACCACAACTATGTTTCAAGCTAAATAATATTTGTGTTATTAATCCAACAAAATTTGGGAATTTATTTAAATATTTAAATATTTGAAATAGATTTTGTAGAAAAATAATATTAAAATTATTTGATAAAACAATAATTCTAAAGAGATTAATCAGCTGTATTATAAACTAGATATTAAACAATAAAAAAATTAACTTAATTGATTAGAATATGAGATTAAAGAATTTATTCTATTCTTAATATAGTTTAATCCTTTTTAAAAAGATATATTGATTGATTTAAGTATTAATTTATATGTAAAAAATAAAGAAATTAATCATGAGTTTTGTTTATGGTAACATCAAATTTGAAGATATTAATATAGATGGAGTTAAATTATAATGATATTTTAAGTAGATTTAATTCAAACAAGCGTAATTTTGTTTTTAAATATTTTATTTCTTAGTCATACAAATATTATTTACTTTCTGATGGTCTTCCTATTTCAAATTCACTATTAATTACCAGAAATTCAATTCATTAGAGATAATTTACTAGATTATAATAATATGATTAAATATCAGAAATATTTACACTTCTTAGAGTATGAAATTTAACATAATATTTGCTAACTTTATCAGGAATGATTAGATATTAATTAATCTTAAATTTAGAAAAAAAAATTAATACAAATTAGATCAATCATTTATTTGATATCGATACTTCTATTAATCAAATAATAATAATAATTCGAAACATTACAATACTAAACATTATGAGTGATAAAAATACAGAATATATACTAGCAATCAATTTACCTAACAAGTAGAAGCATCCTGGAGATGATGAAGTTGAAGATAAAACTAATAAGACTGGAGAGGTTAGAAATAAAATAGATAAAGAATTGAGTGATTTATATTAGAATACAAGTGATAAAGGGGGCTAAGTGTACAAATCCTGTTTCATGGATATCCATTTAGATGCGGTTTATAATGAAATTGATCTCAAAAATTTGCCAAAGCAAATAAACTATCCTAATTTACTAAATGTATCCATCTATATTAATTCTTGTAGCCTCAATTAGATTAATTTCACTTACTTGAGGGATGCCTTCTCTAATTATAAACTACTCTAGAATCTAAAAATTTACTTATAAAGAGATGGGAATATGAATTCTTATTCTTACAAATAACTAGGGAGTATATTTAAACTATCACCATAGCTTAAGGAATTAACTTTATCTATAGAATAGAATAATATTTATAATTTAAAATAACTATATGCTTTGTTTGACGGTATCAAAAGCTTAACTGAACTCGCTAAAATGAAATTGGCCATAAAGCGCTAGAATAAAGTTATGACTAAAGAGAGTGTTCAGTGCATTGGAAATTCTTTAAAACACCTTACAAAATTAGTTGATTTAACTCTATATTTAAATTGCTCAACTAATGATTAAAGTTTTAATATTGAAATAAGTAAGCTTCTTTCATATCTTAGTTAACTCTAAAAACTTATCTTGATAGTTAATTGTGACACTAAAAATTAACAAGCCTCTTCTGTTGGTGTCATCTCAGTTTTTAAATCTTTAAGCACCTTTAAGCATCTTAAAGATTTCTCTTTTTCTATGAAAAATATTTCTGTTAATCCTACAATCTTAGAAGAAGCATTTAAATTTCTTCCATCTCTTCAATCATTTAGATTCTTTACTAAATTTTCAATATCAAAGAATTAAATTTGGGAAATTAAAACTCAATAATGCCTCAGAAAGATATTTCCATGCTTGTATGATGATAAATAACCTTTAAAAATTAAACAAGAGTATAATAATATATTTAAAAATTTAACTAAAATTGAAAATATATCTTTTTCGATCCATGATCTTACTGACGAAGGGCTTATTTCTCTTGGTGACGAGATTAGTAGTTTTACAAATTTGAAGATTTTATCTATTTTAATTAATCCTGAGAGCTAAGAGAATTCTGTAAAAATATTACCTCAATCTAACACAGATCTATTTGATTTCCATGAAGATTATGTGACAAGCTCTAATAAATAAGCTGATTAGGGAATCTGTAGTCTAGCTTAGGGAATTACTTCTCTTAAATATTTGAGAATTTTAAAACTTTAAATAGACAACTTAAAAATTAAAGAGAAAGGAGCTCAAGAGCTAAAAGGCTGCTTTAAATACTTATAGAACCTTAACCATTTAGTACTTAAAATTGGTAATAATTATAGCGGCAAAGGTAGCTTTTTAAAGACTATGATGGAAGGTATCTAAAATCTCTTAAATTTAAAGATTTTAGAGTTAGAAGTGGAATCATTTATCTTTTCTACAGAATATACAGAGGGTTTAGCAAATTGTTTTAAAAATTTATCGTCTTTGACTAGTATTAGTTTATAATTTACTAAAAGTTATAATGTAATGCCTGATGATAATCAAGTTAGCTGTTTAGCAAATATATTTTAAAACTTGCATAATCTAACCTTTGTAAAGTTAATTATTTAATACCCTAATTCTGCTTAGATGATATCAAATTAATTATTTTAACATCTAAAAAAAGTATAAAACTTACACTTAGAAATATTTGACACTGAAATTAGTAGATAAAATCTTTAAAAATTGATATAAAACATGATATAATGCTGTTTAATTTAAACTATCTTCTTCAGATTATAATCGAATAAAGATGATAATCAAATATTTGATAAATTTCTTAATAAATTATTATTTAAAAAGCAAAAATTCTTTAAAAGACTAGTGAGATATTCATTTAAAAACTGAATCTAAAAGTTTCCTAAGATATTTTTAAATTATGGATTAAAAGCTCTTAAAATTCTTGAACCTCTTCTCTTTTCTTATCTAATAAAATTATAAATTTACTACATAATTCTTTCTTTTATCTTTCTTAATAATAGCCTTAATTATATTACAATTATATGATACTCTTCTTTATATATACTTTCATTTCTTTATTGTTTTTAGATGCATTTAGATAAAATTATATCTCTTTTTAATTAAAATATAAATCATTTCCATAGTAAAAACTATTTTTATAACAAAAAACAAAGTAAATTATCTTTTATCTATTCTTACATTATCAAAAGAAACTTCCTATTTTTGTTATTTAGTTTGGAATCTCTAAGAATAAAGATATTCTAATATTTACAAAGATTTTCGTTAATTTAAAGATGATTATTAATTAAAAATAAAATCTATTTTTAATATTTTATTAATATTTTATGTAATTTATGTTTATAAAGTTAATCTTATTTTAATAATACACTTTAAATAATTTTAATAAATGAAGATATATCATTAATTAAAATATTTAAGAAATAAAAGATTAAATGGGTAAGATGTGATTTCTTCCAATAATTTCATTTAAAGAAAAATATACTTACTCTTTATTAAATATTTCTTTGATTTTCTAAAAATATAAAGAATTAATCATAACCTAAGTTGTGGAAAAATTTAATTATTTTTTTTAGCAGTCTACGATAAATATTTCTTATTTCTCTTTAATAATTAATTTTAACGAGGAATCTAAATAATTTTTTATTTATTAAGATAGTTATTAACTTTTTTGTTAACAATGAGTTCTTAACAGGTTTAATTTTTACTCAATTCATTCAATGGTTTTTTATTTACTTAGAATTTTTCACTAGATACTAAAATATTATTTTATTCATTGTTATTTCTAAATATATATTAAAACACTTTACTAAACAAGTGAAATCAACTAATAAGTTGAGTAATAACTAATAGTACTAATGGTATCAGATGAAAAGAAAAATTAGGTATAAATTTATTAAATATGTGATAAAAATAATAAATGTATCTAACCTATATAAAAGAGATTTTTATAATAAACTGATAACATTATATTTTCTTATGATCTATACTATAACATTCCTTACCCTTGTTAACTACTCGAAAAATTTAACTCTCAAAATAAGTTTCTCTCTCAAAATAGATTTTTACAAAATGATTGAATTATATTATAAATGAATTTTTAAAGCCTTATTTGTTAATAGCAAATTAATGCGCATTAATAATTTTAAACAATAATAGCATTTGAGTAAAAACTGATCTGAGTTTATGAGACATCTAAAATTGAAAAATGCCTCATTTTATATAGCTTTAATAATTTTTTACTTCTAAGTCTACAAATTTTTTGATATTAAAAACAAAAAATAATTAATTTTCCTTTCTTTTATAAATTTCCTATTCTTATAAACCTTAAAAATTTCTTGTTTTTGAGAGAATTTTATATCTAAATAACTTACAAATGAAAAAGCTTCTATTATAATAAAATGTTAAACTTCTTTAATAAATAATTATTTATCTTATCTTTAATGAGTAATTTGTTTATGGATACTAATACAATTAAAATGTTAAGAATTGCGATAAATGAAAAGTAATCTGATTATAAATTTAATGATAAGAAAATCTTACAAAAATAAGATTATGAAAGAATAAGTAATATGAGTTTTATTGAATCAAATAAAGTTAATAAAATTTGACTTCTATTAGGTTTTATTCAGTAGAAAAGTTATTCAAAGATGATTTCGCAATTTATTTCGCAAGAAATCTGAAATCAATTATATACTTAAAATTAATTCCTCAACTTTTTAGGCTACATTAAGAATTGAGAGGTTGATAAAATCAAAGATAGCTTTTAAAACAATATATAGGTAAATTTACATGCTAACAAGTAGGGCCAAGTTTATTTTAAATGCAGTAAAAATTTTTTATAAAAGTTAATTTAGCTAAAATCAATAAATTTCTGCAATTTTTACAGTAAAAAGAAGGCAAGAAAATAAAGGAAAGAAAACTTGTTAAATTTATTCTTAAATAAAGACAATACGAATTATAGAATAATATAAATGAGAATTAATAGTCTATCTATAGCGTTATTATTGCTATCATTATCATTGTCTAGCGCCATTTAATATGATGAATTCTATAGATTAAATAAAGCATTCACTTATGAACCCACTGAAGATAAGATATAAAATTGCAGAGTTTAAACTTCTGATTGGGTGTGTGTAGTTTGCAATGATGAATACTACTTATTAGATAATGCCTGCCATAAAAAATTGGATAATTGCAATTTGCAGAGTGAAGCAGGCTATTGCGAACAATGTAAAAGTGGATACTATCTGAAATATGAGAGCAATAGTAGAAAAATAACTGGTTGCTTAAACTCAATATCTAATTGCATAATTTATAACTCTTATGGAGATTGCTTCTAATGTAATGAAGGATACTATTTGAAGGAAAATATTTGCATATCAACTACTGAAGATAAAAGATTATCATGCTATGAATTTGACTATGCCGATTAAGTATATTTAAAAGAACATTTATTTTAACTTTTAATAAATTTATAACATATTTCATAATTATTTACTCTTTTATTTACTTGCAGAAATATGAATAAATATTAATTATACAAAAAAAATTTAATTATTAATTTTCTTATTTATGAATAAAGTGTATCCGTCCACACAAATATTTTGCTTTTGATATTAACTACAATCTTATAGATAATAGAAGAACTAACTGCAAAATTTTTGATAAGAACAGTAAGTGCACATCTTGTCATGTTGGATATACTTTGGCTTCAGAAAATTGTATAAAAATCATAAAAGATAGCGATTTGCCTCATAATTGGTTATATGTATCCCTTTCTACTATTGTAAAAGATGGTGATGATATTTAGTCAACAAAAAATACTTGTAATTATATGTATAATAAAGTCCCAAGCTATTTTGAATAAATAGATAGTGGATATGTGACATTTGGTGGGTGCTTCAAAGATACTTCCAAAGATGATTTTAAAGACGATTTATGCAATGGTACCTATAAGTATATTAATAATTAAGTAGTCTGTGATTGTATACCTAATAATAAAAATTCTATGAGATTTGTTATAACTGGAGTTACTCCAAGATGTAAGGACCTTACAACATTTAAATATGTTGGAGGACATTGTAATTACTATAAAGATGAAAGTACTTGCTTCCAGTGTGATGACTAGACATACTTTGTTTAAATTCCTGATAGGGGATATTGTCAGCCAAAGGTAGCAGAAGTATAATGCTCAAATACCTAATTCTATGATTAAACTTCTAACACATGCAAAACCAAAATAAATAAATGCAAATAATACAAAAGTGATGGTAATTGTGCAGTTTGCGACGGAGAATATTATTCTTAAGGAAATCAATGTACATAAATTATAACTCATACCTGCTGCAAAGATAATCAATATTAAAATCCTTCTATGTATGTTTAAGAAAATAGTTTGCTATGCTTAAAATGCAATAAAGGATAGTATTTGGATATTAACAATAATTGTGCAATTGCTAATGATAAAGATAAGTGTAATAACGAAAAATATTAAGTGTGGTTTAATGGCTTGTGTTAAAATATAGACAATTGTGCCTATGTTGTTTTAGATGTGAACAATATTGTAAAGTGTAAGAGGTGCAATGTAGGATTTAAATTAAAAGAGAATATTTGCACAAATAAAAAAGAAGATGGTCATGTAGAAAATTGTGCTCTCTATAACTCGGGCTATACTGAATGTATTAATTGCTTAGATACCTACTTTTTCAATTCTAAAAAAGAATGTATAAAGAAAATTACTAATTGCAAGGCTTATAATAGCGATGGAACATGCTAAACTTGTGAAGATTTCTATACTTTAAAGGTAGATAAAACAGGATGTGATGTGGTTGCGAATATCGATGATAAAAAGAGACTTTTGGTTAATTGTAAAGAATGGGATACTAATTATAAATGTACTAAATGTAGTTCTTTACAATATGAAATAAAGGATGGATAGTGTCAATCAATTGATTATAATTTGAAGTGCTAAGCTTACTTCAATACCTTCTAAGCTAATTCCTGCATTAAATGTATAATGCTCGGTGATGGTAAATTATACGGCAATAATTGTATAGTATAAACCTCTTGTGCTGATTATTGCTTTGCTGATGAGTGTGAAAATCAATTATATGGTAAAAGGGACGCATCATGTATAAATTCTGTAGGATAAGTTCCTTATTGTAGCACTTATGTTTAAGATGAGAAGACAAAGTTATATAGTTGTACAGCTTGTTATCCAAACTATCTTCTCACTTTTGATAGTTAAAAATGTCTTAAATCTATTGCGAATTGCCAAACTTTAACTAGCAACTCTAACTTTTTCACTTAAACTTGTAACACTTGTACTAAAGGATATGACCTTTCAAGCGACTAAAAGAGCTGCACTTAAACTCCTACTGATGCAAACTCTTCTTTAACTCTATCATTCAACTTTATTCTATTAACTTTGCTATCAATTATAATTTCATTTATTTGATTCTAATTATAAAATGATTTAACTATTATCAGTATTAGTGATATTTACATTAAATGTTGATTAATAAAAGGATTTAAAATTAGAATTTTTAATTTTTATTTTATATCTGTTGACTATTCACTTATTTTGCTTACACAATAGAAATTTAGAATTATTAAGATTCTTACTACTTCCCATTATAATATAATGATTAGAATCTGATTAATTAAATAAAACCCTGTTAATTATCTAAACAAGATAATAAATTTCTATTTTGTACTTTTATTATAAAAAATAAAGTAAATAAGAATTGACAGATTCGCTGATTGATTGATTGCTAAGATTATAGATTTATAATTGAAAATAATGTATATATTAATTGTATAATATTGATTATAATAATAATATGCAATGATAGAAGATAATTAGATTAATTATTGAAAATTAAAGTCTGCTTGATCAAACTAACAGTATTATTGTTTTAATAATATTAAAATATCATCTATAAGCTAGAATTATTATTATTTTCACATTGTTTACTATTTTTCTAATAAAAGTTCATCTATTCATTCTGCAACGTTGAAAATTTAATTGTGAGATTTCATTTTTGTAACTTAGTCAAACCCATGTTTAGAAAGACTAAAGTTTTTACCACTTTAATTCCATCCTATCCAAGGTAGAAGAGGATCCATCATAAGACATTTATTAACTAAAACTGTGCCCACATTGAGAGAACTACTCATTTCTTAAACTATTAGCTCATCTTATGAAAAAATAGAGGCTGTTAATCCATATTTAGAATCATTAATTAAACTCAATGCTTCTTTATACCCACCTTAAACTTAGACAATTGGTAAAATCGGTCCAAAAGTTTCTTCCTACATAATATCCATTTTGTTATCAACATTCAATAAAACTGTTGGAAAAATTCCTCTTAATCTTTCACTTTCGTCTAACTTATTAAATTAAGTTAATGGCATTTCAATTAAAGTTCCACCCTAAGCATTTAGAATTTTTGCCCCTTAGCTTAGAGCTTTGTCTACTTTATATTTTATATTTTAGGCTTGATTTTTTAATGTTAGTGGACCTACTTCTACAAGAGATTATTTTTTATTTTGATTCTCATCCACGCCTTTACATTAATTGTCAACTCTTTAGTTACTCTCCACTACTTTTATTTTCTCTACAGCTTATTAAAGTTTCTCTAAAAATGGATTTATAATTTCAATATCACAATATACTCTCTCAACTGCACAGCAAGATTAGCCAGAATTAGTAAATGTTCCTATTATTATTTATTTTACTACATCGTCAATGTTATTGATAGATGATTTATGAATATATACAGCATCTTTTCCTCCTAATTCTAGGACACAGTTAGATAAAGGATTAATTTCAATACATTCTTTTTATACTTTCAAACCAGTATTTATACTTCCAGTGAAACTTACATACTATGAATGCTTATAGAGAGTTGGGAAACTCTCTAATTAAGAAGTGAATACATTTTTTACAAGATTTCCAAATTTACTTGAATAGCTTTATGAAGCCTGAATAAAGGATGAAACAATATCATCAGCCAAACCTGCAGTTTAAGGTGAAGGTTTTAATAAAACATTATTACCAGCTAATAAAGATGTCATTAATACACTTGAAGCAGTTAATAAGGGATAGTTCCATGGTGATATAATTAATACAGTACCAACGGGATGCTTTGTAATAAATTTATTGTATCTCTTGCCCTTCCTTATTGAGTTCTCTATTATTTCTGTCTTTAATGATTCTTCTGATATATCTATCAAGCATTTCATGCGATGAATAGTAGCTTTTACTTCTAGTTAGGATTCCTTCAATGGTTTTCCTGTGTATTGAGTTATATGTAAAGATATTTCGTCAGATTAATTTTTCAAGATATCAATGAAGCTGCTGCAAACTTTTTTTCTTTCACTAATAGGAGTTTAAGACCATATTTCTTATGATTACTTTCCTTTTATAACCTCTTCAATTATCTAATTTAATGATAGCTCTTCTTTTTAATAAACAATTTGATTTGTAAGAGGGCTTCTAATTTAGCAGATTCTCTTTTGTATATCATTTTATGTAGAATGAAAGAATTTCTAAGCATTATAAAATAATTTATTTTATTATATGGCTTGAAAGATAATCTTTCTATTGTTATAAACTAACATGATTATTTTGAAATATGTTAACTTTGAATTTTATTAATTCTAATTAAAACATTAACAAGGATATTAGATTATAAATATCTTACTTTTATTACATGATACTTTCTCACTGAAATTAAATTTTTAATGACAAGAAGAGTAATTGCAATATTCTGTTTAAAGATTACATTCTTAACCAAATATAAATATTAAAATATTAAATTCATTTAATTTTTTATATATTAGAAAAAATTTATAATTTTTATAATATTAACAATCAGCTGTCTTAAACAATTTTCTATTATTCATGTTATTTTTGTAAATATTATAATCAGATTTTTATAATTTTTACTTAGCAGAGATTATCAATTCACCTATTATAATTGAAAACTTGAGGATAATAAATATCCTTAATAGTATCCCTTTTTTAATTAAACCTAATTTAAATAAGTAACTATTAGACTCTCAGTTTTAGTTTCATAGACTTAAATAATTTAGTTCATTATTAAATGTGATAGAATTATTAGAATTAAGCAAACTATAATTAGTATGTTAGCTTTTACTTTTATGATTTGTTTATATATAAGAATGTAAGGTTGAAACCAAATATTTTATTCTAAAAATAAGATATTAAAAACAATTTAAAATGATATCTCACCAAGATTTATTCATTTAAAAGTACCTGTATTTTATATATTATAAAGTTGGTAGATTTTTTTTATTTTAGGTTTTAAGTTAAACAAGCTAATTAATCTTAGTAAATTTAGAAGTTAAAACAAATTTACTCTAATACTAATTTATAAATATTTACAACTTATTTCAGTTCCTATAACCAGATTTTTTGTAATAAATAGAAATTTCTCATCAAAATCCCACTTAAATTCTAATACTTTATAACTTAAAGCAAAAAGGTAAATAAAACCTAATGTTATAAGTGCTTTTTATATATTTTCTGAAGATTCATAAAACTAAAAATACAAGCAGATAGAAGATGTCAGTATAAAAAGCTAGACCAAATAAAGTTTTGAAAAATTTGAATAATTAGAAGTCTAATTTTATGAAAGAGAGCTTATTTTTATGTATTGCTTTGTTTAGTAAAATAAAAAAAGTACTGAGAGGGTAGAATTGATGATAAAATTAAAAAATTAAATTTTAGTGAGTCATTCATTAAAAATAATGAAGTAGTACAAATCTAAATAAAAATGAAAGATTTTATTAGATTATAATTTTATGGTATATTTTTCTCTTTGTGAATAATAAAATATTAAAAAATTAAATTCTAATAAGAGTAAACTAATATTTAAATCTATATATTAAAATACATTAAAAAAACATTCATGTTCTATGGTGGATAATTAAAAACTAAATATTTACCAACAGATACAGTGTTCAAATTGATTCCCGTTTTCTTAATTATTTGCTTTAATATTTAGGATTATAATTCAAAAAACTTTAAAATTAGATTTAATAGAAAAATTCCTCAATCTCTCTAATAATATAGTTAATTAAATTATTGAAAATTTATATTTTAAGATTTTTTTAGAAGAAAAGTATTTTTTGTTAAAATGAAATTAAATTCTTCTTTAAATATTATGTGATATTTATTGATATATTTGTTTGAGAATAAATCCTTATCAGTTTTATATTTTTCTCAAATATTTTTATGTTTAGTTTTTTTATATAGTTGAAGCTTTTCATTAATAAATAGCTAAAAATCCTTTTATTCTAGGTTATTTTGTAATTTGCTTAAATATTATAATTATGGAAAATAATATTTTTATATTCTTCTAAAAGACATCTAGATTTAAGAGTTTTGAAAAATATTAAATAGCAGTAAGCCTAAATAAAAGAAATTTGCATAATAAAATGATTATAAATACTTTAGAATTCTTAAGATTAAAAAAATATAACACTCATAAATTACTCTTGCTAAAACTCTAAAATTATTGGTTTAATAAATTAGACATTTAATTCTAAATAGATCTTTATCTAAAGACTTAATTTTATCTTTAACAAATGATTAAAGCTTTTTTCATTATTTCAAATCGAATGATTCATAATAATAGAGTATAATTGATAATATCTGAAACTTAAAGAAATTTTTTTTAATAAAGAAGCTAAACAATTTTTTACTTTCAAGATACAAATTTTTCAATAATTAAAATAGAAACAAATTAATTAATTTTCCTAACTTTAACATCCATAAGGTATTTAAATCTGAAAAATTATCAGTTTTTGAGAAAATTCTATAATTAAAAAATATAGGAATGATAAGATTTAAATTTATTTAAATAAATAATTATTATATCTATCTTAAATAAGTGTGTATAAGCTATGAATAATTACAGAAATAGGAATGATAAAAATCAAAATAAAGCAATTGAATCCATAAATAGATAGGAGAATCTTACAATAAATTATTTGATTGTGAAATAATTATTAATAGGAATTTTATTTAATCAAATAAAGTAGGATTATAGAAAAATTATTTCAAAGATGATTTACAATTCATGTTTCAAGAAATCTCAAATTAATTATTTCTATTAAATAAATCCCCCTAATTTTGTATCCAAATTAAGAATTGAGAGGTTAATAAAATCTAAGATATCTTTTCAAACAATTTCGTGGCTAATTAATTAACTAAAAAGTAAATTGTAGAAAAATTATTATATAATGAATTTGCAATTTACTTAACAAAAAATCTGAAAGTATTTAAAACTTTCATAATTCTTATAGATTTTTATCAATTTTAAAGAGGTTTATAAAATTAGAGATATCTTTACAAATTATTTCCAGGTAAATTTATAAAAAACAAAGTGGATTATAATAGAGAAATTATTCAAGTTTGATTCCACAATTTATTTTGAAAGAAATCTAAGTTCCATTTTATCGATAAAATAAATTAAAAAGAATAGAGAGGATGATAAAATTAAAGGCGTCTTGTTAAACCATTTCAGGTAAATTTATATACTAACAGCTAAATTATAGAAAAATTATTCTAATATGATTTAGTAATTTACTTTGCAAGAAATCTGAAATCAATTAAATCCATAAAAAAAAATCCTCCAGTTTTTTTCCAATATTAAGAATTAAGAGGTTAAAAGAATAAAAAGTATCTTAGTAAGCGATACAGATAAATTTATATGCAAGCTAGTAGGTTCAAGTTTATTTTAAATACTGTAAACTGTTTTGATATAAAAAATAATTTAGCTAAAATCAATAAATTCTGTATTTTTTACAGCAAAAATAAGAAAAGTAATTTTACTAAAATACATATAGTATTAAATATTAATATAAATGAGAATTAATAATAGCTTCTCTGTCGCTATCTTTTTAATGACCTTATCATTATCTAGTGCAATTTATTATGATGAATTCTATAAATTAAATAAAGCATTCACATAAGAATACGCTGAAGATAAGATATCTAATTGTAAAGTTTAAACATCTGATTGGATGTGTGTAGTTTGCAATGATGAATACTACTTGAAAGATAATACCTGCATTAAAAATATGGATAATTGCTATCTACAAAGTGAAACGGGCTATTGTGAATAATGCAAAAGTGAATACTATCTAAAGTATGAGAGTAATAGTAGAAAAATAACTAGCTGCTTAAACACAATATCTAACTGCATAGTTTATAACTCTTATGAAGATTGCTTCTAATGCAATGATGGATACTATTTGTAGGGAAATAGTTGCAAAAAAGCCACTGATGACAGAAGATTATCATGCTATGAATTTGACTCAACTGATAAAGTATGTTAAAAATTACTTATTTTAATTTTAAAATAGAATTACTTTACTTACATGTTATTATTATTACTAGTAAAATCACAATTAATCAAATAAATAAAAAGCATAAATATTAATCATATTTTTATTAATAAAGTGTATCCGTCCACACAAATATTTTGCTTTGGATGTTGATTTAAATCTTGTAGATAATAGAAGAACTAACTGCAAAATCTTTGACAAGGATAGTAAGTGCACAGCTTGTCATGTTGGATATACTTTGGATTCAGAGAGTTGTATAAAAATCTTAAATGATAGTGATTTGCCTCATAATTGGTTATATGTATCCCTTTCTACCATCGTAAAAGATGGTGATTATATTTAATCAACAAAAAATACATGTAATTTTATGTATAATAAAATCCCAAGCTATTTTGAAATAGTAGATAGTGGATATGTGACATTTGGTGGGTGCTTCAAAGATGCTTCTAAAGATGATTTTAAAGATGATTTATGCAATGGTACCTATAAGTACATTAATAATTAAGTTGTCTGCGATTGTATACCTAATTATAAAAACTCTATGAGATTTGTTATAACTGGAGTTACTCCAAGATGTAAGGACCTTACAAAATTTAAATATGTTGGAGGACTTTGTAATTACTATTATGATGAAATCAAATGCTTCTCGTGTGATGATTCTGCTTATCTATATTAGGAAGGTGAAAGGATTTATTGCCAGTCAAAGGTAGAAGTACCTTAATGCTCTAATACTGAGTTCTATGATTAAACTTCTAATTCATGCATATCCAAAATAGATAAATGTAAATAATACAAGAGTGATAGTAGTTGTGCAGTGTGTGATGGAGGATATTATACTTAAGGAGATAAATGTACATTAATTTAATCTCATAGCTGCTGCAACGATAATCAATATCAAAATCCTTATATGTATATTTAAGAAGAAAATTATGAAATCTGCTTAAAATGCAATAAAGGATAGTATTTGGATATTAACAATAAGTGTGCAATTGCTGATGATAAAGATAAGTGTAATAACGAAAAATATTAAGTGTGGTTTAATGGTTTGTGTTAAAATATAAAAGATTGTGCTTAAGTTGTTTTAGATGTGAACAATGAAATAAAATGCTAGAGATGTGATATAGGATTTAAATTAAAAGGGAATATTTGCACAAATAAAAAAGAAGATGGTCATGTAGAAAATTGTGCTCTCTATAACTCGGGCTATACTGAATGTATTAATTGCTTAGATACCTACTTTTTCAATTCTAAAAAAGAATGTATAAAGAAAATTACTAATTGTAAGGCTTATAATAGTGATGGAACATGTTAAATTTGTGAAGATTTCTATACTTTAAAGGTGGATAAAACAGGATGTGATGTGGTTGCGAATATTGATGATAAAAAGAGACTTTTGGTTAATTGTAAGGAATGGGATACTAATTATAAATGTACTAAATGCAGTTCTTTACAATATTAAGTAAAGGAAGGATAATGTCAATCAATTGATTATAATTTGAAGTGCTAAGCTTACTTCAATAATTTCTAAGATAATCCTTGCATATAATGTATAAAGCTTGAAGATGGTTAATTATATGCCAAAAATTGTATAGTATAAACCTCGTGTACTGATTATTGCTTTGCTGAAGAGTGTGAAAATCAATTATATGGTAAAAAGGATGCATCATGTATAAATTCTGTAGGGTTAGTTCCTTATTGTAGCACTTATGTTTAAGATGAAAAGACAAAATTATATAATTGTACTGCTTGTTATCCAAATTATCTTCTCACAGCTGATAGTTAAAAGTGCCTTAAATCTATTGATAATTGCAAAACTTTAACTAGGAACTCTAACATTTACACCTAAACATGTAATGCTTGTACTTAAGGATTTAACCTTACAAGCGACTAAAAGGGCTGTATTTAAACTCCCATTGAGGTTGATGCAAGTTCTTCTTTGATTTTATAGTTAAACTTAACTGTATTGGCTTTACTATCAATTATTATTTCATTCATTTGATTCAAATTTGTAAAATGACTAAATTCTAATCAGTAATAATAATATTTATTATAAATAGTATGTGGATTAAAATGAGTAAATTAAATTCTAATTTTAGTTTTTATCTGATTCTAATTATTTATTTATTGAGCTTATATTTTAAAAATTAAGAATTATTCCCTACAAAAACAAAATCATTAAAAGCATATTTATTGAATAAAACTCTTATAGCTAATTGTTTAAATAAAATAATAAATTCTATTTTATACTTTTAGTATTAAAAATAAAGTTTAATAATCAACTTTCTTAATTTTATAAAAATTATAAAAAGAATTTTTATAATATTAGAGATAATCCATTCGCTTATTATTATTATTATTATTGAAAAGTAGAGGATTATAGATATATTAAATGATATCCCTTAAATTAAACCTAATTTAAGATATATAAAAATCTCAGTTTCTGATGATTTCAGATATTTTGAAGATTATTAAATATGATAGAATTAAATGAACCAAGTATATTGTAATTTAACATATCTGCTTTTACTTTTATAATTTGTTTAAGGATATGATGGTAGGTAGGTCTTATCCATAAAGTATATCCCAAATATAAGATATTTAAACAATTAAAAATGATATCTACACCTATGAAAAAGCTATTAGATGTATTTAAATTTTAATTCTTACTTTAAACAAGTTAATTTCTCTTAGCATATTTAGAAATTAAAATAAATTCTCTCCTTTTCTTTTTTATAAATACTTTCAATATATTTTAAGTTTTTATAATCTGATCTTTTTTATGTGTAGATACTTCTCATTAGAATCTTAATTAAATTTTAATCTTCTATAACTCATAGTAATAATTTCAAAAAGGTAAATAAAAATTATAAACCCTAATGTTAGAGAGGATTTTACAAATCTTTAATAGATTCATAGTACTAAAACTACAAGCTGATAGAAATTGTCAGGATAAAAAAGTTTGATTCAATAAAATCTAGAATTAATCCAATGATTTTGAATCCAAATTTATGAAAGAAATCTAATATTTACTTATTACTCTGTTGTTTCATTTTATAAGATAAAATAAAAGTAGATAAATATTAGTATGTAAATGGCTATTAATTTATTATGAATGAAATGCATGTTAAGTACAATGTATTAACTTAATTAGACTTATTTTTGATTAGATTATCTTAGTAAAATCAAGAAAAATAAATATTATATTTATTTTAATTACCACAATTTATTTTTTATTTAATATTTCTCAACTTTAATGAATTAAAAATAGATAAGAATTTCTTGTTTAAATGGTTCGGTCATAGAAGATTAACGTATTGCCTATAGTCAATTTCAGTCTCTTATAAATTTCATAAAAATATTAATAGATTCAATAATTGTTTATATAAAATAATTTAAATTAAACTTTTGAGTTTAAGGATAAAAATAGTTTTTATTTCTAAATCTAAATTAGAGTTTAAGTAATAGTAAAAGAATATGTACAGACAAATTAATCAATCATTAAGTTTTATTTAATTATTTTTTTTTTTTAATTTTTCTTAAATTTTTGTAAAAGCCTCCTTCATATAAATGAATAAATCACCAATAATGATGGCAAAGTAAAGGAGGACTGAAACAATAAATATTATAGTTTAGACTAATCCAATATTTAGATATGAAGCTATCATACTCTTTGTATTAGAATCTTCTTTTTCAATAATTTTGGTTATCAAGATATGTGTAGAAATCATTAAAATCAAGCATATTATCACTAATAAATCAGCAAATAATTTTATGAAGTGCTTAAATCTGTATTTGTAAGGTTATATCCTAATAGTGTAGAGTAAAAAGAGAGAATTGAGAGTAATTAACAGAGATATCTAAATAATTGGATAATTCGCTAAAAATACTAAAATAAAAGTACTTGATATTTTTTTAATGTAGTTAATTAAGTGAAATTTATGGTATTATTTACCAATTTTCAAATCCTAAGTAAAACAATTAAGTTCATCCAAACCTATTTTATAATCAAATTAGATTCTCTATACTTCTTCTCTAGTAATAGTTACACTATAATCCGTTCTAGATTAATAGAGGGATCTAATGGCAAATAAATACTTTTCTTTAATTTCCTCTTTAAATTTTAACTTTTAATAGGACATCACGGAAATAAAAATTAAAAATGTAAGTATTATTATGCTAATAGCAAATGATCCACCTTAGAAATTATCAGAAGAATTATAGAAGTAGAATTACAAAAAGATGGAAGTTGATATGATGAAAAAATTAGATTCTATAAAATTTAAAATGAAATCTATAATTTAATATCCAATTTTATGAAATGTATCAAATTTGTAGATATTCTAATAATCTAGCATTCTTTTTGCTTCAAATAAGAAAACAGAAGTAATTATTATAGATAAGAGAAGAATTTTTATCATTGTTATTGAAGTATTCATTAAAAAGCTATTTGTTAAGTTTAATTTTCTGAAAGTGTAAATAACTTCCTTTTTATAATAAGTCCTATCTTTAATATCGCCTAACTCGTTATACATCTGATTGTCTGTTTCTGTTTACCAATCTGCAATATTAGGAATTATCGTAGCTCCAAATATTTTCAAAATACAGTAAAAATTAATGGGATGAATGGTATTTATAGTCAAAAAAACTAGAGTCACTTAAACAAAATTAAGGAAATAAGCTATTACAGATATGTTACCTATTAAATTGAAAAAAATAAACTTAAGATTCTTTGATTTAATTCACTTGTAATTGAAACATACCAAACGCACTTAAAAGTGTTGAAATAAAAGAGTCTTAAGATGTATAGTTCTGCTAAATATCATTAATAGATTTAGATAATTTATATTCTGGCGAGTTTTCATCTATATACATTATCGTTTTGATAATCTATTCATAGATATTTTCTGGAGAAATCATAACTTTTGATGTGTTTGAAATAAATATCCCCATATTTTTAAATGTTATGGTTAACTTTTTGTTAGATATTGTTTCTAATATTTTGATACTAATTGTAAATTTCTTCTATCCTTCTTCGCTATATGTTATTGTATAAAAAGTGTCCTTCAAATCCTAAATTTCTATACTCTTTATATTATTTTTAAATTCGCTAAGATCATTTTTTATTGATTCTGAAAAAACAAACTCAATGTTCACTACATTCATATCAATCAATGTATATGGATTCATAGTCACCTACATTTCTGCTTCTAAACATTAGTCTGTTTCTATGAAGTACTGTTAGCTTTTGTTTTTACATACGCAAGTTTATTTATTCATATCTATTTACATATCATTTTTACAAGAATTGCACTTACTAGAAGAATCTGCACATGTTTTACAAACTGGATCACATTTTAAACACTTAATAGTATTTGCATCTTCATAATAACCACTAGCACATTCGCACACCGAGCCCTATTCAATTAAAAAAATATATTATTTAAGTATTTTATATAACTAATATTATACGTTCAAATTCCTTTTATCTGTTGGAAAGTTACAACTAAGACATTAATCTCTATTTTATCCACTGCATTCATAGCAAGATTTATGACAATCACCACACTCAATTTCAGATTTTTTATATTTATAATAGGGACATATTTAACATTCATCTTTACCTAGATCAATATACTTATCTTCACATTTACAATTACTACCTTAAAGCAGTCTAAATTATTAAGAAAAGCATGAAATGCAGTTTGTTGGTATCCCTTAGCAACTAGCACAAGTATTGGCACAATTGAAACAAGTACCATCTGGATTAATTTAAGATTATGGTGGGCAAGTAATACATTGTAATAAACCTGAAGGATTAATAGTATATCCAGGTTTACATACACAGGAGTTTCCAATAAGTTTTCTATTTTAGTCAGTCTCATAGCAGGAAGTACATTTAGTAGAAGAATTTAGACAAGTTTTACAGATGGGATCACATTACTAGCATGAAAAAGTATTAGTATTCATAAAATATCCTTCTTTGCATACACATTTATTATTAGGTGAGTCTAAAACTAAATTATTTATGCTATTACATGTTAAACAAGTAGTTGAGGTATTTTAGCAAGTTAGGCAATTAGAATCACATTATAAACATGTGTAATTTCCTCCTGCTACTTCAAAATACTAACCAAAAGGACAGTTACAACTTCCTTGTTCATCTCTATACATTTAAGGGAGTCTACATATAATGCATTTATTAATATCTCCTAAGCAAGTTTAGCATTACTACCCACATTATGAGCACTTCCCATTAGAATCTATAGTGTACCCAGGAGGACAATCTATGCATTAACTATTTAATAATAACTTTCCCAATTTACAACTTAAGCAGTCATTATATAAAAAAGAGTTGCTTTCTAAACAAACTTCATGATGTCCATATTTTTTAAATGCATCTATACTATCAGGTTCCTCTTGATATAGTATTAAGTTAAACTTACTAACCACTATTTATGCTATTATATTTAAATTAAATATGCATTTAATATTTAAATTGAAACACTCCAAATTGATTACTATTAATAGGAGATGAAGCATCTTGAGTAAAAAAAATATTTCCAACAGGAATTCTAAACTATAATATATTGCTTTAATTAATACTAAATGAAGATTAATCAACTTTTGACTATATGATTAGCTTTTTTTAAGTATATGAGTATTGTACAAAAATGAAAATCCAATTAGTTCCAGATGAAGAAATAGATAAAGGAAAATCAAATGTTATAGGTGTATCTAAGTTATAAGAATTAAATCTAAGATTTAATTAAGAATTTGCATCCATTTCAAAAGTAATCAACAATTAAGAGTTATAGACATCATTAGGAGTAGCATTTTCGTATGGAGTTAATCTTAATATGAATGAAGTTGTGGAGGGAACCATTGCTGCTGCTAATTTTACCCAGCCATAAATCAAATAAGAATCACTATTTAGCATATTAATTCTTTTATATAATTCTCTATCTGATAATGAAGTAGATGGGTCATCATTTCGGTATATAAAACTTTGAGAATACAAGAGATTATAAATAAATTATTCTTGTTTTATTAATTTAGGAAAATCTAGTTAGATATAATTAGAAATTATTGTTGCTTAATCTGATATGAACTAATCATTCATTTTTAAACCATAAATTTATCCATTAAATCCAATCATTACAAGTGAAGTTAGACTACCAATATTTACATAATATTAGCTGGGAGGAACCTAAGATGATAGATTTTGAAATTATTATGATGAATATTTAGAATTTTGGTAGTATAGAAATATGAAAGATTATTGAGGAGAATCATAATTAATTGCGAGGTAGGCAAATATCCACTCTGACTCATTATAGATCATTGGATTTTAGTTATCTTAAAAATTAATAGATACTTCTGAGGTATAAGATGTAAATATGAACTATGTTTAAGATACTGTAAGACCTTTTTTATATTAATTAATTATTAACACTAGTTTTGTTAATAAATCCTTACATAAAATTGCTGTAAGAGAGATATCCTGTACGCATAATATATTATATGGATAAATTTGAGCTGTTTAATTTTCTTCTGGGAGATGCTTGAAATATCTTTTAAATATCAAAATAATATAAATAAATTGTTTAATAATTTATTTGATTCTACCTAAACCAACATGATACAGAAAATTGATTGGGATGAGTGATAGATTATTAAAAAATTGATGTTTTTATTTAATTTTAGTAGGTAACTTAGTATGATTAGATATTTGGATTATTATTCTCAGTATAAATCCCATTTCCTGTTTGCAATATTACATTTCTGAGTTGAAAGTCAGCTAATTAAATTAAATTTAAAAAATGAAATTTTTTCAAACTAAGCATATGATAAAAGTAATAAATATACACACTAATATAAAAAGGATTTAAAATATTCAATTTCATTTCTACTAAACTTAAATACTTCATAATTAAGGACATGCTTACTTCCTTATTTTTCTCTTGTAATCGTAGATTTTTAGTAATCTAAATTAATTAGTGGGGGGTTGATTATAGAAGTTTTTATGTAAAAGTAAATTTATTCCGTAATTAAAAAAAAGTAACCTGAGTTTTGTGAAGAAATCATTCCTATAGTAATAAAAGGCTTGTATAAAGCAAATTAGTCAATTTAATTTTGATAAATAGAATCTAAATTACTTCCATCCTCATTTTAGGAAAGAATTCTAAATTTTTATTGTATAGCAGTGTAAGAAATATATAAATTAATCCATTAATTATTAGGAATATTTAAAGTTTGTATAATAGTATCTAATGTATCTAAGTATTTAAGTCGACTATAAAATTAAACGTTTATTTTAGTAACATTAGGATCTGTAGTAATTTGTAAGATTGGAGTAGTAAAATTCTCTTCAGTAATGCTAAGAATATGCCCTGCGGCATTAACATTATTAGATTTAGATTATAAATTTAAACTTAGAGAAATCGAATATTCCATTGCTTCCGTATGAATTGATTTAGTTATAGAAAATGTTGAAGAATGAGCTGGAATCAAATGCGAAACAACATAGTAATTTTAAAATAAATATTGCATAATAGGCTTTAAATCCATCCATTATAATAATATCTATTTTTCTTCGTCTATGAAAGATCCTTCTCCTAACTTAACTTAAGGGTTATAAAAAATTCCTTATAGAGACTAAAGTAATGATCTTTTTCCTCCTATTGTAAACTAATATGTTCCATCAATAGGGACATTAAGATTGGACATGGACTACCTTATAAAAGATTATGTATCACTATAGTATATGAAAAAGATTGTTTACTCTACATTAATTTTTGTTCCCATATAAAAATATATCCATACACCTTCAGGTAATCTATTGCTAATACCTTAAATGTAATAATTTTTTGAATCCCAAGTCCCAGGATTAAGGTTATTACAAACAAAAAAGTAGGTCCAATCTTAGTATAAATATAAGTCTATAGGATAAAAAATTTAAATATCATTTAAAATAGAAATAAATATTATTAATAGTACTTAATGCTCTTCCCCCTTAGATATCATAGTCTAGATTCTCTGTATTATTTGCTATTCTCATTACTTCTATAAACCCCAAAGTCCATTGCTAATACTTCAACCTAAATGATTCTAATCTAAACCATGTTCCTGCAGCATATTCGATAATATTCTTCAACTTCTAATTATTATTTTCCTCCTATTTATAGACTATTGGAGTATCTTTTTTGGAGATATAATAATCTTACATAGCAGAGGTTTTATTAATGAAATTAAAATAAACTAGGGTGCAAATGGTTTTTAGAAGAAACACTTTCATCTAAAATTTTTGATTTAGTTTAATTTATTTTCCTTTTAATATTTCTTAATTTTTTTAGTGTAATGTCATGAAATTAAGGAATGATCAATTTTTCTTTTATTTATAGTATTGTAAATTTTAACATCAAATTTTGGTGATATTATAGGATTAAAAAGTAATTATCTATTTATAGCCACCCACATAAAGTACCTTAATTGCTTTTTTAAAATAAGTTTAAAGTACTTTAACACCTGAATATTTTTTATTTGGAGCACTATTTTTCTCTCATTATAAATTAACTTAACTAATTGAATAGAAAATATTTTTACATATATGCATAATTTTTCTTGAAAGAACTCATATTTAAAAGTATTAATAAGAAACTAATTGCATTTATTATACACAATGTTATTTCCTTTATTAAAAAATTTTTAAATTTTGAATTCTAAAAAAATTAGCTGCTTATTCAAAGATTTAAAAAAATTTTTGAAAAATTATTTAGATTTTATGAATGAAAATATCATAGTATCTAAATTTATCTATATCTATCAAAAACTCATTTTTATTCTACATACTATTTTTGTACTTAAATTAACTTTGATCCATAAAATAAACTTAAATGAATTTTATAATTGTTATAATAAATGTAATTATTGATTATATATTTAAAAACTTAAAAATAATTTTTTACTATATTTATAATTTATATATTTTATATATACTTACTCACTTACTTATTATTTATAGATTAATAGTAGTAAAATAAAGATATTACTCTTTATAAATTTAATTTTCAAATTTTATGGTAGAGGCAGTGCTTTAGCTAGAAAAAGACGTGATGTTTGATATATTAGTTCATTTGAGCATGAGGAGCTAACTTTACAATACATTTTCTTGCAACATTGTCTAAATTAATATCAACTTCTTCTTCTTCCATACTGGCCATATAATAAGCCTATTGATGGGCTTAGAATTCTTAACATTCAGGAATTTCTTTTTTGTATTAATTAAATGTGAAAAGTGCAACAACATCATTAGATTTAATATTAATTAATGAATCATAATGTTTGACACAATCTTGATATTCTTTAATAGTTATTATTTCTTAAGAAAGATCCTTATTAGTTTGTATGCTTATTAAATAAGCTGTACCTAAAAACAATAGGGATACAGAAGCTAGACCAATTAATAACTATCTCATTTGAATTGATTAATTTTTAATTTTCTAATTTTTAAATATAATATATTTTGTATCTAAAAATTTAAGATTTAAACAATTTAACATTTACCTTTCATATACTTCTATTCTAGAATTAGTTTATTAACCTTATATCTTATTACTAATTAGTAAACTTACCTTACAAAATTTGAAATTAAAATAAAAAAGATTACTATTAATTAAATTTCTTGTATTATTTTTAAATTTAATAATTTATAATAAGTAATTGTTGTCTTTTAGATTAATAAAAAATGAGAAAATTATTGATTGTTTATTACTGGCTGCTGGCTGGTTTAGATAGTTGTTTATTTTATTTTCCCCATGAATTATTAATTGGATATAAAAGAGTTATATAGTAATAAACGACATGTCGAGTCATCAATTCAATTCATTAAAAAATAATTTCTCATAAAATAAAATTGAAGAAGATTTTCAATTTGGTTAATCAGGAGGTTGTTAATATGTCTTAAGTTTTAAAATGATTAAATTACTAAAAATAAATATAAATAATGATTGATTTTTTAGCAAAACAATAATAAAATGTTTTCTTAATTAAAAATGTAAATATATTTAATAAGTCAATTGGCAAGTTTATTTTATTAATTGATCAAAGAAATAAATTTTCAATTTTATTTTCTCTTATTTAAGATTTTTATAATATTTAGATATATTTCAAAGCAAAATTCACCACTGTATATTATCAAATATATCATCATCATTACCATAAATAGTATACTCTAGCAAAATCCTAAATTTAATAGCTATTTAATTGCATCTTATTGAATATTAGAAGATGTCTCATCGAATAGTTATTCCATTTTAACATGAGTAACAATTATTAGTATTAAAATTAAAATAAGGAGAAGATCAGAAAGGATCTTTAAGTATAATTTAAATTTTTTAAGGTAAGGTTTCTTCCAAAGCAAGAAAATGAAGAATACTAAATTTAATATAATTAGGAGAGCAATTTATGTTAGGGGTTAAGAATAGACAAAAACTAAAATAACTGAACTAAAAAATTTCTTTACATAGTTTATAAGGTGATAATATAATTTATGACATTGAGTATTATCTTCTGATGATAAATCTTTAGTTAACTAAGATAGTTATTATTAGCTCGTATTTAATTAGTCAATAAGGTCAAAGGCATACACATTTTAAACTTTTATAAAAATCATTTAATTTTCACTTACACTCATTAGGATTTTATTTAATTAAATTTTTTTTTGGATCTCTATTTTTAGTCTTATTATCTTGTAACAGTAGGCAAAAACCATTATCAATAATATAGTAATGACTATGCTTATCAAGAGAGAGTATTAAATAAGATTATCTTAATTATGAAAGTATTAAAACTATACAAAGATTGAAACTGTGAGGATGAAGAAATTTGATTCTATGAAATTTAGAATGAAGCAACCAGTTGTACAATACAGCTTTGTGAATTTTAACCTAAGAGTGTTATTTTTATAAGTTTTCATTCTTCCTATTGTATATTGTAGAGTGAAGTAAAGAAGAATAGCACAAATTAATACTTTTATAATTGTGAGGGAGGTATTGACCAAAAATAAGTTAGTTAAGTTAATTTTTTTAAATGCATAATCAAGAGGCTGTTAGTAATCATCCTTCTTGGCAATAAAACCTAATTCATTGAAATCTTTGCTTTCATTTTCCTATTACCAATCAGATATCTTTGGGATAGCAGTACTACCAAATATTTTTAAAAAATTATAGAAATTTATTGGCAGAATTGTATTTATTGTAATCAAAATCAGAGTAATTTAGACAGCATTAATCAAAAAAACAATTGCTGATACATTTCCTTTTTTAATTAATGAATGAATAATTACTATTTATCTTTACTATCATTCAATAATAATACCAAATAATTATAGCAGAGAAGAAATGAATGATCCATCAGATGTGAAATTTTTTTGCATTTCGTCAATAGCTTTAGTCTGCTTATATTCTGAAGAATCAGGGTCTATATACATGACTAATTTAATTTTTTATTCAAAGATATTTTAGAGTGAACTCAATGTGCTCTTATTTGTAGAAAGAAATATGCTCATACTCTGAAAAACAACTTTTATGGATTTATTTTAAACAGAAGTTCTTAAATCTACCTAAATTCTGAAGGTATCCTTTTAAAACATTGAATAGCTAAGGTTATATTAATCCGAAGAAATATCTTCAATACTAATAGATTAAATGTTATTTGTTATTTCAGTTAATTAGTTCTGTAATTCTTCACTAAATACAAAATCTATTTAAATAGAGATCAGATTAATCAGCTTATATGATTTCATAACAAGAGATAATCCAGAGTTAACACAAGTATCTAAAGCCTTATTAAAATATCTGCTACTCTCTAAGCATTCACATCTCATTAATTCACTATTTAGCCTTAAATTTGTTCTACAAGAAGTGCAACTATTAGATTATCCAAAACACTCTAAACAATTACTATCACATATTTAACACTCTTATTTACTCGAATCTTCATAGTACCCTGGTTTACAACTACATGAGCCTTCCTAAAATTTGATAAATTTAAAATATTAATTAATTCAAATTATTAAAATGATAATCTTACCATTAATATTCTATGTTTATTAGTACTGTCACATGAAAGACAATTATTTGAAAAGCTACCATTACAAGTTAAACAAGAAGGATGACAAAGTGAGCATTAGGAATTTGAAGATTTATATTCGTTTATAGGACAAGCAACACATATGTCATTACCAACATCTATATATCCTTCTTAACATACACAGGTATTTGCTATAATTTCTCTAAATTAATCAGGAAAACAAGAAAGACATGTATTAGTCGACTAAATGCAACTGTTACACCTAGAAGAACAATTTTCACAAATAGAAGTATTAGCATTTAAAAATTATAGCGGATTGCACTTCTTACACACTAAGTCTCCAACATTTACTTAACCAGTTCCACTTTAGCAAATGCATTAATTCCCACTTAACTATCTATTTTAATCATATTCATAGCAGCTATGGCACTCAGAAGAAGTATTTTAACATGTCTTACAACTGCTATCACATAATTAACATTAAAAGAAACTATCCATGAAATACCCATCTTTACAAATACATTTATTAGAAACCATATCTAAGATTAAGTATTTAGTAAAATCACATGAAGTGCATTAAAATGGATTATTTATACAGTTAAGGCAATTTTGATTACAAGGTTCACATGAGACTATACCGTTTAAACTTTAAAAATATTAACCTTAAGGGCACTCACAATAACCTTCTAAATTAATTTTCATCGTATCTTTTACACATGATATGCATTTTTTAGCATCATTTTCGCAATTACCACAAGCATCATCACATTTTGAGCAAATATTATCTTTGTCAATAAAATATCCCTTTGGGCAAAGAATACACTCCCCATTTTTTAAAAATAAGTAGCTTTCACAAGAAGTACAAGAATTATTTTTGAAATCATTTGCCGTTTTACACGTATCTTCTATTCCGAATGACAATAGATCAGTATTGTCATCGATGTCTAATCCGAGAATAAATTTAAACCTTACATAATTCATGTTTGCTTTTTTAATAACAATAATTTTAAATATTTAAATAAAAGGAATAGAATTTTTGAGGTATTCATAAGAAGAAATTATTTATTTATTTATTTAATATTATAATGTTTACTTTTATACTGTAGTGCATTATAGTCCATATTTAGGTAAATATTTGCTACAGGCATTCTGAATTAAATAATATTCGATAATATCTTCTTAAACACTTATTATTCAAACTCTACTTTCACTTGTACATTAATTTATTTCTTTTGGAAAGAGTAATGATAAGCAAATTAAATCCATTAAAACTCCTTTGTTAAAGGGATAGGAGCATGAATAGAAATAGATGAACCTTAATTATATGTAATGAATCTTAGATAAAATTGAGAATTTATTTATTCGTAAACTAATTTGAGCTATTCACTATAAACCCCTTCAACACTGGGATCTAATAAAGGAGTAATTCTTAGCACAAATTCCTAACCACTTGAGTATGAAGTGAGCTATACCCAGCCTGTTATTAAATAATGATCACTATTAATAGTAACTATGGATTATTTTAACTCTGAAGGTAACATTTAATTTGATGAGGTATTTTCTATCTCTGAATAATATTGTAGCTTATAGATATATTTTGATTATTTCATAGCTTATGGAGCTTCAGATAAAGCATATTTGGAAATTATAAGAGAAGAATTCTCTTGGAATTCACTTATAATTCCAAATCCATAAAGCTATCCATTAAAACTGTTAATTGAAAGTGTTTAAATTCTTCCAGTATAGAGAATATTTTAAAATGAAGTTGAAAGAGTAGTATGATTTATTTCCTTAAATATTATATTATCATCACTCATGTATTTGATTAGCAATATTGCTTTTTTAAGGTTTAAAGAAAACTATAAGCATATAAAAATCCACTCTCCTTCACTATATATCTGCGGATCTTGGCTATTGGGAAAGATGATCAATTACTTTTCAAGATATGATTCAAAAATAAATTCGGCCTAAGATATTGTTAGACCTAAATAATTATTAAATAGTATATTTAACAGATTTAGTAAAATATTTCTTTGATTAAATTACATAATTATTTTTAGCTTTAATCATCTATTACACAGGCAACATTGTAAGGGTATGTTTAACTTGCAGGATTTTCAGCATATAAATGCTTATAAAACCTAATTATTAATTTTATTTTACTTAAATTATTAGATTTTCCATTGCAATAACTCTTTACCTCATCCAGAATTTAATGCAATATATATTTTAATTAGGTTGCAGATTATATACTTTACTTTCATTCTATAAGTTTGGTTATAAGAGAAAGATTGTAGGTTATTAATTTTCTGTATAAGAGCCTTCTCCAAATGAGATAACTAAGTTGTTGACTTAAAAGCTAGCTATTTTTTTTATATTCGAATAATGTGAAATTAATAAAATTTAAATAAAATATTTACCTGATTGATCCTATTAATTACTTCCAATATAGAGCAAACTACTAAACAAATTGAATTGGTTAATATTTGGAATTACCTATTATTGTAATATTATATTATTCTATTTGAATAGAATAGATACTTTTTAACTCCAAGAATTATAAGATGCCTAGAATTAAACCCAAACTCCAATTTAAATTGATACATCATAGTTTAGATATTCAGGGATTAATGCATTTGCAGTAGATTTATTGTGAAAACTACACCTAAGGAAAGCAGAATTGGTTAACTACATAATCTTCATTACATAACTGGATGTTGGTGTACCATTCTCCTTGAGGGTAATAATTCCCTAGCCACCACTGTTTTAATTAATAATTTTAATGTAACCAGATATCGAATAAAAAAGGCCATTAGTTTTTATGTTACTTTAAATCCTAAATTAATTATTATAGGGAGAATTTACAATATTTTAGAAGAACTCTTGGTTATTAATAAGAGTTTCCAGAGGATGACTATTCATCCAATATTTTTGTAAATTAAATTGATTGTTAACAAAAGCTCCTTCTTCTATTGCAAGCTATAAGTTGTATACAGTTCCTGGAAAGCTTGAATGCTCAGTTTATCCACCAAATGTGAAAATAAATTCTCTTGTTATAGGGTTATTTATTCCAGTCATCTCATATTTTATAAACTCTTTAGTTTATGTGCAATATATTATAAATATACTAGCTTTGTTAATGCTAGAGTGAGCCATATAGAAATAGTACCATTTTCCATCATAAATTATTGTATTACTTAAATATGTTTGTCTATTTACATTTGTGTATGTAGTATCGTCCATACTATTTGAAGTAAGTTCCAAATCTTTTGATTCAAAATTATAGATCATAGCTAAGATAAAAAGAAATGAGGTAAATATAAAAAGAATTTATTGAATGTTTTGTAAATAAATAATTACTAAGAATTCTATCTCCTACTGCTACATTATTTTAATAGTTTTGGTTAAAAGATATTCTCATTAGTTCTGCCCAAGGATTAGGGAGAGTCATATAAAAAGGTAAAGATTATTCAATTTTTATCCACAAACCTGCGCCAAACTCTTTGATTCCTATTAATTACTCTTTTGTATCTGGCCTATACTGATAAACAGGTTTCTTTGTTGGTACAGATTCAAAATATAGTCTCCTTCCTTGATAGATTTAGGATAAGATATAAAACAGGCATATTTATAAAAAGATCATATATATTTTTTAATTATTTTTTAAAAATACCTTTACTTACCTATTCTCGAATTTTGGTAAATTTTAATATTAGATTTAGGTTTATTTACTTACAAGTATAACATAAATAATATCAATTCTTTCTTTTTATTAATTTTCAATCATTATTTTGAATAAATCATTAAATCCATTCATTCATTGTTATTAATGTAATCTGTTAGATATTCTTAATCCAAGCTCTTATTCATTAATTTTTAAGTATTTATAGAAAATAAACATTTAATCTTTAATAATAGAATAATAATAATAATAATAAAACTATTTTATTACATTTAATAATAATCAAAATTAAATTTTTGATCTTCTAAGTTTGATTAGTAGAATTAATAACAGATTTTAATACAAAATAAATATAATATAAATATTTAAGTTAAATTAAAATATTATAATTAGATTTATATATTATTATATTCCACTTCTTTGTAGCTAATTTTCATTTTATAGTATTTTTTTTACTAAAATTTTTAATATTTACCAATATGTTTTAAATTAATTCTAAGGTAAAGATAAACAAAAATATTGTTATCATTAATAAAAATAAGATTGATTATGTAAAGCCTATGTTAAGCAATTATTTAATGATTTCACTTTACCTCATGCTATCTTATTCTTCAAAGAGCTACTTCATTTTAATATGAGTAATCAATATTAGAAGCAGTAAAATAATTAAAATCATATCCGAAATACATTTACTGTATTATTTAAATTTTTAATTATAAGGTTTTCTCTTTATTTGGTAAATTAAAAAGGATAAATGTAATATTATTAAGAGTATTATTTAAGTATAAGCACTCTGATTAGAAAACACTAATATTATCAGGCAAGAATATTTTTTAACATAATTGATTAAATGAAAATATTAATTTTCATTCTAATTTACTTAAATATCTTTAGTTAAACAAGTTAATTCATTTTAGCTTACATAATATTAATCGATTAGGTCTCTTTAAGTTGAATCCATCCTTTTAAATTCTAATAACTCTTTAAAACTTATATTACTTAAAATTCTACTATAGGCTATTTCAAATTATATTCTAATTCTTTATTTAATCTTAAAATAGCACTAAGCAAAAACTATCAATTGCAATAATAGTATAAATATACTAGCAACCATAGAATTTTTTTCTACTCCGTCTCTATTTTAATAGAAATTAAATTATACAAATATGGAGATCGTTAAAATGAAAAAGTTTGATTCGATGAAATTGACCATAAAATCCTCAACAAAACACTTGATTGAATAGAATTTTAATTTGAGATTATAATTTTTATATATTCTCATTCTATGTATTAAGTACTTTAATACAACTTATATCAGTATCGAGCCTATGAGTATTTTAATTATTGTAATTGATGTATTCACCAAAAAAGAATTTGTTAGATTAATCTTTTTAAAAGAATATTCTACCGATGATTGATATTCCTATTTATCTATTTTAAATCCCAATTCATTATATTCGGATTTTTATGATTCTTATTCCCAATCTGATATTTTAGGGATAATGACACTTCCAAATATTTTTAGAATTCCATAAAAATTTATAGGGAGTACTGTATTAATTGTTATTAAAATAAGAGATATCTGAACTGCATTTAAAAGAAAAGCAACTACTGAAATATTACCTAAGTTTAAAAGATATATTAGCTAAAAAGATTATCATTTATTTTAATTTGAATTACCAAATGCTTATAGTAATTATGCAATGAATGACTCTTCTGAAGTAAAGTCTTTTGACATTTAATCTATAATTATCGCTTATTTGTATTCAAATGAATTAGTGTCAGCATACAATATAGCTCTAATTCTTTGTTTAAATTAAGCGACTTCTGTACTCAAAGTATTCTTATTAACAGATAGAAATAGATTCATATCAAGAAAAGTTATTAATATATCTTTATTGATAACTGATGTATAAAATGTAACTTTAATGCTAAAAATATTTTTTTCTATAGCTTTATAAGTTATTGTGAATAAATTTGATAGAGTATCTACCACTACTATAGATTAAATATTTTAAATAATCTCATTTGTTTCATTTAACAGATTCTCACTAAAAACAAAATCAATTAATATGGAATTCATATCTATCATTTAATAGGGATTCATAGTTAAAGTTAAACCACCATTAATGCATTAATTTTATTTTAAGTTGTAAATTTTATTTGATTCTATACATTCACATTTTCTAGTACTTTCATTTAATTTCATCCCATTATTACAAGAAATGCACTCAGTTTAATAGTTCAGGCATTCTTTACAATTCATATTACATCTTTTACATATCTATTGTTAACCATCTTAGTAATATCCGGAAACACACTTGCACTACCCATACTAAATGTATTTAAATTAAATGATTAATGTTATGAAGCAAATAAGAGATTTTATTTTAAAATAAGTAAATAAATTAATACAAAAATTAAAATATTTTGTTTTAAAATTTTTAGATAATAAACTACATTAGAAATTAAAAGAAATATTACTTCAAGAATTCTGTTTTAATTGCTATAACAACTATAACATTAATTGGATAAGCTTCCAAAGCATGTTTTACATGAGATATCGCATTCACTACAAAGATTGTTTGATTATTTAAATGAATGATCTGGGCATGTTTAACATATATTATTTCCAATATCTATAAATCCATCCAGGCACTCACATGCATTTCCAACTAAGTTCCTAAATTAATCAGGAAAACAAGAAACACAATTATCTCTTGACCCTTTACAACCATTGCAAGTAAGTGAACAATCTTAACATTATTTAGTATCTTAATTTAAAAACTATATAGATAGACATTTTTTACAAACTAAATCATTAGTATTTACTAAACCTGTTCCATTTTAACAAATGCATTAATTATTAACTAGTATTCTATTTTATTGTTCGTCATAACAACTTAAGCAATGAGAAGATGTATTTTAGCATGTTTTGCACAAATCATCACATTTCTAACACTATTATGATTAATTTAAAAAAAATCCCTCAATACAGACGCATTACTTATTAGAGGAGTCTAAAATAAAATTTTTTGATGAATCGCAAGAAGTACACTAAGATTAGCTATTTTTACAAGTAAGACAACTAAAATTACATTATTGGCATGAAAGAATATTATTGACTACTGTCATATACTTACCGATTGGACATTCACATTATTTTTATAAATTTAATACCATTTCATTTGAAATACATGAGAGACATCTTTTAGCTTCCTATTGACATGTAAAACAATTACTATCACATATTAAACATTCTCCCATTTAATTTAAATAATATCCTTTTGGGCAAGGAACACATTATCCATTCTAGAAGGATAAAAATCTAACACATGAAATGCATTAATTTTCTAAAAAGCCATTACCAGTTTTACAAGATTCATCTATTCCAAATGTCTATAATGCATCAATATTATCCTCTTCCTCCTCTCCAAGTATGAATTTAAAAGATCCTACATTGATATTTCCTAAATCAAAAATATATTATTAGATTAGAATTACGAATATAAAAATACCATTATATTCTTTTGAGTAATCTTTAACAAAAAAGATATATGCAACAGGAATCCTATACTAAATAACATTTCTAATAATATGTTTTATTGGCTGCATTATTAGCTAGTCTTAAACTTATGCATGTATTATTCTTTTCGTATATGAATAATAATAAAAAATATGAACCCAAGTATTCACAGAAGAATTACTAATCTCCATTTCTATTGTTATTGATTTATCTTTATTGTAGGTTATAAATTTTATAAAGAATTTATTATCTAACTTCTCATATTATATCAGAAGCTATTCGTTAAAGATACTAACATTATTTAAATTTTCTAATGGAGTTATTCTTAATATAAATTATGGTTAAGAAATTGTGGAAGGTACTAATTATGTCCATCCAGTAACAATAAAAGAATCGCTATTCAAAGTTATAATTTTTTAGTATTAATCTATTTCAGGTATTTTTTTTGATGAGGAATATATTTATTAGGAAAAGAATAATAATTTATAAATGTATTTAGGCTATTATTAAGTCTTTGGAATCTCATTCTAAGCATAAAGTTTCATTATTTTTTGAGGATCTTCATTAAAATCATTAATAACTCTTAAACCATAAATCATCCCATTAAAGCCATCCATATTTTAAACATTTCCTGTGTATAAGATACTTTAAGATGATGGTTGTATATTAGAATGAGTGAGAGTTTCGAAAATAAAATCATTATCATTCATAAATTTTAAAAGTAATTTAGATTGGCTAAGAGGATAAGAAATTTCCAAAAGTACAAATATCCATTCTGATTCTCTATAAATTTATGGATCTTCGTTGTTTGTAAACTATATTTTCTTATTCTAGAGGTAGGAATCAAAAATAAATTCTGACTAACTAGCTGTTAAACCTATATTTAATAAATTACATGAACTGTTAATTTTTATCATGTGAATTTACATAGTTATTTGTTGTTTTTTTCATCTAACATGGAGATAATATTATATGGATATGCTTAAGTTTCAGGATTCTCAATTGGGAGGTGTCTTAGAAATCTTTATTAATCCATGAGTAAGTAATTAATAATTTTATCGGTCTAAAAAAAAATTACCTAAACCAAAATTTAATTGAAATCACATTCTAATTTTGTGTAATTTAATAATATTATGCTTTTTTCTAGTAATTCAGTCTAAGAAGAAATATAGAAGGTTATGAATTTTCAGTATAGGAATCTTCGCCAATTTAGATTACTAAATCTCTAGCATCAAAATCAGCTGTATTAATTATTAGATAAATTAAAATTGTATTTAATTTTAAGAAAAGGGAATTAATAGTAATTTTACCTGCCCAATAAGTACTATTAAACATCCCAAAATATATTATAGGATTAAATAGGATATATTGATTTATATTTAAAACAGTTTATTTTTTCAATACATCAGTAGCAGAAATAAAGTAAATTTAAAGCTTTTGGCTCCAAGAATTGTAGGATATAAAAAACTAAATCCATTTACTAATATAATTTGATATATCTATAGATATTTAATCATATTTTGTAATCCTGCTAGAATCTCCTTTGACTTTCTTTTAATAATTAATTTATAAATTTTTATCAGTTTTTAAAATTAATTAAAGCACATTCTCTTCAGGAAAATTATGTTATTTAATAACAAAGATGTTTTAATCTGCTATATTGTTTGCATTATTTATTTTAATAAATCCTGATATCGAATAAATTAGTGAATCTGATTTAAATGCCTTTGTAACCTAAAAATACTAATCATAAGGTTGATTAGAATATTGAATGGCTAATTAATTAAAAAGCAGAAGTAACTAAGGTGGCTCTTTCATCCAATAAATTTTTAAATCTCTCTCATTGTCTACAATAGAACCATCATCTATTTATAGGTTAACATCATAAATTGTACCACAAAAACTGGATTAAACACTTTAACCTCCAACAGTAAAAATAAATTCTTGTTTTATAGGTGAACTAATACCATTAAAGACATGTCTAAAGAATGAATTCGTTTGTTATTAAAAAATTAAGAATATGCTAATTTTTTAGATGCTTGAATGAGCCATGTAGAAATAATACCACTTACCATCATAAAGTGGTTTATTAGTTAAGTAAGCAAGCCTACTGCTATTAGTTTTTATAGAATCATCATCATCTATACTATTAGTAGATAGTTCAATAAAGAAACTTATAATATTATAAGTAATAACTAGTTTTATAATATAATCGATTGAAAATAATTTTTGAAAAATGCTTTAATTAATACCTAAAACTCTATCTCCTACTTTTAAATTATTATTATATAATTTATTAAAGGATATTCTCATTAATTCCATATAACCACCACTTGGAGGAATGTAATACGGTTTATTTTACTCAATCCGAATCCACAATCCAGCTGCGTATTCTCTTATCCCAATTAGCTATTCTTTCTAAGATGGTTTGTATTAATAGATTTTTTACATATTAGGGAGTGATTCAAAGAATAATCTTCTACATAACAAAATTTAAGAGAAAAACAATAGAAGTAAAACTATATACTTCATAATCCTTTATTTTATTTTTATTATTTCCTTAATTAACTTGAATTAGATGTTATTTCTTAAAAAGTTCTTAATTAAAAATACAGGAAACATTAAAATATAAACTATAACTCTATTCAATTAAGGCCATTTTTATTATAAAATATAACCTTACAAGTACTTTATGAATTGCTAAGTAAATCCTATTTTTAAATATTTTATAATTACTTAAGCGATCAAATAGATAAAAAAGAATCTCTAACAAATTTTTTGATATTTTATGGTATTTATTCAAGCTTTACTCTAAAAAATATACTACATTTCCTTCCAAATTAAGAATAATTCAACAAATCTTCTAATAAATTATTGTTTTTTTGAAACTCTGCTAAATTGAAAATAATAAAAAAATTTAGATATTTTAAAACCCTTAATCTCAATCTTGATAGAAGTTTATAAAGAAATTATTTTAGTTTTATATTGGATTTTAATTGTCTATTTTAAAAATATAATTTAATCAAATAATAAGATAATTTATTCAAAATTTAAGTAGTTTATGTAAATATAAATTTGTATATACCTATCAAAATACTACATTATTTAATAACAACAAAAAATATATTATAATTCATACCAAAAATTTAAATTAATTAAAGCTTTAATCTAAATATTTATATTACTTTATTCATTTTTTATTTCCTAAATGCTTCAATTAGTGTAAGCATAAGTTAAATAGCATATATCACTAAATAGCAAATTATCATAATGATAAACAAGATTCCTTATCCAAATCCTAATCGAATTATTTATGATATCAGATCAGATGAGTTGTAAGAGGATTGCTCATTAATTAGCGAATAGAAATTAATTATTAAGAAATTGAAAAAAACTTAATCTCAATCTTAGTAAAGATTTATTAAGAATAGATTATAGATTAAGAATGAAATATTTAAATAAATTATATTTAATTTTTTACTTAATAATTTATTAAAATATAGAAAATATAGGATAGTTTATTCAAAATTTGATAAAATTAAAAAGATATAAATGTATTATTAACAAATATGCAATATTATGTACAAGAATTTCAACAACAATAACAAAAAATTTTATAATAATTAATACCTTGGAATTTAGTTACTCAAATTTTTTGGAAGAGAGACTGAGATATTAATGCAAATATTTTAATCAATTCATTTTTCATTTCTCTTCTCCTTTTAATATTTCCTAAATGCTTCAATTAGTGTAAACATAAGTTAAATCGCATATATCACTAAATAGCAAATTATCATAATGATAAACAAGATTCCTTATCCAAATCCTAATTGAATTATTTATGATATTAGATCTTATGACTTTGAAGTAGATTATTCATTAATTAGCTATTACATTTTAATGTGAGTAACTAATATTAAAACCAATATATTAACAAATAATAAATCGCTAAACATCTTTAGGTATTCTTTAATTTTATGAAGATATGGCTGCTTCTTAAATTAAAAAATCATAAAGCCAATTTGTATAACTATTAAAAAAACTATTTAGGTAATGGGACTCTAGTTTGCAAATACTAATATTATTGAGCAACATAACTTTTTAATGTAATTTAT